>BQMB01002347.1:0-127500 GCA_027943415.1 Closterium sp. NIES-67
AGAGACATCCCCCCCACACACAACCTACAAGAATTGGTAAAGTCCTCAAACATTCCCTCACACACCAAGCAACCCACAAAATTCGGCTAAGTCATGTGTCGTACTGACATCCCCCCTACACACCTAACAACAACCCACAAAAATTAGCTAAGTCTTGATAGGCAGTGACAGCACACAAAAAAAAACGGCTTAGTCCAATTGTGCACAAGTTATCCCCCCTCCCACACTCCCACAACCCATTAAAAAGGCTAACGGTCAAGTCATAGAAGGGTACTAGCGACAATGCTCCCTTCTTAAGGAAAGTTTTTTCATTGCCCGTGTGGTCAACTGAAACTCCATCAAACTTTGACGGCCACGATCAATCACGATCGTTTCGACAAATTTCAGCCGTTAGATGATCGCGAATGATTAACGTCCTCGATTTGCCCATGGCGCTGCAAGCGCGAGAGGTTTCTGCCACTGCCCCATTCGCCTCGATCCCCACCTCTCCCTCCGTTTCGCTTCCCCTCTCCCCTCTGTTTCGATTCCCCCTTCCCCTCGGTTTCGCTTCTCCCATTCCTCTCTACTGTATTTCGAAACCCCCCCCCCCACTTTTTCCCTCCCCGTTTCTGTTGGTGCAACCCTATGGCTTGCACTCGGCTTGTCGTCCTTGTTTGTGTGTGTGCATGCATGGCATGGAATGAATTGTGAGTCTATGTCATTGCTATCCAGTGCTTGTGTGTGTGTTTGAATGGTGTATCACAATGTGGTTTGTGTCGGTCAAGACATTAGCGAGTTTTTTACAACTCACATGTCAAGTCGTCGTTTGTGTGTCGCATGTGTTTTTTCTATTTTGTCGAGTGTGAAGTGTCCATCGTGTCGCAGGTGTGTGAAGCAAGCCCCCATCAACTCAAGAAGAATTTATCTTGCAGATCCAAGAACAAGAGCTCAAGATTTCAAGCCCAAGGGACGCGGATAAATATTAAATAGTGAAAATAATGAAAATAGTAACGCTCCAGATCCAACTTACACATCACAGTTTGATTCAGCGACCAGATCGTTATCAATATTTGAAGCCGTCTGAAAGAAATCCGACTGTGCTCTCTATCTCTCATTATAGGCACATCTAAGCCTATTGTGATTATAACAAGTGGTATCAGAGCCCCTTGGAGCCGTCTCGACCATGCCTAGACCTGAGGAAGGGGGTGGCAGAGGTGCTGGAGGCAGAGAAGACGCCCAAGCACAAGGTCAACACCAAGATCCACCCGTTGCTCCGGTGCAACCTAGCCTTGGACCCTCTAGGGATGAGCCTAGAGTGTTTGGCCTTGACAAGTTCAACGGTGACAACTTTGCTGAGTGGTCCTTCAAGATGGAGAACATCTTTGACCACTATGATCTGCTGGAGGTGATGGAAGGAACGGAGAAGCGCCCCGAGAACGACCCGGAGAAGAGCCCGTGGGTGCGGAAGAGCGCACAAGGCTACCTTCTACTTGGGCAAGCGTTGGGGAGCAGCCAAATCCGTCACATCAAGCCTCTTCAGCGTGAACCAGCAAAGGGACCAAAGGCATGGGCTGCTCTCAAGGGTGTACACGCTCCTGCAACAGCGGCGGTGGCCGTGGTTTTGGAGCGGCAAATGGCGGCACTTCGAATTGACGAAGGCGAACCGGTGGAGGAAGGAGTGCAGAAATTCTTCGACTTGTTGACACGGCTCGAAGGAGCTGACCTGAACTACAGTGACCTTCAAAAGAAGACCAAGCTGCTGGCCTTACTTCAGGACTCATGGTCCTCGCTCATCATCAACCTTAATCGAGATCTGCCCCGTCTCTCACTCGAAGATGTGAAGAGGGAAATCTTACAAGAAGATTTCCGCCGTCACGAATTGGCGGGTCCCGATGGTGCCGGAGTTGCAAGCATGGGCCGTGGGCACGGCCGTGGAAGGGGCAGAGGGCGAGGAGGAAGATTTGGCAGCAGTAACTTCAATGGAGGTCGTGGTAATGGAGGATATGGCAGGAACAACAACAACAATGGCTACGGGCGTGGGCGCGGTCGATTTGATGGCGAATGCCACTTTGTCACAAGACCGGCCACATGTGGAGAGATTGCTTCAGATTGCCTGATGGATGGACCCCTTCTCAAGACCAAGAGGGCACAGGAGCAAGGGGAGGAAGAGGCAGAGGTCGTGGAGGCCGTGGTGGTCGTGGAAGCGAAGCGGCAAGCATGAAAGGTGGAGACTACGACAAGGACTCGAGTGAAGATCGATACCCGGGCCAATTCTTCTTTGTCTCCACGCAAGCGGCAGCTGCAGCAGGAGGTGTGGAAGCCTTTGAGGAGCCAGCTACTGTGGGAAAGGTCACCCTTCACTCTGTGGACTTTTGGGTGATCGATAGCGGCGCCACCTACAGCATGACACCTCGTGCGGACTTGCTCACCGAACTCGAACCGTCGCCGGTCAAGCATGTTACATCGGCTTTGGGGCAGCAAGCAGAGGTGAAAGGCATGGGCAAGGCCATGTTCAAGGGTGCTGATGGGAAGATGGTGGGCCTCAAGAACGTGCTTTTGGTGCCCAACCTTGCAGCCAACCTGATTTCCGTTCGGCGTTTGCAAAAGGCCGGCATGGACACATCTTCCAAGGGATCCAAAACCTATACCGCAAGGCTTGGTGAGCGGAAGCTTTGGGACCTTCATGAGGACAGGGACATCTACAATGAGATGTGGCAAATCCCAGTGGTCCCCATGCCTAAAGAGAGGCAAGTGGCAGCAAGCGTCAGCACCAAGCGTGAAGCGGTTGGTGGTGGTGATCACGGAAAGCAAAGTGGCACCAAGAGTGACTCGAAGGAGTGCAACCTTGGAGAGACCAGCAAGGCGTGTGAACCCAAGGAGAATGGTGCAGCAGCCAAAGGTGGTGGAAATGAGGAGGAGAAGGCTAAGATCAACAAAGCAGCAGCGGCGAAGGAGAAAGGAGAGAGCTTGTGGGGCACAATTGCGAGTGCCGCTTTCTCCAACCCGACTTCCGCTACGGGAGAGTGTGATTGGGTGACCTTGCATCGGCGAATGGGGCATGTGGCATTGCCCATTTTGCAGCAGATTGTTAAGCAAGAGATGGTCAGTGGGATACGTGTCAAGGGGGAGCCCAATGAGGTGCTTGGCTGTCCAACATGCATGCAAGCCAAGTTCACCCGCTACCCGTTCCATAGCTCGGAGACAACGGCGAAGGCACCACTTGATGAGGTGGTGATGGATGTGGTGGGCCCCTTGAAGCTTGGAGCTGCTGGAGCAGAGTACTTCCTCACCATTGTGGACATCTACACTCGCATGACCTGGGTGTATGTGCTGCCCAAGAAGAGTGACGTAGCTGAAACGGTGAAGACCGATTGGTTGCCGATGGTGGAGCGGCAACAAGACCGACTTGTGAAGGCGATTCACACTGACCGTGGGGGAGAGTTCCTGAGCAAGGATTTCTCAACTTGGCTGAAGAATCAGGGCATAAGGCACTCTCTTACCATGCCCTACTCTCCTGCAATGAACGGCATCGCCGAGCGTGCGAATCGGACACTCACGGAGACGGCTCGGGGACTTCTCATTGAAGCCGGTCTACCCAATTACTTTTGGCCGGATGCGGTGCGGCATGCTTGTGTGGCCAAGAACAGAGCCTTGACTCATGTGGGAGAAGACAAATGGGTGCCCTATGTGGAGTGGATTGGAAGGAAGCCGAAGGTGGATATGCTTCGGGTGTTCGGGTGCATGTGCATGGCACTTGTGCCTAAGAAACTTCGGCACAACAAGCTTGATGCCAAGGCAACATGGGCCGTGCACCTGGGCATGGCCCAAAACAGCAAGGGATGGCTTCTATGGGACCCATTTACCAAGAAGTTCCTGGTGAGCAGAGATTGCAAGTTCATGGAGAACTTACCGTACAAGAAGTGGAAAGCGGAGAACCAAGCGAAGATTGGTGTGCGGCTTGGAGAGGTGAAGAGGACCGGCTTGGAGCATGTGGAGCTGCCCTTGGAGCTGAGTAACAGCAGCATAATCACGAGGCAATCTCCCCAAATGAATGGGGATGAGGAGGAGGAGGTGCAGCAAAGTAATGAGCGTGCACCGCCACTTCCGCCTCGTGCTACAAGTGCTCGCGGGAACCGACCGGACTTACCGCAAAGCCATGAGAGCATTCAAGTCTCTGCAGCAGAGGACGAAGGAAGGGGGAGAAGGAGGACTCAGCCCCCCAATAGGTTGAGCTATGAACGGCTTGGAGGACCAGCCAACTCAACCTTGACCGGTTCGGCCCTCATGCTAGGCGATGATGCGGAAGATGAAAGCGAGGAGTGCGCTTTTGCCTTCTTCTCTCCGGTGGAGATACCGGGGGAGCCTACAAATCCCAAGGAGGCTTGGGAGGGTCCCAATGGGAAGGAGTGGAAGAAGGCCTCAGATGAAGAAATGGGGAGCATCATCGAGAACGACACGTTTGACTTGGTGAACCTACCTCCGGGGTGTAAGGCGATTTCTTCCAAGTGGCTCTTCAAGCGCAAGACCGACGCCGACGGCAACATTGAGCGCTACAAGAGCAGACTTGTAGCCAAGGGGTACCAGCAGCTAGAGAAGAAGGACTACAATGAAGTATATGCTCCTGTGGTGAAGGGTACAACCCTTCGAACTCTCTTCGCCGCGGCGGCCATGAAAGGATGGGTGGTGAAGCAAATGGATATTGTAACGGCCTTCCTCAACGGCGTTTTGGAGGAAGAGACCTACATGGAGCAGCCAGAGGGGTACAATGATGGGAGTGGCAGAGTGTGGAAGCTGAAGAAAGCACTCTATGGCCTCAAACAAGCCCCTAGGCAATGGTACATCAAGCTGCGGGAAGTCTTGGAGGCGATCGGCTTCACTCCCTCAACGGCCGATCAATCCTTGTTCATGCTTGGCGAGGGGGAGCAGAGGAGCTTCATGGTGATTTATGTGGATGACATCCTCATATTCTCACCCTCCTCTGACCTTGTGAAGGAGATGATGCTGAAGCTTCAAGACAAGTTCAAGTGCAAGACCCTTGGTGACGTCAACTACTACCTTGGGCTTCACATTGAGCGAGATGTGGAGAAGCGGTGGATGTGAGTGCATCAAAAGAAGTACTTGGAGGCCCTGGCTGCAAACTTTGGGAAGAGTGAAGGTCATGTGGCTACTTCTCTTCCCTCAGGGTTCAAGTGTGTGAAAGGACCAACGGAGGAAAGTGTTGGTGAAGAGGAGAGGCGCCGTTTTCACTCCTTGGTGGGCAGCCTCATGTATGCGGCCGTTCACACAAGGCCGGATGCAGCCTTTGCTACCGGGCAGCTGGCTTGGGTTGTCCAATGCCCTAATGAGGAGCAGGTAGCAGCTGGAGAGAGGGTGGCCAAGTACCTTGGCCAAACAGCAACTGTTGGACTGCAATACTCCGCGGTGGCACAAAGGCGTCAAAATGGTGCGGATGGAGTCGAACCCGGGAGGCTCTTTCTCACCGCCTTCTCTGATGCATCTTGGGCATCAGAACCAGAGGACATGACAAGTGTGGGAGGCTTCATCTGCTATGTTGGTGGAGGGCCAACAGCTTGGGAGAGCAAGAAACAAGTGGACCAAGCATTGAGCTCGGTGGAGTCCGAGTACATGGCACTCTTCCGTGCCATAAGAGAGGTTGTGTGGCAGCGGCGTTTGCTAGCTGAATTGGGGGAGGAGCAGCAAGGACCTACCCCACTCTACTGTGATAGCCAGGATGCTATTGCATTGGCTGAGAATCCGGTTCTTCATGGCCTTACCAAGCACATGAAGGTGAAGTGGCATTGGGTGAGGAGCATGGTAACCGAGGGTAAAGTGGAGTTGCACTACGTGAAGACGACGGCGCAGCCAGCTGATATGATGACCAAGAGGCTGGTTGAGCAGCAGCATTGGAAGTGTTGCAAGCTTGCTGGGATGGCTCTGAACTAAGGGGAGCAGATTCTAAGGCCAACAATCCGAGGAGGAGTTTGTTGGTGCAACCCTATGGCTTACACTCGGCTTGTCGTCCTTGTTTGTGTGTGTGCATGCATGGCATGGAATGAATTGTGAGTCTATGTCATTGCTATCTAGTGCTTGTGTGTGTGTTTGAATGGTGTATCACAATGTGGTTTGTGTCGGTCAAGACATTAGCGAGTTTTTTACAACTCGCATGTCAAGTCGTCGTTTGTGTGTCGCATGTGTTTTTTCTATTTTGTCGAGTGTGAAGTGTCCATCGTGTCGCAGGTGTGTGCAGCAAGCCCCCATCAACTCAAGAAGAATTTATCTCGCAGATCCAAGAACAAGAGCTCAAGATTTCAAGCCCAAGGGACACGGATAAATATTAAATAGTGAAAATAGTAACGTTACTTCGTGTAGTGTTACATTTCACTTGGTGTAGCCCCTTGGAGGGTTGGTTTCGAGACTCTTCATGGTTGAGGACTCTGTGGTGGTGTACCACCAACCTGGACCTCGGCTCTCGGGGTATGTAGAGGCTTGGAACCATCTCCCTCTCGAACTCTTCTTGCTAAGTTTGTACTTCCAAGACTATAGTGACTGCTATACCTCCTGCCAGTCAAACCGCTATAGCGTCGTCAAATCGTTATGGAATTTCATGATTCAACTTGCTGCTGATAGACGACAGCCACGCGCTCCAGATCCAACTTACAGATCACAGTTTGATTCATCGACCAGATCGTTATCAATATTTGAAGCCGTCTGAAAGAAATCCGACTGTGCTCTCTATCTCTCATTATAGGCACATCTAAGCCTCATTTTCAGGGTAGGCAAATTTTGAACACTGAGCCCTCAGGGGGGGTTTTTTTGAAACGTCAGGCCTGGTCTGTACTCATTTTGACTGGTCTTTAGACCCTTGTCTCAGTGGCTGGACTAGTAGTGCCACCTTGAGCTGCTTGTTCAGGAACTGCCCCTATGCAGTCTAGGGGGTGTGTCAAATATTTGTATCTCTAATGTTTGTGTAGACTGTATAGGGTCACCTCTTAGAGGGTACAACCCATAGATATATATCCTTGTACCTAGGTTCTCTAACCATTCAATTATTCAGTTCTAAGAAAAATCTCTAGTTACTCTGATTTTTCAGACTTATTTTAGGGGCAACTCTGATGGCCAAACCAAGGGATAACAGGCGAGTCAGATGAATCAAACAACCCCAAAACCAATTTGGGGGCCTGCTTCCTACAAGTCCTAGCTCAGAAAGGAAAACTGAATAATAAATTGACTAGAAAGAATTGTACAAGGACATATATCTAAGGGTTGTACTCTCTAAGAGATGACCCTATACAGTCTCTACAAACATTATAGATGAACATGTTTGACACACCCCCTAGATTGCATAGGGGTAGGTTCTGAACAAGCAGCTCAGGGCAGCACTACTAGTCCAGCCTCTGAGACAAGGGTCTAAAGACCAGTCAAAAGGAGTATAGACAAGACAAGAACAAGACCAGGACGGCACTACTAGTCCAGCCACTGGGAGAGGACACAAGTCCAGTCTGAGTACATATGCAGACATATATAGAATAGTACAAGGTCAAGGTCCTAGCAAGTGAGAGGCTACAGGAACTAGACCCAGCTGTACACAGTGCCTCTGATGATCTTTAGGCGCAAGCACCTTCGTAAAGATATCAGCTGTGTTGGCACCAGAGGCCAAGTGAACTACTCGGGCCTGGCGGCGCTGCTGTAGCTCGCGCAGGAGAAAGTACCGCAGCTGAATGTGCTTCACTCTGCCCTCAAGCCGAGGCTCCTGACACAGGAGGATCATGGCCCTGTTGTCAGCGTACAGGACCGGGGCAGAGCTAGGCCGCTCACCTAAGTCAGTGAGCAAGAAGGTCAGCCAGCGGAGCTCCTGTGCCGCCATGGCACCAGCGTAGATCTCAGCCTCACAGCTGGACTGAGCAACAGACGACGAGCGAGTGGATCTCCAAGAGATAGCACCCGAACCAAGGCTAAAGCAGTAGCCCTGCGACGACCTGAGCGTCTCAGAGTCGTCTGCCGAAGACGCGTCTGTGTGCCTGGTGAGGACCACTGGCCTGCGTCCTCCTAATACTAACCCCATGCCGGATGTACTTGCTAGATATCGCAAAACCCTCTTAGCGGCCGAC
Source organism: Closterium sp. NIES-67 (assembly GCA_027943415.1). Classification (NCBI taxonomy): domain Eukaryota; kingdom Viridiplantae; phylum Streptophyta; class Zygnematophyceae; order Desmidiales; family Closteriaceae; genus Closterium; species Closterium sp. NIES-67. The sequence goes on from BQMB01002347.1 coordinate 8,088, forward strand.
CAGTGCTGTGGTCTGTGTCTGCTAGTGGCCACAAAGCGAGCCAGGATGCTGAGAGGGTATGCGAGATCTGGGCGAGTGCAAGTCATCAGGTACATGAGGCAACCCACCAGCTCTGCGTAGGGGCCGCTGGGCTCTACTGGCTCCTCAGGAACGGGAGCGGAGAGCCCGTGGTCTACAGGTAGAGGTGTGGGCTGTGCAGAGGAGAACTGAAGGCCGAACCTCTGAAGGACGTGACGCACCAAGTGTGACTGTGTCAGAGTGATGGTGCGTGCTGCTCTGTCCCTAGAGATCTGCAGGCCAAGATAGCGACGCAGCTCTCCAAGGTCAGTGCAAGTGTGTCTCTTCAGCAGCTCGGCCTTCACTGAGGCCAGTGCGTCCCTGTCAGCAGTATCAAAGACCAGGTCGTCTACGTAGACAAGGATGTAGAACGGAGTCTGGCCGGACCGCACAAAAAGCGAGGGGTCAGAGGACGACGGAAAGAACTGCAGGTCTGCTAGCGTGGCACGCAGCGTGTCGTGTCACTCGCGGGGAGCCTGGCGCAGGCCCTAGACCGGGCGCCTGAGAAGCCACTGGGTCCCAGGGGGGAAGGTACCAGCGAAGCCCTGTGGTCGGCGCAGGTAGACCTGCTCGTGTAGGCTGCCCTGAAGAAAGGCAGTAGAGAAGTCGAGGGAGTGAAGCTCGTAGTCGCGCTGTGCTGCTACGTGTAGCAGCGCCCGAAGAGTGGTCATCTTCTGGGTCGGGGCGAAGGTCTGAAAGAAGTCCACCCCCTCGCGCTGACTGAAGCCTCTGGCCACGTAGCGCGCTTTGAAGACAGGCGGCTCTCCTGGGGGGCGCTTCACCTTGAAGAGACACCCACCATCGACTACGTTCACCCCAGGTGGGGGAACTGCGTCGACGTAAGTGCCGGTGGACCTCCAAGATGCCATCTCCTGCTCCATGGCAGCTATCCACTGAGAGGCCCAGGGTCCCGAAGTGGCCTCAGCGTAGGTGCGAGGGGTCGGGATGTCAAAGGCGTCTGGGTCACGCTCAGGGACTAGGAGCATGGAGCAGAGATGGGGAGCAGCCTTGGAAAGGAAAGCAAGCTCGTACTGCCTGTCCTCTAGAACGTCACTGCCAAGGGCAGGTGCACCCCCGACGGACGGAGGACGGGCAGGGTCAGAGACCAGAGCAGTAGCGTAGTCAAGGCGGGGGGTAGAGGCGCAGTCAGCGACAAGCGCGTCAAGGCACGAGACGGGAACAGAAGGGTCGGTAACAAGAGAGGCAAGAACCCGAGGGACAAGGGGACGAGCGGCACGAAGGTAGTCAGAGAACGGAGGAGGTGCAACAGCAAGGTACGAGGGAGGAGGTGACGGGAGGAGGGGAGGACGAGACGAGTGGGAACGGAGCAACATAGGGTGGGAGCGCAGGACAGGAGAGACGGGACGAGCACGGGAGGGACGGCGAGACAAAATGTGCGACGGAGGTGTAGGGTCAGGAGACAATGGAGGGGACACAGGAGGAGGACGAGGAGGAAGCCGGGCCGGAGACGAGTCCGGCGGCGGGAACACAGGACCGTAGAGAGGAAGGTCAGCAGACAGTGCGGAAGACACCGGGGAGCGGTCTGGGGAGGGAACGCCGAGCAGGCGGAGAGCGGAGACCGGCGGCGACTGTGCCGGAACGCTCGGACCGGCAGAGGGAGGACGACCGGTGGCGGAATCCTCAACAGCAGCACCCCCAGAACCAACACCCCCAGAGCGAGGACCTCCTCCAACACCAGCGGCACCCCCAGAAGCTGCAGGACGAACACCCTCCTCCACGCGAGCAGCCGCAGGGGCCAAGAGCGGTGGCGGCAGCGACAACGGCAGCGACTGCGGCGGCGGCAACAGCAGCGACGACAGCGGCGGCGGCGACGGCGGCAGCGGCTGCGGTAGAGGGGGCGACTGCGACCGTGGAGGCGAAGACACCGGGGGAGGGGGACACGGCACAGACGGGCCAGGTGTACCACCAGAGTCAGCGGACTCCTCAACGGGGACAACCGACGGGAGGGGAGTGACGTGAGAGACACCAGACGGGGCAGGGCGAGGCGGGGGAGGCGCAGGGGCTACCGGGGGAGAGGGAGCAAGGAACAGGGGCGGGGCAACTGGGAGACCTCGGTGAGGGAAGCGACGGTAGAAGGAGACAGACTCGTCAAAGGTGACGTCACGAGAGTGGAGGAAGCGGTGAGACGGTGGGTGGTAGAACAACCAGTCAGACGAGTCGAGGGGGAAACCAAGGAAGACACAGGGGACCGTGCGGGCAGTGAGCTTGTCCGTGCCAGAGGCACGAACGTGAGCAAGACAGCCCCAGACGTGGAACGCAGACGCGTCACCAGGGGACCCGGTCCAGAGGAGGGTCGGCGAAACCTGTTGCCGCTGAGAGCGTGGCCACAAGTTAAGCTGGTGAGCAGCGTAGCGAATAGCGAACGGCCACAGAAAATGGGGGGCATCAGCATGAATCATGGAGGTACGAGCAACCTCCATGACCAAGCCAATGCGGCGCCCCGCAACCCCATTCTGCTGTGGCGAGTCCGGCAAGGTGTACGTCTGGGTGATGCCCTCCGCACGACAGAACTGTCCAAGCCGACCAGAGGCGAACTCGCCGCCATGGTCAGAGTGGAGACACAACACGGGGAGACTGCAGCGAAGACGCGCAGCCACAACCCACGGTAGAAGAACGTCGGGCACGTCGGCCTTCCGCTCCAGAGGAAACACCGTGGTGTAGCGCGTGTAATCATCGATGAGCACAAGGAAGTAGTGCTCACCGCGCGGTCCGGGGACGGGGGCAGGGCCCCAGACGTCCAGGTGCAGGGTCTGGAGGGGGGCAGTCGCAGGGCGCAGTGAGGAGGAGTGAGGAGCACGGCGGAGCCGACTCTCGACGCAAGGCGTGCACGGTGGCGCAGTCGAGGGAGGAAGGGCAGGGAGCGACGCAGGGAGACCTGAGACAAGACCGTGCTGGGACATGTGACGCAGACGAGGGAGAGCAGGGTGACCTAAGCGGTGGTGCCAGAGAAGGGACGGGTGAGTGAGGGAACAACACGAGCAAGCTGCAGCGACCTGGGAGGACGCACCAACCGGGGGGGAAGCGGTGTCGAGGGTAAACAGACCGGACACCGGGTCCCGGGGGAACGTCGCAAGAGGGGAACCTGAGACAGCCTCAGAACAGACAGCGAACCGCTCGTGCCCGGGGAACGTGGTGGTGACGCTGAGGTCCTGGAGACAGCCGACACCAACTAGGTTCCTCGAGAACGAGGGAACGTGGAGGCCTGTAAGGGAGCCCGAGGGAACTGCAGGACAGGGAAGGGACGTAGAACTGCAAGCAACGACAGGACCCGCAGAGGGGTCAGCGAGAGAGACGACAGCAGGTGTAGCAAGCGGCGTGAGCGCGGAGCGGTCGCAGAAGTAGCAGGCAGAAGCACCGGAGTCGAGAGTGAACGACAGCGATGCAGTGGCGGAGGCTGGGAACGGGGCCGGTGCAGAGACTGGGCTAGGCAAACTAGGCAGTCCTATGCCTGATGCAGCAGGGGAAGCTATGCTACACAAGGGTGCAACACCTAAGCTGGAGAACACAGGATAATAAGATCCAGCAACACTAGCAGCGTCAGAATACAAAGCATGCAAAGCAGCACCTATCTGATCCATGTCTAACTCAAAGATCGGCACGCCCTGGCGGAGCAGGCTGTGCCAGTCGGGGAGGTCCGGGGCCGGGCCAAAGCGACGACGAAACAGATCGTCGAGGCGGCGGAAACATCGGGCAGTCGGGTGCGGGTGCCGACACAGAGTGCCGCCAAGAGGCCCGGTCTGAAGCTGGTACTGGCAGGTCACAGCACCGGAGCCGCTGGTAGACGCCGAGCTGCGCGGGCCGCCACCACGGCCACCACCTCCGCCGGTGCCAGGCCAACCAGGCGGGAGACGAGCCCACTGCTGCGGCGGCTGCTGCTTGGGCGACGGTTGTTGCTGGGACGGCGGCGGCGGCTCGGGCTGCTCCTGCTGCGGCGGGGGCTGCTGCTCCTGCCGACCAGTGGTAGTCCCTGCGGACTACCATCACTACCACTAACACCACCACCACCACCTGCGCCACCACCCCTACCTCCCTGGCGACCACGGCCACTGCGGCGCGAGCGCTGCTGCGGGTGGACCGCAGCAGCCGTCTCGGTGGGAGGGGGCACCGTGGCGACCGCAGCCGAAACGTCAGTGAACGTGCACTGGGAGGGGGCACAACCGTGAAACATAGAGACTGCCGGCGCACCGCTCGACTGAGCGATAGTGCGCTGGCGAGTCTCGATCTCGGTGAGGGTGTCGACAAGGGCAGTGAGGGTGAGGTCAGCCGGGTGCTGGCTAAGGAAGTGATCGCGGGCACTAGCGAGGCGGTCCGGCAGGCGCATGGCGATGAAATAGAGCGTCGTGCAGAAAGGAGGGGGGAGCGCAGTGAGCTGTGCAGCAGTGCTGGCAGTGCGATAGCGGGTCTCTAGGGCACGCAGGTGAGCGGCAAAGTCTGCGACGGTAGGGAAGGCTGCAAGGTCTGGGAAGAGCATCGGGAAAAGCAAGCGGCCAGTAGAGGCAGACGTGGGTGTGGAATAGCGGGCAATGACTGCGTCTAAGTAGGCTTTGGCCGTCGCAATGGTAGCAAAACGCGAGCGTTCAGACACAGGGAGGGCGTGGCTAATAGCAACCTGAGCGACCGCATCGCGGGAGTCCCAGACACCACAGGCAAGTGCAGCAGTAGAGAAGGTCTCACGGGCATCAGAGGAGGGGTCAGCAGGGAGGGGAACGGGCGCAGGGGGGCGGGGGAGCAAACCATCGACATGGACAACCAAAGAGTGGCCATCCTGACGCTGACCTCTAAGGTGGCGGCGGAGGTCAGAGAGCCAGGCGGCGAAGTCAACCGCGTGGCCCTCGGCGTCCAGTCGGAGCACGAAGTCAGCCATCGTGCAGGGTCAGCTGCACAGCTCCGCAGGAACAGGACGGCAGTGCCCTCCAACACGGCGGCCGCAAAACGGCGCCCCAGCACGTGCGAGCAGGTACGAAGAGGCGCCGGCCGGTCAGGCACGGCGGGTGAGGCACGGGAGGTGCGGCAGAGCCAGGAGGTGCCGCAGGGCCGGAGCAGGCGGGGCGGGGCCAGGCAGGGGCGGCGGGGCCAGGAGGCGCGGCAGGGCCAGGCAGGTGCGACGGGGCCCGGCAGCGCGGCGGGGCCAGGAGACGAGACGGGGCCAGGCAGGCGCGACGGGGCCAGGCAGCGCGGCGGGGCCAAGAGACGCGGCGGGGCCAGGCAGGCGCCATCTCCTGCTCCATGGCAGCTATCCACTGCGAGGCCCAGGGTCCCAAAGTCGCCTCAGCGTAAGTGCGAGGGGTCGGGATGTCGAAAGCGTCTGGGTCACCCTCAGGGACTAGCAGCATGGAACAGAGATGGGGAGCAGCCTCGGAGAGGAAAGCAAGCTCGAACTGGCGGTCCTCCAGGACGTCACTGCCAAGGGCAGGAGCACCCCCGACAGACGGAGGACAGGCAGGGTCAGAGACCAGAGCGGTGGCGTTGTCAAGGCGGCGGGTAGAGGCGAAGGCAGCGACAGCAGCGACAAGAGCGTCAAGGCACGAGACCGGAACAGACGGGTCGGTAACGAGAGAGGCAAGGACCCGAGGAACGAGAGGACGAGCGGCACGAAGGTAGTCGGAGAGCGGGGGGGGCGCAACAACAAGGGAGGACGGAGGAGGCGACGGCAGAAGGGGAGGACGAGACGCGTGGGAACGAAGCAACAGAGGGTGGTAGCGCAAGACAGGCGAGGCAGGACGAGCACGGGAGGGGCGGTGAGACCACACGTGCGACGGAGGAGTCGGGTCAGGAGACAGGGGAGGGGACACAGGAGGGGAACGAGGGGGGAGACGAGCCGGGGACGAGTCCGGCGGAGGAAAAACAGGGCCATAGACAGGAAGAGGAGGAGACGGCCGGGGAGGAACAGACGCAGGGTCGGGTGACGGAAGGCCGAGCAGGCAAAGGGCGGACACCGGCAGGGACCGCTGCTGCGGCGGCACAACGGCGACCACTGGCACTCTCCACACCAGCACCCCCAGAGGGACCACCCCCAGGGCGACCGGGACGAGCACCCCCAGAGTCAGCGAACGGGGGCTGCGACGGCGGCGGCGGCGGCGGCGGAGGCGACGGCGGCGGCGGCGATGACGACGGCCGCAGCAGCGGTAGTGGCGGTGGAGGAGGGGACTGGGGAGGGGACACCTGGGGAGGGGCGGCCGGCGAGGACTGCACAGGAGGGCCACCAGAGTCAGAAGACTCCTCAACCGGGTCCACAGACGGAAGGGGGGTGACGTGGGACACACCACAGGGGGCGGGACGGGGAGGAGGAGGAGGAGGGGCAGGGACTACCGGGGAAGGGGTGACGAGGAACAGGGGGGGGGTAACCGGGGGACCACGGTGTTGAAAGCGGCGGTAGTAGGAGACGGACTCATCAAAGGTGACGTCACGAGAGTGAAAGAAGCGGTGAGACGGCGGGTGGTAAAAGTGCCAGTCGGACGCGTCAAGGGGAAAACCGAGGAAGACGCAGGGAAGGGTGCGGGCAGTGAGCTTGTCCGTGCCAGAGGCACGGACGTGAGCAAGGCAGCCCCAGACGTGGAACGCAGACGCGTCACCAGGAGACCCAGTCCAAAGACGGGTCGGCGAAACCTGCGGCTGCTGAGGGTGCGGCCACAGGTTAAGCTGGTCAGAAGCGTAGCGCACAGCGAACGGCCACAGAAAATGGGGTGCACCGGCATGGATCATGGAGGTGCGAGCCACCTCCATGACCAAACCGATGCGTCGCTCAGCGACCCCATTCTGCTGTGGGGAGTCCGGTAGGGTGAACGTCTGGGTGATGCCCTCCGCACGACAAAAGCGACCAAGGACACCGGAGGCAAACTCGCCACCACGGTCTGAGTGAAGACGCAAGACAGGGAGACCGCGGTGGACACGCGCAGAGACAAGCCAGGGGATGAGAGCGCCGGGCACGTCGGCCTTGCGCTCCAGGGGAAAGACTGTGGTGTAACGAGTGAAGTCGTCGACAAGCACAAGGAAGTAGCGCTCTCGACGCGGCCCAGGGACGGGGGCGGGGCCCCAAACGTCCAGGTGCAGGGTCTGCAGCGGCGCGGCGGTAGGGGGAAACGAGGAGGAGTGAGGGGCACGGCGAAGCCGATTCTCGACACAAAGCGTGCAAGGTGGGGCTGGAGAGGAGGGAAACGCGGGGAGCGAACCTGGGAGACCAAGGACGAGACCGTGCTGGGACATGTGACGCAGACGCGGGACCGCAGGGTGACCTAGGCGGTGGTGCCACAGGAGGGTCGGGTGAGTGAGGGAGCGACAGGAGCAGGCAGCAGCAACCTGGGTAGACGCAGCCACCTGAGGGGGCGCTCCAGCCGGGGGGGTCACGGTGTCCAGAGTGAACAGGCCGGACACCGGGTCCCGGGGGAACGTGGACAGGGGGGCACCATTGGCGGCCTCGGTACAGACAGCATACCGCTCGTGGCCAGGGAACGTAGTGGTGACGCCAAGGTCCTGGAGGCAGCCGACACCAACTAGGTTCTTGGAGAACGAGGGGATATGCAGACCTGTAAGAGAACCCGAAGGAACCGCCGGACAGGGAAGGGTGGTGGAACTGCGGGCGACTACCGGACCGCCGGAGGGGTCAGCAAGAGAAACGGCAGCAGGAACAGGAAGCGGCGTTAGGGTGGTGGAGTCGCGGAAGAAACACCGAGAGGCGCCAGAGTCCAAGGTGAAGGAAAGCGAAGCCGAGGGGTCTGGCGACGGAACGACGGCGGAAGCACCAAGACTACACAAAGCAGGGGATCCTACGCCTGACGCAGCAGGGGAGGCTAAGCTAGGCACACCTACACTAGGCAACAAGGAGTAATAAGCGGGAAGCACACTAGAGTCATCAGCATACATCACATGCAGAGCGGAAACAATGGCATCCATGTCCATATCAAAAATCTGAATCTGACGACTAAGCAAACTGTGCCAGTCCGGGAGGTCTGGCAACGGGCCGAAGCGCTGACGAAAGAGGTCGTCCAGGCGATGAAAACAGCGGGGAGTGGAGTGACCGATCTTACTGCAAACGAAGCCGCGGCGAGGACCGGTCTGGATCTGGTACTGACAACGCCCGCCGCCAGAGCCACCACGCGGCACACCACCACGCGCCCGGCCACCGCCAGCGCCGGGCCACCCTGGCGGGAGGACACTCGTCTGCCGCGTCTGCGACGGCTGCTGCGGGTGCTGCGAAGGCTGCGACTGCGGCGGCTGCTGCACCTGCAGGGGCGGCGACTCAGCTGAACTGGGCAGGGCCCCCTCGTCCACTCCAGCACCAGGCGACCCGACCCCACCACTACCCCCGCCCGCACCCCCGCCGCCTCCTCCCGCGTCCAGCCTTGGGGCGGCGGCCCTTCCCCGAACGGACCTGCGCTGCAGCAGCAGTCTCAGCCACTGCGGCAGAGCCGTCGGAGAAGGTGCACTGAGCGGGGGCACAGCCCTGAAAGATAGGGACCGGCACGACACCGCTCGCCTGGGCGATGGAGCGGTGACGGGTCTCTATCACAGTCAGGGTGTCTACAAAGTCAGTGAGGGTGAGGTCTGCGGGGTGAACGCTAAGAAAGCGGTCGCGGGCGACAGCAAGGTGGTCAGGGAGGCGGGTGGCAAGCAGGTAGAGGGTAGAGGTAATGGGCGGCTGGTGGGCTCTAAGCTGGGCGTCAGTGCAGGCAGCGCGCCAGGTCTCATCTATCGAGCGCAGGTGGGCAGCGAGGTCAGAGACAGTGGGGAAAGATGCAAGGTCAGGAAAGAGCATCGGAAGGATCAGGCGACCCACCGAGGCAGCCGGAGGGGTGGAATAGCGCTTGATCACAGCATCTAAGTATGCCTGAGCAGTAGTGAGGGACCTAAAGCGAGGACGCTCGGATGGGGGAAGGGCGTTGCTAATGGCAAGCTGGGCAACAGCATCGCGAGAAAGCCAGACAGAGCGCGCACGGGCAGTGGCAGCAGTAGACTCACGCTCAGTGGGTGTGGGGTCAGCGGGCAGAATAGCAGGGGGGTCTGGGCAGGGGAGCGTACCGTCAAGGTGTGCGGAAAGCGGTTCACCATCCTGCCGCTGGCCAGTGAGTTGGCGGCGGAGGTCGGCAAGCCACGCCTCGAACTCTAGGGGCTGACCTTCAGCGTCGAAGCGAAGCTCCGCCGCCATCAGGAACAGTCCAGTGCGGTGCAGGGCAGTGCAGTGCGGTGCAGTGCAATGCAGTGCGGTGCAGTGCGGTGCAGTGCGGTACAGCGCGGTGCAGTGCGGTGCAGTGCGGTACAGTGCGGTGCAGTGCGGTGCAGTGCGGTGTAGTGCGGTGTAGTGCGGTGCCAGGCAATACAGTGTGGTGCGGGGCAGCACGGAGCAGGGCGGGGTGGGGGGGAACCGTACCAGTAAGGAGGATGGGGCCGGGGCTGGCCCGACGGGGCCGGGCGGGCGCGACGGGGCCGGGCTGGTGCGACAGGGCCGGGACGGGGCGACGGGGCCGAGCGGGCGCGACGGGGCCGGGCCGGTGCGACGGGGCCGGGCGAGCGGGACGGTGGCCGGGCGGGTGCGACGGGGCTGGGCGGCTGCGACGGGGCCGGGCAGGGTGCGACGGGGCCGGGCGGGTGCGACGGGGCCGGGCGGCTGCGACGGGGCCAGGCAAGGGCGACGGGGCCAGGCGGCTGAGACGGGGCCGGGCGGGCGCGACGGGGCCAGGCGGCTGCGACGGGGCCGGGCGGGCGCGACGGGGCCGGGCGGGTGCGACGGCGCCGGGCGGGCGCGACGGGGCCGGGCGGCTGCGACGGCGCCGGGCGGGCGCGACGGAGCCGGGCGGCTGCGACGGGGTTGGGCAGGGTGCGACGCGGCCCAGGAGGGGCGCTACGGGGCCCAGGAGGGGCACGACGGGGGGCCCAGGAGAGGCGCTACAGGGGCCCAGGAGGGGCGCAACAGGGCCCAGGAGGGGCGCTACGAAGCCCAAGGGGGGCGCGACGGGGCCCAGGAGGGGCGCTACGGGGCCGAGGAGGGGCGAGACGGGGCCTGGGAGGGGCACGACGGGGCCCAGGAGGGGCGCTACAGGGCCCAGGGAGGGCGCGACGGGGCCCAGTAGGGGCCCTACGGAGCCCAGGAGGGGCGCGACGGGGCCTGGGAGGGGCGCGACGGGGCCCAGGAGGGGCGCGACGGGGCCCAGGAGGGGCGCGACAGAGCCCAGGAGGGGCGCTACGGGGCCTAGGAGGAGTGCGACGGGGCCCAGGAGGGGCGCTAGGGGGCCTGGGAGGAGCGCGACGGGGCCTGGGAGGGGCGCGACGGGGCCTGGGAGGGGCGTTACAGGGCCCAGGAGGGGCGCTACGAAGCCCAGGAGGGGCGCGACGAGGCCCAGGAGGGGCGCTACGGGGCCCAGGAGGGGCGCGACGGGGCGCTACGGGGCCTGGGAGGAGCGCGACGGGGCCCAGGAGGGGCGCTAGGGGGCCTGGGAGGAGCGCGACGGGGCCTGGGAGGGGCGCGACGGGGCCTGGGAGGGGCGTTACAGGGCCCAGGAGGGGCGCTACGAAGCCCAGGAGGGGCGCGACGAGGCCCAGGAGGGGCGCTACGGGGCCCAGGAGGGGCGCGACGGGGCGCTACGGGGCCTGGGAGGAGCGCGACGGGGCCCAGGAGGGGCGCTAGGGGGCATGAGCGGAAGCGGGAGGTGTGGGGGATCCTACATACGCGTGATACCATATCAGAATTAGAATTGAATAATGGTAAAGTGAGAGTACACACAAATATACCTAAGTGTTGTACCCTCTAAGAGGTAACCCTATACAGTCTATACAAACATAACAAATACAGATGTTTGACACAAAGGGTCTGCCCCTAGACGAAACATTTTTTCAAGAGCTCCTCAGGTGTGCTATTCTAGCCTGTGGTTTTAACATATTCTTCTGTCCGTCTTAGCGCTGCGTATGGCACCTGACGCGATTTTCATCATGCTCGCTAATTGCAGCTGAGCGGACCTTGGTAATGAAGGACCAAGTACTGTTTGAAGGCAAGAAAAACGAGCAGGGTGTTATTTAAAATGCAAACCCAGAAAAGCGGGTACTCTAAAAAATGCGCCATATCATAAGCTATCCCCCGCATATGCCACCCATGGGCTGACTATTTCGGCAAGTCTTACCATATACGGGGGATTACGGTATAAGGGTCGTAAGGGTATTTTACCCTGATATCCTGAGGCCTACATTCGGCACAGCATCAGCATCGAACAAGCCTGCGACACATAGACCGCGAAGACCAGCACCACACCCTCGTTTGAACTTTTAATATATGCCCTCCCCAACATTGTCCCATCCCTAGTGTTCCATTTTCTCGTAACCCCGCTCTCCTGAACCCCATCCCCCGTGTCCCTTTCTCACTGCATCCCTAACTTGTCAACATCAATATCCCTCCCTTTCTCAATATGCCTCACTACCCCCCCCCCCGGGTCGTACATTCGTCATTTCGCCTGCCATCCCCATAGTTTCTTTCGTTGCCACGCCCTAATGAAGAGTGTCCCCTTGTCTCCCCTTTGTCTCCCCCTCATCCCCCCCCCTGCCCCCCCTAACCGCTGCCACACCCTGCTGCCCTCTCGCCATTTTTCACACAGCAGAAGTGCCCATCATTCGCCGGCCATCCCGGCCAGACTTTTCTCTCGACTCTCCGCTATTCTCTCGTCACCCTTCCCTGTCTCTCTCGTTGCTCCAGCCCTGCCCCTCCCCGCCTTCTCTCTCAGGTGGAGTTTTCCATGTGTGTGGTCGTTGGCGAGCAGCATATCACGGTGGTCAGCAGAGTCAGCACAAGGCAGACAGCCTAGCTGAAGGGCAGGGGCAGAGGCCAGGCGAGGCATCCACAGGTGCAGGCGAAAGCAGCAGCAGGGGGCACTATTGCGGGCTATGCCCCCTGGCGCGCGCCACGTCTGCCACCTGCTTGGCGAGCACGGAGTTCTGGCGCTCAAGAGCGGCGCACCGCATCTGCAGCGACCGGATGTACACCACGGCGTCGTCCAGCATGGCCGCCGTGTCCGTGCGCGCGTCCGTGCGCGGCATCACGTCCTTGAGCCGCTTCAGCCGCGCCGAGATGCGCTCGCGCCGCATACGCTCCGCCACGCTGCGCGGCTTCGTCGAATGCCTTCCCCGCCCCCTGCCTCCGCCCTGCCCCTTGCCGCCCTCCCCCTCGCCCTCCTCGTCCCCCCCGTCGTCCAGCCCAAACCCATCGCCGCCATACAGCTCGTCCCCCACTCCGCCGCCCTCCATGCCCTCGCCCATGCCCCCCGCCGCGCCACCGCCCTCCTCTCTGTGCGCCCCGCCTGCCTCCCCGTCCCCGTCGTGCCCGTTCGTCCCTGCGCCATCGTGCCTCCCCCCCTCTCCTGCGCCCAGGCTGCTCGACCCCACCTCGTAGCCCTGCTCCCCGCTCGACCCTCGCGAGTGCGACCCCCTGCCTCCCGAATCCGCTGCTCGCACGCCCCCTCCCCCTCCGCCGCGCGCTGCCCCCAGCGGCGGAGGCGCAGCCCCCCCAAGCGGGGTGGTGGGCAGCGAGCGCACTCGCAGCTGCGCCATGTCGCTGGCGAGCGCGGTGGGGCTGGCGCCGATGGCGGACAGAACGCGGCTGCCCCCGGGGCTGCGGTACCCGTCGGATCGGGGGCTCTTCAGCGCGGGGGACAGCGGCCACCGCGCTGCAGCGCCCGTCACGCCCGCTTCCGCCTCGCGCTTGCCCGTGCTGGAGGGGGGGTTGCCGCCAGTAGTGGCGGCGAGGCGAGAGACGCCAGCGGGGCGCGCGTTGGAGAGCGAGCTCGAGAGGTCGGGCAGTCCGCGCCGGGAGCGCAGGCTGGGCTGCGCGCCGTGCGCGGCGGACCCCAGCAGCGGCACGGGGCGCTCGCCCGCCATGGGCTGCGGGCGAGATCGCGCGCTGACTTGCGGCGAAACGGGCGGAAGCGCAGATCGGCCGTCCAGGCTGAGGCTGTGGCTGAGCCCGGCGCGGCCCATGGCGGGCGCCGCAGAGCCGTTGATTCCGCACGTGGTGTGATCGGCCGCAGCGGCCGCACCGGCTGCGGAGAGTAGCTGCGTGGAGTTGTCTGCGGGCGCCTGCGGCGCATGCGGTTCCAGCGGCCAGGTGGCCGTGGAGGTGGCGGCGGGCCCTTCGAGCGCGGCGAGCATGGCGTGCAGCGTGGGCATGTCGAGGCCCGCCGCCAGCAGCTGCTGCAGCAAGTCCCGCGACACGCCCGCCGACGCCACGTCGCCGCCGTCCATGCTCGCCGGGCCGCACCCAGCAGCGCCGCCAAGCTCGTTCGTCGCAGCAGCAGCGACCGGCGGAGCGACGAGCTGCGACGCCTCGCCGAACCAGAGACCTTCGCGAGGCTCAAGCGGCCACGCGGCTTCGCCTGGCAGCTCGGCGAAGTCCATCGGGCCAGCAGCCACCTGTAGGGGGTCGCCGGCGTTCGTGGGTAGGAAAGGAGCGGCGTCGCCAGCATGCCCTAGTGCACGCTGGTCCATCAGAAAAGTGTAAAACCGGGCCTTGTCGGGGCCACCAGACCTTGAAGGCTTTTAACGGGGTTGGGGATGCGTCCTAAACGGTTGTGAACAATCGTAGAATGAGCTTGGCGGGCGGCAACTCTCTAATTAGGACACCTGCTAAATGGTAGGTGAGGGTGGTGAGTAGGTAAATCGGGGAGAAAGGCGGGAAACGGGCTGTCTGAGGGTGATTCCGCAGCGAGTGTTAGACCCGAGGGTTGAGCGGGAAGATCCGAGGCTGGAAAAAAATTGCCTCGGGTCTTGCGAACAAGTGACGGCTACAGCCAGTCAGCTGTCAAGCCGAACAACTAACAAAGTCGTGCAAATGAACTTCCACCAATCATAACTTCGAACATTTCTGGTGGACTCAAAAAGTTCGGCCACTATAGTCGCAACCCTCACCTTGCGACAGTTCGCGACTAAGCAAGCCGCTGCACTGTCAAGAAAATTAAACCCGCAGTTTGGTTGTGACAACCCGCGGCTCCTTCGGTCGTGGGTCGACCTCGGGTCTGACACTAGCTGCAAAATCATCCCTGAGTTCTGCGGCAGGGCTTCAATCCACCAGGAAGAAGAGGAATTATGGAAGCAGTCAAATTAGTTACTGGAGAAAGAATCCATCCGCCCTAGTTCGTCACCGTTTTCCGCTCCAATACAGTTCAAGCTGACAAGGGATGAGGGTTACAATATGTTAACTGACTACAAGGCGGGGGTGTCAAACATATCTTGTATGTTGTTATAGAATACATAGGGTTGTGCCTTAGAGAGTACAACCCAAAGGTTATATTCCCTTGTATGCCATGGTTCTAGTCATTCGTTAAATTCAACATGGTATTGTGAGTAGGTTAGGTCCCCCCCCCCCTCCCCCCCCCTCCCTCACCCCCACCCACCAGCGCTTCCGCCTTAGGTCCTAGCCGCCCCGTTGCCCTCCCGCCCATGCTGGCCCGTCCCCTAGTGGCCCCCGTCACCTAGCGCCTAGCTGGCCCCGTCGCCTAGCCGGCCCCGTCGCCTAGCCAGCCCCGTCACCTAGTCGCCCCCATCGCCCAGCCGGTCCTAGCGCCTAGCCGGCCTCGTCGCCTAGTCGGCCCCGTCACCCAGCCGGCCCTGTTGCCTAGCCGGTCCTGTCCCCTAGCCGGCCCCGTCGCCTGTCCGGCCCCGTCGCCTAACCGGCCCCGTCGCCCAGCCAGCCCCGTTGCCTAGTCAGCCCCGTCGCCCAGCTGGCCCCGTCGCCTAGCCGGCCCCGTCACCTAGCCGGCCCCGTCGCCTAGCCGGCCCCGTCGCCTAGCCGGCCCTGTCGCCTAGCCGGCCCCGTCTATTAAGACTAGAAAGAATATGCTAGCTAGGAGTAGGAGGAGCCATGGAATGGCGTGAGGTTTTAGGCTAGGAAAGTTGAGGAAAGAAAAGAGGATGAGATTAGAAGAGAGAGGGATACAAGGAGGGAGTTGTACCTATTAGGAAGAAAATGATTGAACTAGAATGTGTGTGTACAAGGATATATAGACTAGGGTGTTGTACCCTCTAAGGCACAATCCAGTATAGTCTACAGTAACAACCTAAGTTACATTTGACACACCCCCTAGACTATATAGGGGCAGTGCCTAACAAGGGAAGAAGCAGCTCAGGGCGGCACTACTAGTCCAACCTCTCAGACAAGGGTCTAAAGGCCAGTCAAAAGGAGAACAAACAAGGCAAGAACAAGACCAGGGCGGCACTACTAGTCCAGCCACTGGGAGAAGCCACAAGGCCAGTACAGAGTCAAGGCTCTAGCAAGTGAGAGGCTACAGGAACGAGACCCAGCTGTACACAGTGCCGCTGATGATCTTTAGGCGCAAGCGCCTTCGTAAAGATATTAGCTGTGTTGGCACCGGAGGCCAAGTGTACTACGCGCGCCTGGCGACGCTGGTGCAGCTCACGCATGAGGAAGTACCGCAGCTGAATGTGCTTCGCTCTGCCCTCGAGTCGAGGCTCCTGACACAGGAGGATCATGGCCCTGTTCTCAGCGTACAGGACCGGGGCAGAGCTAGGCCGCTCACCTAAGTCAGTGAGCAAGAAGGTCAGCCAGCGGAGCTCCTGAGCCGCCATGGCACCGGCGTAGATCTCGGCCTCACAGCTGGACTAGGCAACAGACGAGGAGCGGGTAGCTCTCCATGAGACGGCACCTGAACCAAGGCTGAAGCAGTAGCCCTGTGAGGACCTGAGGGTCTCGGCGTCGTCTGCCCAAAAAGCGTCTGTGTGTTCAGTAAGGACCACTGGCCTACGTCCTCCTAGCACTAACCCCATGCCCGATGTACTTGCAAGATAACGCAAAACCCTCTTAGCGGCAGACCAGTGCTGAGGTCGGTGTCTACCTGTAGCCACAAAGCGAGCCAGGATGCTGAGAGGGTATGCGAGATCTGGACGAGTGCAAGTCATCAGGTACATGAGGCAACCCACCAGCTCTGCGTAAGGACCACTGGGCTCTGCTGGCTCCTCTGGAACTGGAGCGGAGAGCATGTGGTCTAGAGGCAGAGGAGTAGACTGTGTGGAGGAGAACTGAAGGCCGAACCTGTGAAGGACCTGGCGCACCAAATGTGACTGAGTCAAAGTGATGGTGCGGGCTGCCCTGTCCCTGGAGATCTGCAAGCCAAGGTAGTGGCGCAGTTCTCCAAGGTCAGTGCAGGTGTGTCTCTTCAGCAGCTCTGCCTTCACGGAGGCCAGTGCGTCCCTATTTGCCCTGGCGAAGACCAGGTCGTCTACGTAAACAAGGATGTATAACGGAGTCTGGCCAGCACGAACGAAGAGCAAGGGGTCTGCAGAGGACGGAAAGAACCGCAGGTCAGCAAGCGTAGCACGTAGCGTGTCGTGCCACTCACGGGGAGCCTGCCGCAGGCCGTAGACGGGGCGCCGGAGGAGCCACTGGGTCCCAAGAGGGAAGGTACCAGTGAAGCCCTGAGGGCGACGCAGGTAGACCTGCTCGTGTAGACTTCCCTGAAGAAACGTAGTGGAGAAGTCGAGGGAGTGAAGCTCGTAGTCACGTTGCGCTGCTACCTGTAGTAGCACCCGAAGAGTGGTCATCTTCGGGGTCGGAGCGAAGGTCTGGAAGAAGTCCACCCCCTCACGCTGACAGAAACCTCTAGCCACGTAGCGCGCCTTGAATACAGGCGGCTCTCCAAGAGGGCGCTTCACCTTGAAGAGCCAGCGGCCATCAACTACGTTCACCCCAGGTGGGGGAACTGCGTCGACGTAGGTGCCGGTGGATCTCCAAGATGCCATCTTCTGCTCCATGGCAGCTATCCACTGAGAGGCCCAGGGTCCCGAGACCGCCTTAGCGTAAGTGCGAGGGGTCGGGATGTCGAAAGCATTGGGGTCACCCTCAGGGACTAGAAGCATGGAACAGAGATGGGGAGCAGTCTCAGCCACAGCAGCAGAACCGTCGGAGAAGGTTAGTGGGCGACGACCAGGGGGCCAGTTAGAGACGGGCGCAACGGCTAGGGGGCCGCCAAAGGGCGAGCGCGACAGCTAGGGGTCCAGCTAGGGGCGGGCGCGAACGGTCAGGGGTCGGCTAGGGACGGGCGCGACGGTCAGGGGGCCGGCTAGGAGCGATCGCGACGGTTAGGGGGCTGGCTAGGAGTGGACGCGACGGCCAGGGAGCCAGCTAGAGACGGGCGCGACGGCCAGGGGGGCGGCTAGGGACGAGCGCGACGGCCAGGGGCCAGCTAGGGACATGCGCGAACGACCAGGGGGGCGGGTAGGGACGAGCGCGAACGGCCAGGGGGCCGGCTAGGGACGGGTGCGAACGGCCGGGAAACCGGCTAGGGACAGGCGCGAACGGCCAGGGGGGCCGGCTAGGGACAAGCGCGACAGCCAGGGGGCCGGCTAGGAACGTAGGGGCGGAAGCGTGAGCGGGCTAGGGGGGGATCTAACCTACTATGATACCATATTAGGAAGAAAATGATTGAACTAGAATGTGTGTGTACAAGGATATATAGACTAGGGTTTTGTACCCTCTAAGGCACAATCTAGTATAGTTTACAGTAACAACCTAAGTTACATTTGACAGTACCCTTTACAGTATGTTCCAGTAAATAGCACAACTACCAAGCCCACAATTATATAAAATATATAATTTAACACCGTCGCCCATCCGATCCCGCTGCCTAGCCGGCCCCGTCGCCTAGTCGGCCCCGTTGCCAAGCCGGCCCCGCCACTCAGCCGGCCCCGTCGCCTAGCCGGCCTCGTCGCCTAGCCGGCCCCGTCACCTAGCCACTTAGCCGGCCCCGTCGTCTAACCAGCCCCGTCACCTAGCCGCCTAGCCGGCCACGTCGCCTAGCCGCCTAGCCGGCCCTGTTGCCTAGCCGGCCCCGTCGCTTAGCCTGGCCGGCCCAAACGCCAAGCTACGATCAATTTGTTGTGATAAAATCGTACTTAAGCATTTCTGTAAGTAGTTGCGATAGATATTGTCGAGTTACACTGTAGCTAGCATCCGTAGAATCACGTCAGCAAATAGCGCTCGTCTGGATGATTACGTCAACATGTCGCTTCAGTCACACAAACAGTTGCGCCCCTTTCAGTATCGATTAGAGCGCATAGCGCAAGTAGTTTTCAACACGTACATTACTGAACAGGTACTTCTAGCAGTTATAAGAGTAGCTTGTACGATTTCAATTATTAACTTGATCTTGAGTAAATTCTGGTTAACACTTACAAGTTCTAAGACTTCCGCTGTCTTACTAGTCTACCATTCCAGCAAAGATCCTTGTTCAAGTCTTGAAGTATCACAAGGCTGTAACACTGACTTTGGTGTTACAACTTGTTAATATTGGTTATTACTGGAGGTACTTCCATCATTACTTTCCATTTCAAGTACTTGTGTCTGCAGATTCTACACTTAGTCTCCTGCACCTTTTTTCATTCTCTTACATGGTATGAGAGCTGTCTGGAATTAAGCCTACCGTCAACTCTACAAATGACTGGACCATCATCAGCTCCAACATCTGGTTCTTCAACAATTGGACCCAAGGGTATTACAAATCCTACAGTTTTCACAAGCCAAGCAGGTGATTCCGCAGCTGGAAAATTTCCACCTGCATATTCTTCAATCGGGATGCCTCAACAGCAGCAAGGTTTGCCTACTGTGCATCCATCGGGGACTTCGTCCTCAGCACCTGCAACATCACAACAATAAGCAGCAGCATCAGTGACAGCGGCCTTTAGTGGTATGAGTATTCATGGTTCCAGCTATGTGTGAGAGTACGACCCCATTACACCACTTGTCCCTTTTCCTACTTCCTTCCTATTTTCATTTCTCTATTTATCTCATCTCATTTGGTTTCCTATTCTCCATTTTCCATTATCCTTTGGTTTATCCTGCTATTATAATTATATCACCGACCAGGATTGGGATGTACTGGCGCGCTATATCTAGCGTAATCCTGCTGTAATCCCTTAAAGCCAATAGCCTCGCGTGGCTATACGCAGGATGATTCTATTTTCTAGAAGGGTCTATTCCCTTAGGATAAGATAAACCTGGTTACCTGATGTACTCTGAAAGTATAAAAGCGCCCTGTACTGATCGATAGTGCAATCTTTCCTTGAGTCATTCGATCCTGTAACACTTGGTAATCAGAGCTTTTCTCACTCGGCCGCGATCAAGAAAGCAGCAGCAGCGGGAAAACCTGCCTCGCAAAACCGCCGGGGGCGACCAATTCGACGCCGATTCTGGTAAGCACCAACTTCGCGTTTTTTCGAATCACCCCCCCCGCCCGTGTTTTGAACAGGATGGCAACCTTCGACAACGCCGAGGTTACCCAGCAGCCGCATCGCAGCCCTTCAGGAGGAGATGCGAGCGGATCGCGAAGCGTGGCGAAACGAGTTCGAACGAGTAAATGGACTCGCCGGAGCACAGCACGACTCGACAACGGCAACGACGCAGCAGTCGCAGCAGTTTCTCGAGGCTCCGAAACCGCGCCCACCTGAGCTGTTTGATCCGAGCGATCGAAACTCCGACGCACGCAGATGGATCGCCGGGATGGAGATCTACTTCGCAGCCGTCCGATGGAGCTCGCCAGTCTGGGACGGTCAACGTGTACGACTCACGGCGACGCTGATGCGAGGGCCGGCACTCGAGTGGATCGGTGGTAACAGCACGCTCATCCACGGTGAAGCCACGTGGCAGCAGTTCCACACCGACCTGCTGAAACGATTCGAGCCGATAAATTCGGGGTTCCTTGCCCGGGAAAAAATTCATCGACATCGACAGTTCGGGAGTGTAGCACAGTACACGCAGCAGACGGAGGAATTTTACAACCGCATTCCCGACCTGACCGAAGGGTAAAAAGTGCAGTCTTACCTCGCCGGGCTGAAGACCGAAGTCAAACGACAAGCGGTTGTGACGTCGTATCGGCCGCGGAATGCTTTGACATGGTCAACGCCGGGACACGACGGACGCACGTCGGCAGTACGCGACAGGGCGACCGCTTGGCTCACCCCACGTTCGCCGACCCGATGGAAGTCGACAGTTTCAAAGGGCGGCCACGTCCGAAAAACACCAAGTATACGTGTGATTTTTGCGGGGTGCCGGGTCATCGAATCTTCGACTGCAACAAAATGAAAGCCGCACGCGCAGAGTATTGGGCATGAAAAAGTGGCGGAATTCCTTCGGCCAATCAGAAGACAAAAAACAGGAGTCGCCAGTGATTGCGGATCTAGCTGGCGAAAATAAAAAAATCCGGAAGCGGCCGCGGGATTCCGGGAAAATCAACTTCGACGAAGCTGATTCGACGCGAGAAGGAATAAATGACGGGGGAAAATCTCCACCCCACGACAAGTCTTTGCCAGAGGAATTCATCGAGGAAAAATCAAACTCCGCGAAAAAGGACTCTGCCAAGACGAGAAACTCCTCGAAGACCCAAGAAATTATAAGGATTCGTTAAAGTTATCTTATAAAGATGCTTTAATGAAAACTTGTAATTCTCGAGGATCTAGAGCCTTGGAGAAATTTCGGGAGGGACTCCAAAAGAAGCAGAAAGCTATGGAGATCATACGGGTACCAGACAACTTGGGGAAAAAATTAAGGAGTGTGGAAAGAAGCCGACCTTTCCACAGAGTCAACGTCCTCTCCCGACACCAGCCCACAACGACTACCCGTTCCCCAGGGAAGACGTCGGTGGAGCTGAAGCAGCTCAAGAGGAAGCTGGGGGTCTACAAGAAGCTGCACAAACCCCGAACTCCTCCTCTGGATGCATCCAGTTCTTCGGCATCAATGACGCACACAGTCGTCAAGGAAACTCCGGCCCTGGAGAAGAGCCATTCTCCAAGCAGCCTCGGCCAGCTGCCAGCTTAGGAGTAGATAGCAACACAAAGGTGTGTACGGAATATTGGGATATACCCTATGACCCAATCAATGAAACCATCTTTGGGTACTCCGAGCAATGCCTGCCCCTCGTGCTCGAGGTCATCTGCAAAGGACGACGCCTTCAAGCACTCGTGGACAGCGGAGCATCGCACACCGTATGCGACAAGGCAGTAATCGACCGACTACGGGAAGAGTACAAGCCTTAAGGATTATCTGCTACGATGGTGGACGGCAGCAAGTTACCAGTACACGGCGAAGCAGTGTTACACCTACAAATTGGACCACTTCGCTGGAGACCTGCACTCCCCATCACCAACATCAAAGGGCTGGACTTGATCTTCGGGCGAGACTTCCTAAAAAGATTCAACCCCAAGATCAGCTGGGTGAACCGCACCGCAAGCGTCTACAACAATGGACGGAGAGTACAGCTACCCAACTGGGATGGTACAGGAGATATCCCAGTGGAGACACTCGCACAATTCGAGAAGGACATGAAGCGAACCGACACTGGGTTCTTAGCCATAGCAACAGAGGTGGAGAATGACGAGGAGAAGACCTCGGAGCCTCCGGGAAAGATCAAGGAATGATTGAAGGAGTTCCAAGACATTCTTCCTGACGATCTTCCGAACGAGCTACCGCCATACCGAACGCATCAACACGAGATTGTGGAGGAACCGGGTTCGAAGCCAACTTTCCGAGCACCATATCAGTTCAGCCCTACGGAACTGACTGACATGAAAAAACAGATCGAGTATCTCCTAGCCAAACAACTCATCCGGCCATCCACTTCGCCATACGGTGCCCCAGTACTCTTCACACCGAAACCGGACGGAATACCTGCGCATGTGCATCGACTACCGAGATCTCAACAAGCAGACCATCAAGAATAAATGTCCGATACCACGAATCGATGACCTGCTTGACCAGCTTCGGGGAGCTACGGTATTTTCCAAACTGGATCTACGGTCCGGATACTGGCAGGTACGAATGGCGGACAACTCCATCCACAAAACTGCTGGCCGAACTCGGTACGGATCGTACGAGTGTTTGGTCATGCCGTTCGGACTCACCAACGCACCAGCAACATTCCAAGCCAAGATGAACCACATCCTATGCCCACTTTTGGACAAATGCATGGTGGTGTACCTGGACGACATCCTCATCTACTCGTGCGACATGAAGCAGCATGTCGAACACCTGCGATGCGTCTTCGAAATTCTTCGACGAGAACGATTCTACGTCAAACTGTCCAAGAGCGAATTCGCCCTTGAGAAGGTCCAGTTCCTAGGACACGTGGTGAGCGCTCAAGGAGTTCATGTCGACCCCAAGAAAATCGAAGCCGTACGTACATGGAAGACACCCGAGAACGTGAAAGAGTTGCAGCAGTTCCTAGGCTTCGCTAATTACTACAACATGTTCGTGCCACAGTATGCGAAACTTGCAGCACCACTCACGAATCTGCTGAAGAAGAACACGCCCTACAAATGGGAGCCGAAGCACCTGGAAGCCGTGGAGCACCTGAAACATGCACTCACGTCCGCACCAATACTCATCTTGCCAGATCCCGAACGCGATTACGTAATCGAAGCTGACGCCAGCGACCAAGCAGTGGGAGCAGTCTTGATGCAAGACCAGGGGAATGGACTGCAACCAATCGCCTACCTCAGAAAGAAACTGCACGGGGCAGAACTAAACTATCCGATACACGACAAAGAGGCCCTTGCCATCGTCACCGCCTTCAAAGTGTGATGTTATCTCGAAGGATGAAGGACAACCGTCTACACCGACCACTGCAGCATGAAATAATTGAAGACACAACCCAACCTTTCCAGGAGATAGGTCCGGTGGATCGACTTCCTTGAGACACACTTCCACTACGACATCGTGTACAAGCCTGGCCACAAAAACAAAGCAGATGCCCTCAGCCGGCTTGCACACGTTGCCGCCATTCAGGTCGAAGGGATGAACCCACTACTCTAGGGACTCTTCACACACGGGTACGCCACCGACCCCGAAATTCCCTTGGCAGAAAAGCGACATCTGCTACAGTGGGAAAAGACATCACGTACCGGAAAGGATCAACGAAAATCTGGGTACCCAATTACCCTCCTTTGCGCCAGTTACTACTCAAAGAATACCATGACGTCCTATACGCTGGACACTTTGGTAGCAACAAGACGCTGACCGGTATTGCGAAGCACTACTACTGGCCCCACTTGGCAGAAGATGTTCAGAAATTTGTCACCTCGTGTGATAGATGTCATCGGATGAAGAGCAGCAAGTAGAAGAAGGCGGGACTACTGCAGCCTCTTCCTGTCCCAGAACAACCATGGCAAGTTGTTAGCTTGGATTTCATCACCGGGTTACCACCTACCACCAGCGGTCATGACGCAATCCTTGTCGTCATCGACAAGTTCTCCAAAATGGGACACTTCATCCCGACACACACGACAGCACGCACTGAAGAGACAGCACAAGTCTTCGTGCAATACATCATCTCACAGCATGGCATTCCAACCACACTTATCTCCGACCGAGACCCTAAGTTCACCAGCAAGTTCTGGAAGGAACTTATGTCTCTACTCGGGACCAAACTCGCCATGTCATCTGCTTACCATCCGCAGACAGACGGACAGACCGAGCGCCTCAACCAGATTGTTGAGCAACTCCTCCGAGCAGCCTGCAAGGACGAGATCTCCAAATGGGACCTGCACGTTCTAGAGTTTGCTTACAACAATGCTACACATGCCCCTACTGGACAGACTTCGTTCTTCCTCTGTTACTGACGCCACCCACTCACACCACAGAAACCGACAACATCCGCTAGAGTCCAACCTGCACATGATTTCATCACAACCATGCATCAGCTTTGGGATCGGACCCACAAGCGCCTCCTCGACATTCAGCAGCAACAGATTCGCCAGGCCGATCGCCATCGCAATGACCACACCAAAACCGTGGGAGACTAGGTGCTCCTTGACACCCGCAATCTTGACATCAGCCATCTCCCATCAAAACTGCGACCTTGCTTCTGCGGGCCTTTCCTCGTTGAAGTACAGGTCACTCCTGTTACCTTCCGCTTACGCCTGCCAGCTACCTGGAAGATTCATAACGCCTTCCATGTCCAACTTCTGAAGCCCTATCGGGATCCGAACACGATCTTTGTCGGACGCCAACCGCCGCCGCCGCCGCCCATCCTCGTCCAGAATGAACCCGAGTATGAGGTCGAGTCCGTGCTTGCACACCGCCGTCGTCGGAATGGCATCGTGGAGCTTCTTATCCGTTGGAAGGGTTATGATCCTTCTGAAGACAGCTGGGTACCTGAGACCGACATGGGTAACGCCCGTCGTCCTCTGCATGACTACCTTGTCAAGCAGGGTGTTACTTCTACCACCCAGCTTTGAGGGGGGGAAGTGTGAGAGTACGACCCAGTTACACCACTTGTCCCTTTTCCTACTTCCTTCCTATTTTCATTTCTCTATTTATCTCATCTCATTTGGTTTCCTATTCTCCATTTTCCATTGTCCTTTGGTTTATCCTGCTATTATAATTATATCACCGACCAGGATTGGGATGTACTGGCGCGCTATATCTAGCGTAATCATGCCGTAATCCCTTAAAGCCAATAGCCTCGCGTGGCTATACGCAGGGTGATTCTATTTTCTAGAAGGGTCTATTCCCTTGGGATAAGATAAAACTGGTTACCTGATGTACTCTGGAAGTATAAAAGTGCCTTGTACTGATCGATAGTGCAATCTTTCCTCGAGTCATTCGATCTTGTGACACTATGCAAGCGCTACAGCCGCTCCAAACTCCAGTTCTTCGTTTGCATTTACAGCTCAACATCAACAGTTTCAATCTCTTCAGCAACAGCAACAAGCACAACAACAGTTTCAGCAACAACTGCAAAATCAACAGCAACAACAGTTTCCGGAGCAGCAGATTTCTTTTACTGGACCTGTTTTTCAGGGTCCAAATCTTTTAAGCAATACGCAGATCAAGACAACAATAACTTTTAATGGCGCAGACTTCTACTCATGGAGTTTCGAGTTCGAGCTGCTCACAAAATCCGCCGGATTATGGCCGTTCTTCAGTGGCGATTAATCGTATTTTGTTACGGGAACACAAATGGAGCAGCAAAGTTTTCTTCATGCTTCACTCAGCGCTTATACAGTTCGTATTCATAATCTGTCGCTGAAAGAGCAGCTCAGTATACGCTCCCTTCACACGAGCTTGACTCTAGCCGAATCTGCATGGAAACATTTGAAGGGACTCCATATGGCACAGGACACCATTTCTGTGAGTAAGATTCTCTCACAACTGACAACTGTACATATGCAGGACAATGAGAAAGTTTCGAAATATATCAACAGGGCTCGTACACTTCGTGACCAACTGGAAAAATGCGGCGGATTCTTCCCAAAGGACATGTTTGTAACAGTTCTTCTTGCCGGTCTTGGAGAAGAATGGCGGCAGTGTCAGTCTCTTCTTCGCATTCAACCAAATCTTTCCGAAGCCGAAATTGTTCGATTATTCAAGCAGAGCAGCAGGACCTTGACCTGCAAACAACACGTAATAAAAAGGGAGCAGTTAATATCAATTTCTATTTAACGCCTGCAAAATGCATCAACAAGTTCTTCTGTCACTACTGCCAAAAGGATGGACACAGCATCAAATATTGCAACAAGCTTCAAGCTGATGAGAAACGAGGAGCGCAGCTATGAGAGTACGATCCCGCTCCATTCCTTTCTCCTTTTTATCTTCCCTTTCCATTTCATTCCTCTTTTTATCCTACTTCATTTGGTCTTTATCTCATTCCATTTGGATTCCTCATCCTCCTTTTCCATAAACCTTTGGTTTATTCTTATAGTTATATCACCGACCAGGCTCGGGATGTACTGGTACGCTATATCTAGCGGAATCCTGCTATAATCCCTTAAAGCCAATAGCCTCGCGTGGCTATACGCAGGGTGATTCTATTTTCTAGAAGGGTCTATTCTTTTAGGATAAGATAGACCTGGTTACCTGATGTACTTTGGAAGTATGAAAGCGCCTTGTATCAATCGATAGTGCGACCTTGCCTTGACACATTCGATCCTGTGATAGCAGCAGTAGTTGCAGCAGTTCAAGCAACCCGTGAAGCAGAATCCACCGACAACAACTCATGCCACATCCGAAAAACAATTCTTCAGTTGTTTTACAACAATTCATGCATCCGATTCAGATTTCGACGACGAGCAGGAACAGAGTTCCATTGAACAACATGAGAACATGGTCTTACCTCAGGTTTATGCTAATCTCGCTCGGATTATTGCACGACCCAACACTTGGTATCTCGACAGGTGTTGTGGTCAACACATGTGCTCTGGCAAGTCGCTTTTCATCACTCATCAGCGTCCTCTTCGACCTCCAGTACCTGTCATAGTTGCAAACGGACAAACGATCATGGCACGATCCATTGGCAGTGTTATGTTGGATTCAGTTGACACTGGTTTTTCCTTACATGTTACAAACGTCCTCATCATCGCTGGACTTGGTTTCAATCTTCTTTCAACGGCTCAACTCCTGCGACATACAGTAAAATCAGGATACAAGGCAATTGTGAGACTATGGACCATGAACTTTATCACAACGATACAAATACTTACATCGGGAGAGCTACCACTCAATATGGCGTCTCCGTTCTTCAATTTGAAGCACAAGGCACTTCTGGAGATTCTGAAAGAGTGTGATCTCTTGGACCTTGGCAACATCCTGAAGAGACTGATGATCAAAGGTTGAAATAGACTTCCGTGCAACTGCAGTTCCAACGAGATATCATACAGCCGCTGCAGTTATAACGGCTCTTGATTCCTGGCCAACCAACACAGCTGAAGAAGATACATCAGCGTGGAGGAACAAATATGACACTCTAACACAACTCAACAACAAACCTGAAATACCTTGGGGGCCCAGCAGCAGCAGCAGTGAAGTAGAAGAAGCCGAGCAGCAGAGTAGCAGTGAAGTAAAAACAGGGGTTTCTAGTGGGGGGGGGGAGGGGGGAGGGGGAGGGGGAGGGGGAGGGTTGTCTCTAGCATTGAGGACTTTGCCAATTTTTTAGAGCATCTAGGGGGTTTTGGAGGACTATCTCAAGCATTCAGGACTTAGCTGGATTTTTAGAGTAGCGGGAGGTTTTAAAGGGTTGTCGCTAACATTGAGGAATTGGTTTTGGGCGGAAAGAAACAAGGGGTACCAAAGTGGCACACGTGCATTTGCAAGATATGAGGAATCAGGGTTATCTCCGAAGGCACACTGGCAGCTCAAGGCCGGTAAATGGACAGTTAACAGAATCCTTAGGGTTTCACTATGATTCAAAACTGAATTCACAAGGTGAAAAATGACCTTAGATGGATGTTTTAGGATTGGCATCTAATTGGCATCTTGAAAATTAGGAATTCATTATAAAACATCCTGGTATCTGAGGCCTTGTCATGATTGCATCTTCTATGGGTCGTTTTGCCTATGGAAATTGTTATTTGGTGGATTGTTGTGTGTTGTGTTGGTAACACAATGTGTATATAAAGGTTCTCGATGTTAGAATAACCAAGTGAGCTCCAGCAAGAGCATACAAGTTGATATAAGGGTGTGGATTGTACTCTCTAAGAGCACAAACCTATCTAGCCTATAACTATACATGCACAGCAAAAGTATAAATTGACACCCCCCTAGGCCAGACAAGAGGCAATGCCTAGCAAGAGACATGCAGCTAAGGGTGGCACTACTAGTCCAACCTCTAAGACAGGGGTCCGAAGACCAGTAAGCAAGAGTACAAACTAAACAAGAGTAACTCAGGGTGGCACGAGTAGTCCTGCCAGTGAGAGAAGAGCCACAAGGCCAGTCAAGACAGTATGAGTAGTACACAAGTCAAGGTCCTAGCAAGTGAGGAGCTACTAGAACTAGACCAAGATGTAAATAGTGTCGCTGATGATCTTTAGGCGCAAGCGCCTTGGTAAAGATATCAGTTGTGTTGGCTCCGGAGGCTAAGTGTACTATGCGTACCTGGCTGCGCTGTTGTAGCTCACTCAGGAGGAAGTACCGCAGCCGGATCTGCTTTGCTCTGCCCTCTAGTCAAGGCTCCTGACACAGGAGGATCATGGCCCTATTGTCAGCGTACAGGACTGGGGCAGAGCTAGGCCGCTCACCAAACTCAGTGAGCAGGAACGTCAACCAGCGGAGCTCCTATGCCGCCATGGCACCAGCATAGATCTTAGCCTCACAGCTGGACTGTGCAACAGATGACAAGCGGGTGGACCTCCAGGAAATAGCGCCTGCACCAAGGTTAAAGCAGAAGCTCTGGGAGGACCCGAGCGTCTCAGCATTGTCCGCCCATGAAGCGTCTATGTGCCTTGTGAGGACCAATGGACTGCGTCCTCCCAGCACTAGCCCCATGCCAAATGTACTTGCTAGATATCGCAACACCCTCGTGGCGGCTGACCACTGCTGAGGTCAGTGCCTGCCTATCGTAACGAAGCGTGCAAGGATACTAAGAGGGTATATGAGATCTGAGTGCAATTCATCAGGTACATGAGGCAGCCCACAAGCTATGCATACTGACCACTAGGCTCGACCGGCTCATCAAGGACTGGAGTCGAGAGCCTGTAATCCACTAGCAGAGGGGTGGGCTGTGCGGAGGAGATTTGAAGACCGAACCTCTGAAGAACCTGACGCACCAAGTGTGACTGTGTGAGAGTGATGGGGCACGCTGCCTTGTCCTTGGAGATCTGCAGCCCGAGGTAGTGGCACAGCTCTCCTAGGTCAGTGTAGGTGTGTCTTCTCAGCAGCTCGGCCTTCCCTGAGGCCAGCACATCTCTGTCTGCAGTAGCGAAGACCACGTCGTCTACGTAGACTAGGATGTAGAACGGAGTATGGCCTAAGCGAGAACTGGAGGTCTGCTGGTGTAGCACGCAGCGTGTCGTGCCACTCACGGGGCGCCTGCCGCAAAACCGTAGATCGGGCGCCGGAGGAACCACTCGGTCCTAGGAGGAAAAGAGCCGGAGAAGCCTGGCGGACGGCGTAGGTAGATCTGCTCGTGCATACTGCCCTGGAGGAACGCTGTGGAGAAGTCAAGCAAGTGAAGCTCGTAGTTGCACTGTGTTGCTATGTGAAGCAGGGCCCGAAGAGTGGTCATCTTCGGGGTCGGAGCGAAGGTATGGAAGAAGTCCAACCCCTCGCATTGACTGAAGCCTCTAGCAATGTAGCGTGCCTTGAACACCGACGTCTCTCCAGGAGGGTGCTTCACCTTGAAGGGCCACTGGCCATTGACTATGTTCGCCCCAGGTAGGGGAACTGCATCGACGTACGTGCCGGTGGATCTCCAAGCGTCCATCTCCGCGTCCATGGCAGCTATCCCTTGTTGCCTCAGCGTAGATGCGAGGGGTCGGGATGTCAAGAGCGTCTGGGTCACCCTCAGGGGCTATCAATATGAAGCAGAGATGAGGAGCGGCCTCAGCAGGAAAGCTAGCTTGTATTGCATGTCCTCTAGTATGTCACTGCCAAGGGCAGGTGCACTTTCGACGGACGGAGGACGGGCAGGATCAGAGACCAGAGCAGTGGCGTAATTAAGGCGGTGGGTAGAGGCAAAGTCAGTGACGACAACGACAAGAGCCAAGAGACTGGAGACAGGAACTGACGGGTCGATAACGAGAGAGGCTAGGGCATGAGGAACAAGAGGGTGGCAGCACGGAGGAAGTCAGAAAGGGAAGGCGAGGAGACAGCGAGAGATGACTGAGGAGGCAAGGGAGAAGAGGAGTGGGAGAAGTATGAGACATGTGAGAACGGAGAAACATAGGGTGGACACTCGGAGTGGGAGAGACGGGACGAGCACGAGAGGGGCGGTGATACCACCAGTGAGAGAGGGGCGTAGGTTTAGGAAACGACAGAGGAGACACAGGAGGAAAACGAGGGGGGAAACGAACCGGAGAGGAGTCCGGTGGAGGGAACATGGGGCTGTAGACAGGAGAAGGGGGCGGCGCTGAGGGGAGGGGCGGGTGGTCGGTCAGGAGAGGGAAGACCGAGGAGGCGAAGGGCGGAAAATGGTGACGACTGGTGCTGCTGCTACTGCTGCTGCTGCTGCTGCTACTCCGCGCCCACACCAGGACCTCCAGCCGCACCACGGCTACCTTCACGACTCACAACGACAGCACCCCCTGGACTAGCACCCCCATAAATAGAACCCTCTCTAGCACCCGCCACCCCCAGGACCACCGGGACTCGCCACGACATCACACCTAGGACTAGCGCTCCCAGAACTAGCACCCCCCTCAGAACCAGCACACCAAGCGCCAACACCCCCATAGCCAACTAAACCCTGCTGCTGCGACGGCTGCTGGTGGTGCTGCGGCGGCTGCAACCGCTACTCCTGTGGCGGCAGAGGAAGCATAGGGGCCGAGGGAGCAGGCACCACACAAACGGGCACCCGGAGCCTCAGGGCCCCCGGAGTCAGTAGAATCCTCCACGGGGCCAATCGAAGGAAGGGGAGTGACGTGAGACACACTAGATGGGACAGGAGAGGGAGCGGGATTTACCCAGGGAGAGGGGATAAGGAACAGGGTCGGGGTAACGGGAAGACCTCAGTGGGGGAAGCGACTGTAGGAGAAAGACTCGGCAAAGTTGACGTTACGCGAGTGAAAGAAACGGTGAGACGACGGGTGGTAGATGTGCCATATCAGAAGCGTCTAGAGGGAAACCAAGAAAGACACAAGGGACGGTGTGGGCGGTGAGCTTGTCCGCGCCAGAGGCGTGGACGTGAAACGCAGATGCGTCACCAGGGGACCCGGTCCAAAGAAGGGTCTGCGAAACCTGCAGGCGCGAAGAGCAAGGCCACAGGTTAAGCTGGTGAGCGGCGTAGCAAACGGCGAACGGTCACATAAAATGGGGTGCATCGGCATGAATCATGGAGCCACCTCCATGACCAAAGTGATGCATTGCTCAGCGACCCCATTCTGTTGTGGAGAATCCAGGGGTGTGCACGACTAGGTGATGCCCTCCGCATGACAGAACCTGCTAAGCCGACCGAAGGCGAACTCACCGCCACAGCCGGAGTGAAGACAAAGCACAATCTGGGTGCTGTGAACTCGAGCAGCTACAAGCCACGGGATAAGAACGTCAGACACGTTGGCCTTCCACTCCATGGAGAAAACACCGTGGTGTAGCGTGAGTAGTTGCTTAAGAGAACCAAAAAGCTGGGAAACACCGTGGTGTTGTGCTCGTAACGCGGCCCAGGGACTGGGGTTGTGTCCCCCTTGGGCTAGAGCTGGGGAAGCGATAGCCCTATACGTTGAAACAACTAGGTGTGCTGCTGACTTCTCGACGTAGCTGGGGAAGCGATAGCCTATTTTTGTCATGGACAAGAATACACCACGACCTACCGTAATCCCCCGGATATAACCGTTAGATGAGGCGACTAGCCAAGCCTTATAAGCCTCCCACTGTATGCTGGACCTTTGGGAGCGGGTGCATGAGAAATGGGAGAAGATCCCGGCGGATGTGTGCACCCACCAGGTGGAAAGCATGCCCAGGAGGGTGAGGGCGGTGTCTAAGGCGAAAGGGCGGTGGATTAGGTACTAGTTTGGGGTTGATGTAACTTGCTGCTTGCGCCTGGCAATAATTGTCCACATGTACCAAGATTGTTATTTTCTAGTATCTGTTGTAAACATCATTATACTTGTGTGATGTAAGGCATGGGCGTGGAGCCTTACCCCAACCTACATACACTAGGCACACCTGAAGATTAAGGCTTAATGTCCATGACCCCCTACAATGGCAAAATTCCTCTAAGTCACAAACATGTGGACAATACTTTCCGTCGGTGTATTTAAAGATAAAAAATTTAGGATGTGCGTTGGATTCAATATGTCATGACGATTCCAACCATCCAATTCTCAGCTGAAAAGGCGTATGTTTCCTCGGGGGTCGAAATCCCCCCAGATTGCCCACTTGCTCCTGCTTTTCGGGAGTGGGTCGGGTAAGCGAGGGCAGACTTGGGGAATGGCGACGCTTTTAAGTGGCTGAACGAAAATGGCGATCCTCGCACGAGCTTTCGCACCAGTATCTCAGACAATTTACACCGTTGGGCAAGTGGGCAAGTGTGTAATACGTCAGCCCCTGTCTCTTTGACAACTTGACAACCTGCTTGCCCCCTTGATAAGTCGAAATTTGCCTCTTGGCAGTGCTCAGCTTGAAATAAGCTCGACAACAATAACTTCTGCGCATACCGGCAAGGCATAAAAGGGCTAAAATGGCAGGGGGGGGAGTGCTCTCTTGGAACACCCAAAAAGAGGGTGTATTATTGCGGATTTTTCAATAGAACACCCTCCCCAGATATAACACCACTGGGTGCTCTATTCCGGCAGGTGTTATGTCCTAGGGATTATGGTATATTTGCTTTTGTATGAATGCCATGGTGTAATAGTGAAAATTACACTATTGTAGAACAGCAAATTTGATTACATCTAGTTATTAGATGATTGAAAATTATACTACTTTAATTCTTAGGATATACCCTGCTATTTTTCTTTTTATTTTTTAGGAAAAAATGAAGTGGGAAACAAATTCATCCGATCGATTCCGATAGGTTGCTCTGCAAAAAAAAAAAAAAAAAAAAAAAAAAAAAAAAAAAAAAAAAAAAAAATCCGATTGATTGCAATAGGTTGCTTCGCAACCCAAAATAAGAGTCGACGAAATTGTCTAAGGGTTGCGTGTTAAAATTATATTGAGTTATATAATTGATAGGCTTGGTAGTGTTACTGAACCTTTCTGTTGAGGGTACAATCCCCTCCTTGTACCTCTCTCTCTTCCTAGTCCAACTCTCTTCTTTCTCGTCACTTTTGCCTACTCCTAGATCTACTTGCCTCACGCCATTCCATGGCGTCCTTCCTTCCTTCCTAGCTAAGCTAGGTTCCTAAGTTTAGTTAGTGTCCTAAGCTTCTTTAAGATTGCGAAGCTAATTGATTCCATTACAAAATGTGGTTATTGTTAGATTCCGTATTTCTATTCGATTTTTATTCCATTACAACAAGTTAACACTAGTTAATTTTTTTTTAGAGAACAGTACCATTTTTATGTCTTCGCAATAATGGAAGTATATAGAAAAAACGTATTCTCACATAGAAATGTGCTTGCCTTTTGTCACTCGCGCATTTAATTGTTGAGTATTTTATATGCACTACTTTGCTGTGCAATGCATTCATTTAATTAATCAGAACACCTTATCGTAGGGTTCCCGTATAGGATCTAAATAGTTCGCGCGATGAATCGAACCCCGACCTTTTGCAGGCGCTGATACCGCCAAACCGTTGCGCTATATGACGTAAGAGAAACAGCAAGAGGCGACGAAATCGTCTTAGGGTTGCAAAGCTCTATTGTAAAGAAAAATACAAAAAAAAAACCGACTTAGAAATAACCCAA
Source organism: Closterium sp. NIES-67 (assembly GCA_027943415.1). Taxonomy (NCBI): domain Eukaryota; kingdom Viridiplantae; phylum Streptophyta; class Zygnematophyceae; order Desmidiales; family Closteriaceae; genus Closterium; species Closterium sp. NIES-67. The sequence goes on from BQMB01002347.1 coordinate 41,416, forward strand.
AGTCGAAGTACACAACATTAAGAAGAGTATGTAAATGAAATATATTATGTGTTTTTATATTATTCAAATGATGAACATGTCACGACTGCCAAGCGTGGAAATCGCCACCTAGAGCTGGTTCTTCTAATTCCTTGTTTTAGATTCTTACATTACATTTTTGTATTGTATATTATTACGCTACAATTCTAACTTCATCTGGTTTTCGTTTTCGTTTTAGTGTCGTCCCCCTCGATACTGTGCGATATGATTTCCCTGCCCGGTGGCGAAAGTTGCCACCTGGCAGATTTTGTTTTTTAGCGCCTAGTGGCAAGGCCCGTCACGCGCACAATTTCTGGTGGAAAATACTGTAGCCGTCCAGTGAAATCGAATTTGTTATGCCACCCGTTTGGAAAATTATCGGTCAAAGTGCGCTGACTTTTTCAATGACGCGAATTACGAGGGCGTATTTCAACTTTCCAGTTTCATTGATTTTCACCGTTAAGTTGGTTATGGAACTCACAATACGCGAAGCAATGAATTTTGGAACTCGTACTTCTGTAGTTTTGAAGCCAACAGGTACAATGAATCAAAAAGATAGAACACGCCATGATAAGTTCGAAAACTAATTCGCAAATTGCAATTTCGCTAGGCAATTTCAGATGCAAACATTAGAGATACAAATGTTTGACACACCCCCTAGACTGCATAGGGGCAGTTCCTGAACAAGCAGCTCAGGGCGGCACTATTAGTCCAGCCACTGAGACAAGGGTCTAAAGACCAGTCAAAAGGAGTACAGGCAAGGCAAGAACAAGACCAGGGCGGCACTACTAGTCCAGCCACTGGGAGAGGACACAAGTCCAGTCTGAGTAAATATATATAAAGGACAGTACAAAGTCAAGGCCCTAGCAAGTGAGCGGCTACAGGAACTAGACCGAGCTGTACACAGTGCCGCTGATGATCTTTAGGCACAAGCGCCTTTGTAAAGATATCAGCTGTGTTGGCACCTGAGGCCAAGTGTACTACACCAGCCTGGCGGCGCTGCTGTAGCTCGCGCAAGAGGAAGTACCGCAGCTGGATATGCTTTGCTCTGCCCTCGAGTCGAGGCTCCTGACACAGGAGGATCATGGCCCTGTTGTCAGCGTACAGACTGGGGCAGAGCTAGGCCGCTCACCTAAGTCTGTGAGCAAGAAGGTCAGCCAGCGGAGCTCCTATGCCGCCATGGCACCGGCGTAGATCTCGGCCTCATAGCTGGACTGGGCAACGGACGACGAGCGGGTAGCTCTCCACGAGACGGCACCTGAACCAAGGCTGAAGCAGTAGCCCTGGGAAGACCTGAGGGTCTCGGCATCACCTGCCCAAGAAGCGTCCAAGTGAACAGTAAGGACCACTGGCCTGCGTCCTCCTAGCACTAACCCCATGCCCGATGTACATGCGAGATAACGCAAAACCCTCTTAGCGGCAGACCAGTGCTGCGGTCGGTGTCTACCTGTAGCCACAAAGCGAGCCAGGATGCTGAGAGGGTATGCGAGATCTGGGCGAGTGCAAGTCATCAGGTACATGAGGCAACCCACCAGCTCTGCGTAAGGACTACTGGGCTCTACTGACTCCTCAGGAACTGGAGCGGAGAGTCTGTGGTCTACAGGCAAAGGGGTGGGCGGTGCAGACGAGAACTGAAGGCCGAACCTCTGAAGGACCTGGCGCACCAAGTGTGACTCAGTCAAAGTGATGGTGCGCGCTCCTCTATCCATGGAGATCTGCAAACCAAGGTAACGGCGCAGTTCTCCAAGGTCAGTGCAAGTGTGTCTCTTCAGCAGCTCTGCCTTCACCGAGGCCAGTGCGTCCCTGTCTGCTGTGGCAAAGACCAGATCATCCAAGTAAACAAGGATGTAGAACGGAGTCTGGCCAGCATCAACGAAGAGTGAGGGGTCTGCGGAGGACGGAAAGAATTGCAGGTCAGCAAAGATAGCACACAACGTGTCATGCCACTCATGGGGAGCCTACCGCAGGCCGTAGACGGGACGCCGCAGGAGCCACTGGGTCCCGGGAGGGAAGGTGCCAGTGAAACCCTGAGGGCGACGCAGGTAGACCTGCTTGTGTAGGCTGCCCTGAAGAAACGCAGTGGAGAAGTCGAGGGAGTGAAGCTCGTAGTCACGCTGAGCAGCTACGTGTAGCAGCACCCGAAGAGTAGTCAACTTCGGGGTCGAAGCGAAAGTCTGAAAGAAGTCCACCCCCTCACGCTGAGTGAAACCTCTAGCCGCGTAGCTCGCCTTGAACACAGGCAGCTCTCCAGGAGGGCGCTTGACCTTGAAGAGCCAGCCGCCATCGACTACGTTCACCCCAGGTGGGGGAACTGCGTCGACGTAGGTGCCGGTGGATCTCCAAGATGCCATCTCCTGCTCCATGGCAGCTATCCACTGAGAGGCCAAAGGTCCGAGGTCGCCTTAGCGTAAGTGCGAGGGGTCGGGATGTCGAAAGCGTCGGGGTCACCCTCAGAGACTAGCAGCATGGAACAGAGATGGGGAGCAGCCTCGGACAGGAAAGCAAGCTCGAACTAGCGGTCCTCCAGGACGTCACTGCGGAGGGCAGGAGCACCCAAGACAGACGGAGGACAGGCAGGGTCAGAGACTAGAGCGGTGGCGTAGTCAAGACGGCGGGTAGAGGCGAAGTTAGCGACCGCAGCGACAAGAGCGTCAAGACACGAGACCGGAACGGACGGGTCAGTAACGAGGGAGGCGAGGACCTAGGTAACAAGAGGACGAGCGGCACGAAGGTAGTCAGACAGAGGAGGAGGTGCAATGGTAAGAGAGGACGGAGGAGGCGACGGGAGAAGAGGAGGATGAGACGCGTGGGAACGGAGCAACATAGGGTGAGAGCGTGGGACAGGGGAGATAGGACAAGCGCGGGAGGGACGGCGAGACCAGACGTGAGACGGAGGCGTCGGGTCAGGAGACAGGGGAGGGGACACAAGGGGGGAGCGAGGGGGAATACGAGCCGGGGTCGAGTCCGGCGGAGGGAACACAGTGCCGTAGACAAGAAGAGGAGGAAACGGCAGGAGAGGAACAGACGCAGGGTCAGGGGACGGAAGGCTGAGCAGGCGAAGTGCTGACACCGGCGGGGACTGTTGCTGCGGCGGCACAATAGCGACACCAGGTCCGCAAGCTGCTCCTCGGCTACCTCCGGGACACTCCACTCCGGCACCCCCAGAAGGAACACCCCCAGAGCCCGAAACCCCTCGAGCACCGGCACCACCCCCAGGGCCACCGGGACAGGCCACGACAGGAACCCCAGCACCCACCATAACGCAAGCACCCCCAGAGTCGACGAACTGCTGCTGCGACGGCGGCGACGGCCACGGCGGTAACGACGGGTGCGGCGGCGGCGGCGGTGGAGACGCCTCCCTTGCCCCGCCATGCCTGCCTGGCCCCGCCGCGCCTGCCTGGCCCCGCCAGCGCCTGCCTGGCCCCACCGCGCCTGCCTGACCCCGTCGCGTGTGCCTGGCCTCTCCCTCTGCCCGTCCGGCCCATCTTCGTGCCTCCTCGTCCTGCCGTGCCGCCTCGGGCTCCGTCTACTCTGCTCGCCCGTGCTGAGGCGCCTCGCGGCCGCCGTGCTGGAGAGTGCTGTCGCCGTGTCCCTGCATCGCTGTATTCCTGTGGAGCTGTGCCGCTGACCCTGCACGATGGCTGACTTCGTGCTCCGACTTGACGCCGAGGGCCATGCGGTTGACTTCGCCGCCTGGCTCTCCGATCTCCGCCGCCACCTTACAGGTCAGCGCCAGGATGGTCACTCTTTGGTTGTCCATGTCGACGACTTGCTCCCCCGCCCCCCCGCGCCTGCTCCCCTCCCTGCTGATCCCTCCTCTGATGACCGTGAGACCTTCTCTACTGCTACGCTTGCCCGTGCGGTCTGGGACTCCCGCGATGCAGTCGCTCAGGTTGCTATTAGCCAAGCCCTCCCTGTCTCTTAGCGCTCACGCTTTGCTACTATTGAGACGGCCAAAGCTTACTTAGACGCTGTTATTGCTTGCTATTCCACATCCGCGTCTGCTTCTACTGGCCGCCTGCTCTTCCCTATGCTTTTCCCAGACCTTGCAGCCTTCCCTACTGTCGCAGACTTTGCCACTCACCTGCGTGCCCTAGAGACCCGCTATCGCACTGCCAGCACTGCTGCCCAGCTCACTGCGCTCCCCCCCCCTTTCTGCATGACGCTCTATTTATCGCCATGCGCCTGCCAGACCGCCTTGCTAGTGCTCGCGATCACTTCCTTAGCCAGCACACAGGTGACCTCACCCTCACCGCCTTTATCGATACCCTCACCGAGATCAAGACTCGCCAGTGCACTATCACTCAGTCGAGCGGTGCGCCAGCAGTCTCTATCTTTCACGGTTGTGCCCCCTCCCAGTGTATGTTCACTGACGTTTCGGCTGCGGTCGCCTTGGCGACCCCTCTCACCGAGACGGCTGCTGCGGTCCACTTGCAGCAGCGCTCGCGCTGCGGTGGCCGTGGTCGCCAGGGAGGTAGGGGTGGTGGCGCAGGTGGTGGTGGTGGTGGCGGTAGTGGTGGTGACGGTAGTCCGTTTGCGGGGACAACCACTGGTGGGCAGGAGCAGCAGCCCCAGCCGCAGCCGCCGCCCCAGCAGCAGCCGCCGTCCCAGCAGCAGTCGCCGCAGCAGTGGGCCCGTCTCCCACCTGGCTGGCCCGGCACCTCCGAAGGTAGTGGCCGAGGTGGCGGCCCGCGTAGCTTGGCGTCTACCGGCGGCTCTGGTGCTGTCAACTGCCAGTACCAGCTTCAGACCGGGCCTCTTCGCGGCACGCTATACACTAGTTTAGGTGTTGCACCATTGTGTAGCTTAGCCTCCCCTGCTGTGTCAGGCGTAGGACTGCCTAGGTTGCCTAGTCTAGTCGCTGCACCGGCTCCATCCCCGGCCTCCGCCACTGCGTCGCTGTCCTTCACTCTTGACTCCGATGCCTCTGCCTGCTTCTTCCGCGACCGTTCCACACTCACGCCGCTTGTTGCGCCTGCTGTTGTCTCTCTCGCTGACCCCTCTGCGGGTCCTGTTGTCGCTCGCAGTTCTACGTCCCTTCCCTGTCCCGCAGTTCCCTCGGGCTCCCTTATCGGCCTCCACGTTCCCTCGTTATCGAGGAACCTGGTTGGTGTCGGCTGTCTCCAGGACCTCGGCGTCACCACCACGTTCCCCGGGCACGAGCGGTTCGCTGTCTGTTCTGAGGCTGTCTCAGGTTCTCCCCTTGCGACGTTCCCCCGAGACCCGGTGTCCGGTCTGTTTACCCTAGACACCGCTTCCCCCCCGGCTGGTCCGTCCTCCCAGGTCGCTGCAGCTTGCTCGTGTCGGTCCCTCACTCACCCGTCCCTTCTCTGGCACCACCGCTTAGGTCACCCTGCTCTCCCGCGTCTACGTCACATGTCCCAGCACGGTCTTGTCTTAGGTCTCCCAGCGTCGCTCCCTGCCCTTCCTCCCTCGACTGCGCCACCGTGCACGCCTTACGTCGAGGGTCGGCTCCGCCGTGCTCCTCACTCCTCGTTGCTGCGCCCTGCTACTGCCCCCCTTCAGACCCTGCACCTGAACGTTTGGGGCCCTGCCCCTGTCCCCGGACCGCGCGGTGAGCGCTACTTCCTTGTGCTCGTCGACGACTACACGCTACACCACGGTGTTTCCCCTGGAGCGGAAGGCCGACGTGCCCGACGTTCTTCTCCCGTGGGTTGTGGCTGCGTGTCTCCACGGCGGTCTCCCCGTGTTGTGTCTCCACTCTGACCGTGGCGGCGAGTTCGCCTCTGGTCGGCTTGGACAGTTCTGTCGTGCGGAGGGCATCACCCAGTCGTACACCTTGCCGGACTCGCCACAGCAGAATGGGGTTGCTGAGCGCCGCATCGGCTTGGTCATGGAGGTCGCCCGTACCTCCATGATTCATGCCGATGCCCCCCATTTTCTGTGGCCATTCGCTGTTCGCTACGCTGCTCACCAGCTTAACCTGTGCCCACGCTCCCAGCGGCCGCAGTTTTCGCCGACCCTCCTTTAGACCGGGTCCCCCGGTGACGCGTCTGCGTTCCACGTCTGGGGCTGCCTTGCTCACATTTGTGCCTCTGGCACGGACAAGCTCACTGCCCGCACTGTCCCCTGAGTCTTCCTCGGTTTCCCCCTGGACTCGTCTGACAGGCTTTTCTACCACCCGCCGTCTCACCGCTTCCTCCACTCTCGTGACGTCACCTTTGACGAGTCTGTCTCCTTCTACCGCCGCTTCCCTCACCGAGGTCTCCCGGTTGCCCCCCCCCTGTTCCTTGCTCCCTCTCCCCCGGTAGCCCCTGCCCCTCTCCCGCCTCGTCCTGCCTCGTCTGGTGTCTCTCACGTCACTCCCCTCCCGACGGTTGTCCTCGTTGAGGAGTCTGTTGACTCTGGTGGTACCCCCGGTCCGTCCTTGCCGCGTCCCCCTTCCCCGGTGCCTCCGCCCCCACTGTCGCAGTCGCCGACCCCGCTGCAGCCGCCACCGCCGTCGCCGCCGCAGCCGTCGCCGCTGTCGCCGCCGCGGCAGCCGTCGCCGCCGCAGTCGTCGCCGCCACTGCCGCCGCCGCTCTTGGCCCCTGGGGGTGCTGGTGTTGAGGAGGGTGTTCGTCCTGCGGCTTCTGGGGGTGCCGCTGGTGTTGGAGGGGGTTCTCGCTCTGGGGGTGTTGGTTCTGGGGGTGCTGCTGTTGAGTGTTCTGCCGACGGTCGTCCTGCCTCTGCCGGTCCGAGGGTTCCGGCCCAGCCGTCGCCGCCGCCGCAGCAGCCGTCGCCGTCGGTCTCCGCTATCCGCCTGCTCGGCCTTCCCTCCCCGGACCGCGCGCCGGTGTCTCCCCCACCGCCTGCTGACCTTCCTGTCTACGGTCCTGTGTTCCCGCCGCCGGACTCGTCTCCGGCCCGTCTTCCTCCTCGTTCCCCTCCCGTGTCCCCTCCGCTGTCCCCTGACCCTATACCTCCATCTCACGTTTGGTCTCGCCGTCCCTCCTGTGCTGTTCCGTCTCTCCTGTCCTTCCCACCCACCCTATGTTGCTCCGTTCCCGCTCGTCTCGTCCTCCCCTCCTCCCGTCCCCTCCTCCCTCGTCCCTTGCTATTGCACCTCCTCCGTTCTCTGACTACCTCCGTGCCGCTCGTCCCCTTGTCCCTCGGGTCCTTGCCTCTCTTGTTACCGACCCTGCTGTTCCTGTCTCGCGCCTTGACACGCTTGTCGCTGCTGTCGCTGACCTCGCCTCTACCCGCCGCCTCGACTACGCTACTGCTCTGGTCTCTGACCCTGCCCGTCCTCCGTCCGTCGGGGGTGCTCCTGCCCTTGGCAGTGACGTCCTAGAGGACAGGCAGTACGAGCTTGCTTTCCTTTCCGAGGCTGCTCCCCATCTTTGCTCCATGCTGTTAGTCCCTGAGGGTGACCCAGACGCCTTCGACATCCCGACCCCTCGCACCTACGCTGAGGCCACCTCGGGACCCTGGGCCTCTCAGTAGATAGCTGCCATGGAGCAGGAGATGGCATCTTGGAGGTCCACCGGCACTTACATCGACGCAGTTCCCCCACCTGGGGTGAACGTAGTCGATGGTCGGTGGCTCGTCAAGGTGAAGCGTCCCTCTGGAGAGCCGCATGTCTTCAAGGCGTGCTACGTGGCCAGAGGTTTCAGTCAGCGCGAGGGGGTTGACTTCTTCCAGACTTACGCTTCGACCCCGAAGATGACCACTCTTCGGGCGCTGCTACACGTAGCAGCACAGCGTGACTACGAGCTTCACTCCCTCGACTTCTCTACTGCCTTTCTTCAGGGCAGCCTACATGAGCAGGTCTACCTGCGCCGACCACAGGGCTTCACTGGTACCTTCCCCCCTGGGACCCAGTGGCTTCTCAGGCGTCCGGTCTACGGCCTGCGTCAGGCTCCCCGCGAGTGGCACGAAACGCTGCGTGCCACGTTAGCAGACCTGCAGTTCTTTCCGTCCTCTGCTAACCCTTCACTGTTTGTGCCTTCCGGCCAGACTCCGTTCTACATCCTTGTCTACGTAGACGACCTGGTCTTTGCTACTGCTGACAGGGACGCACTGGCCTCAGTGAAGGCTGTGCTGCTGAAGAGACACACCTGCACTGACCTTGGAGAGCTGCATCGCTATCTTGGCATGCAGATCTCTAGGGACAGAGCAGCACGCACCATCACTCTGACACAGTCACACTTGGTGCGTCAGGTCCTTCAGAGGTTCGGTCTTCATTTCTCCTCCGCACAGCCCACACCTCTACCTGTAGACCATGGGCTCTCTGCTCCCGTTCCTGAGGAGCCAGTAGAGCCCAGTGGCCCTTAAGCAGAGCTGGTGGGTTGCCTCATGTACCTGATGACTTGCACTCGCCCAGATCTCGCATACCCTCTCAGCATCCTGGCTCGCTTTGTGGCTACAGGCAGACACCGACCTCAGCACTGGTCTGCCGCTAAGAGGGTTTTGCGTTATCTTGCTAGTACATCGGACATGGGGTTAGTGCTAGGAGGACGCAGGCCAGTGGTCCTTACTGGGCACACAGACGCTTCTTGGGCAGACGACTCTGAGACTCTCAGGTCGTCGAAGGGCTACTGTTTCAGCCTTGGTTCGAATGCCATCTCTTGGAGATCCACTAGCTCGTCGTCTGTGGCTCAGTCTAGCTGTGAGGCTGAGATCTACGCTGGTGCCATGGCGGCACAGGAGCTCCGCTGGCTGACCTTCTTGCTCACAGACTTAGGTGAGCGGCCTAGCTCTGCCCCGGTCCTGTACGCTGACAACAGGGCCATGATACTCCTGTGTCAGGAGCCTCGGCTTGAGGGCAGAGCGAAGCATATCCAGCTGCGGTACTTCCTCCTGCGCGAGCTACAGCAGCGCCGCCAGGCCCGCGTAGTTCACTTGGCCTCAGGTGCCAACATAGCTGATATCTTGACTAAGGCGCTTGCGCCTAAAGATCATCAGCGGCACTGTGTACAGCTTGGTCTTGTTCCTGTAGCTGCTCCCCTGTTAGGATCCTGATTGTGTACTCTCTATTTTATATGCCTGTCAGACTGGCCTTGTGGCCTTACCTCCAGTGGCTGGACTAGTAGTGCCGCCCTGGCTTGCTTTAGTTCTAGTTGTATTCTTGCTGACTGGTCTCCAGACCCCTGCCTCAGTGGTTGGACTAGTAGTGCCGCCCTGAGCTGTTTGCTTCTTGTTTAGCTTCACCCCTTGTCTAGCCTAGGGGGTGTGTCAACTTATACATATTAGCTATGTAGAAGTTATAGGCTAGACTGAGGTTTGCTTCTAGTGAGTACAACCAACTAGTACTTGTTCTAGGTTTCCACTTCTAGTCATCATTCATTCTCACTTTAACATCAACTACTCATCCTCTGCTGCACTACTCAAGTATCTTGTACAACTGGGACTTGGTCTCTGAAAAGATCCTAAGGGCTTTTCTCAGCCCAACAACTGTATTGAAGGCACTCATCACAGATGTCAATGCCATATAGTACCAGGCAGTGAGTACCACTAACAATAGCATGGGTCATGGCTCAGTTCCACCAGTGATCAACCAGCGCACTTCATTTGCAGTCAAAAGGGTGATGCAAAGGCAGTGGCACCGCCCTTCCCTCTCCCTGCCTGCCCTCCAGCTGCAGCAGTCCTCCCTGCCACACCACTCCCCCCCCCACCAGCACCGCCCACACCAGCCTTGTCAAAGCGCCTGACAGTGCCCATGCCGCAGATGGGACAGCCAGGCGAGGCGAGAGCAGCGAAGCACGCGTTGCAGGTGTCACACACGTCATGGCCGATGGTGGGCAGCAGAGCCAGCGACGCCGCACAGAAGCGAGATGGGTCCTCGGAGCGGTTGATCGTGCGGTCCGTCAGGCCCCGCGACAGACAGATGCTGCCACGGGGAGGGAGGGGAGGGGTGTTGGGGAGGGGGAGGCGGGGGGAGAGGGGAAAGCAGGGTGGGAGGGTGGGGTAGAGGCTAAACTAAGGATGTGTGTAGCAGGGCGGCAGAATGGCAGGCAGGCAACATGAGGTGGAAAAACAAGAGGGAACAGCAGAATCTTATGTCATCAGCCATCCATTTTCTCTTCCCACTCTTGCCCCCCCCTGTCCCCCATCCCCGCCTCACTTGGCGAGTGCCCGGAGCTCGGCCTGCTTGTTGGGCGGGGCCTTGGCGAGGAGAGCGTCGAGGAGGCGCTTGGAGTAGGCGAAGTTGTGCACCTCCATGTTGCGCCGGATGGCCGTGCGCGCACAGCTGATGCGGTGCTTCGGCTGCAACGGCAGCGACGCCAGGTGCCGCGCCAGCCGCGCCATCTCCTCCTTTGCTCCCAACGCGCCCTGCCCCTCCGCCTTCTGCAGGCGGACTATTTCCTGAGAGAGAGAGGGGAGGGGGGGTGTGGATGTGGTGTGGGGGGGGGGGGGAGGGGAAGGTGCAGGGAAGAAGCGAAGGGAGGGGGGCAGATGGGAAGGGAGATAGAGGTCGGAGAGAACAGTACATTAGGAGGGATCTGAGCAACCTGTACGGTCAACAGCCTTACTTTCTGTGCACCCTCAACCTCACACGCGGCCACCAATGGCACCTGGTATTCTTCCCCTGCGGGACCCCTTCTGCAGGAGTGGCGGCTGCACACATGGCTTCATCCATCCCACCTGCCGCACGCAACGCTGACCACCCACAGAGCCCGCCACCATCCCAATAGCTCGCAGGCAGCACACGGCACTGCACATTTTCTGGCAGCGACTCATCCACACGGCACACACGTGGAATGAGTCCGCATGTGATGTGCGCGCTCAACACACTGTCTCCTCAGCAACCCTCACACTCCACCACTTGAATGCATGCATACACCCAGCCCCAACTATTGCATCCGCGATGTGAAGCTCTTGTGGATGATCCCCTAAGCCCAGTGCTGCTTCTTCTCTGGTCCCACTGTCCCTCTGGTCTGGTCCCTCTACCAAACCCTTCATGTTCCCCCTAAGTCAGTACTAGCCCCTTCCCTCTCACACACATCACCACAACCACCACCCTTACCCTACTCCACTGCAATCAACAGCCCGCTCCCACACCGCCCATCAACCCACGCCCCATGCGCCCCCCTCCCCCAAACCACCCCTCCCCCACCCTCCCCCTCTTCCTCTTCCCCTCCCCCCCCTGCCGCACCTGCAGGATCATGGCGCCGGTCTTGTAGTGGGCGGCGATGCGCGCCTGCGCGTGGATGTCCTTGCCGAGCGAGCGGTCCTTGGCCATGGCAAGGAATGCCTCGTCCACGCAGCTCAGCGCGTCAGCCAGGCGGTTGTCATCCACGTGCACCAGCGCCACCTTCACACAGACCGCCGCCGACGCACCCCGCGGCACCTGCGGGGGAAAACGAGCCGCGTGGCCGGGGTGTTGGGCAGATGGGGGGGAGAGGTGGTGGTGTTAGAGAGGGAAGCATTTCAGAAAGGGGGTTCTAGTTCCAGAGGGAAGTTGTGTGAATGGGCTTGTTGGTAGCACGCGGCCTCCTATGCTAGTATCCCAGCGGCTGATGATGCAGTTGCAAGGGTGGCATCAGACAGGTACATGCCAATCGACATGCCAAATGGAAGCAGCAGCGCCCGCAGTAGGAGCACGACCAAAAAAGCAGTAGCAGGAGCGGCAGGAGCACCCACATAGCCAGGGAGAATTTTGGTGGGCATGGCTGCACGCGCTGCTTCCTTCTCCTTGCTCGCCCGCTTCTCCGCGCCTGCCTGGGCCTCTGACAGAGCCGAGATCTCAGCAGGCAGCTCATTTCCATCTGCTCCTGCTGTCCCTTTAGGCAGCGGCACCTTGAGTGGGCCTGGCTGCCCCTTGCCTTGTCCCTCTGCAGTCCCCGCCAACAGCCCCCCAAACTCCTCCTGCGCTGCCGGTTCTGCTGCTGCTCCGGTGGCGGGTTGCAGCTGCATGGGGCCTGCTCCTGGCGGTGGCAGCATAGGCCGCTGCTTGCCTGCCACTACTCCGGCTGCTCCTGCTGCCGCCTGTGGGGGTTGCGTGGCTTGGAACGACGGCTGTGCTGAAAAGGGCACGTCATCCCCAAACAGAGCCTCGCTCTCACCCACCACGTCCGCTCCCACCGGCCCCGCTGCACCCATCGCTTCACCTGCACCCGCTGATGCTGCCGCTGCCGCTGCTGCTGCCGCGGCCGCTGCCTCCACCGCAGCACTGCCATCCTGCCCTGCACCCTGCTGCCCCGGTGGCAGCATGGGCTTGGCATAGCCCAGTGCAACGGCCTGAGCCGGCACCCCTCCCCCCGTGCCCATGCCCAGCGCCCCCAGCCCAGGGGGAGTAGCCCACAGGGGCCCTCCTGGAGCAGCGCCCGGCACGCCATTAGGTGCTGGCTGGGCGGCAGCGGCGGCAGCAGCGTCCCCAAAGGGCACGATGGCGAGGCCATTGGAGTCAGACTCGAACTGCTGCCAGCCGAACTCGTCCGTGGCAGCAGATGACGCGGGCTTGGATGGCGCCCCCAGAGTGAGCGTCCTGGACGCCGCCTTGAGGCGGCTCACATCCACCACTCCCGACAGTGAGTCCTGGCGCGAGCGAGCGATAGGAATGGGGAAGAAGGGGAGTGGCATTGAGAGAGAGGGGGGAGAACAAAGGGAGGGTGGGCAGCAGAGAAAAAATGAAGAAGGGGAGAGAGAGAGCAGGGAGGAGGGAGGCAGATAGGAAGCTGGTGGGGAAAGCAGGAGAACAAGATCATAAATCCCGCCACTCGAGGAGCAGCTAGCTGCCACAGGTGGAAAGGGGGCTGGGTGACCCGCTTTCGCACCTTGTCCTTGATCTTGATGCTGAACTTGCTGCGACGGGATGTGGTGGACATGGTGTCATCATCGCTGTCGCTGTCGAACGCCTCCCCAGTGCCATACATGCTCGTCTTGAACTCCGCGGCCGCCCTCTGCTGTGCCTCCTCTGCCGTCTCCTCCCCTCTGCGCACCGACCCGCCTGCTGCTGCTGACGCCGCCTCTGCCCCGGGCAGAAAGCTGGCGACAGCTGCTGCCATGATCTCTGCCTCCGTGGCCTTCTTTTTTTTCTTCTTCTCCGCCTTCTTGCCCTCGTCCTTCTTCATCTCCAGGATCTCCGTCACCACGCCCTTGCCGCGCGCCACGCCCAGGTACACGCCCACACTGTCAGGCATGATGATGGGGATGGCGCCGCCCTCTGTCTTCATGTACGCTGTCACTTCGTTGCCAAACGTCCACGAGTGTGTGATCTCCGCCTGAGGCTTCAACGCCCCTGCTGCCGCCGCCACTGACCCTATGTTCCCCCCTCCTGCTGCTCCAGCCACCCCCTTCGCCGCAGCAACAGCATCCGCAGTAGCAGCAGCAGCAGTGCCGGCAGCAGGCTTGGCCTCGGAGGGGTCTGGGGCGACGAGCACAGTCCAGTTGCCGCCTGCCCACTCGGGTGGCTTGGGTGCCAGCGCCTCCTGCGCGATGGCGGAGAGCACGCCGCCCTGGTTCCACAGCGACGAGCGCACCTTGAGCACCTGCATGCACTCGCGCTCCAGCTCCGGCTGCGCCTCGCTCTCCTCCAGCGCCGCGGCCAGCAGGCGCAGCGCGGAGGGGTTCATGTGCGCGATGAACAGGTCGTACATCGCCTCCGCGTCCGACACCACCTGGAACGTCGCCTTCGCCTTGTCAAACTGCGCAAACCTGGTGCAGCACGGGGAGTTGGGGGGGAAGTGGGGGGGGGAAGGATGGGGATGGGGAGGAGGAAGGGGACTGGGGAGAAGAGGAGCAGCAAGAGATTGATGAGAACCATGTTACGATTGAATGCACAGGCAAGACCCAGTGATTCAAAGCGAGAGCCATGGGCTGATTGATGCCAGGTAAGAGCGTGCGGGCAGGAGGGGGAACGGAAGAGGGTGGGGGCGGGGAGAGGAGTCGCACGTGATGCAGCGGCGACCGAGCTGCCTGAAGCGGTGGAAGAGGCGCGAGGAGGGAGGGCAGCGCGGGTACGCAGTGGAGTGGTGGAAGTCAGCCGTGAGAATGTCCAGCGCCTTGTCAAAGTTGCGCGCACGCATCGCACTCATCACCCGCACCTCCTGCCAGCACCAGCGCCGCCAGAGAGGGTCATGGACGCGAGGGGGAAAGCACGCAGAGGGGAGACAGGGGGTTGGGGGGGGGTGTAAGAGGGTGCGAATGGAGTGGCTAAGTGAAGGGAGAGGACGGAGTGAAGGGAGAGGCTAAGTGTGAGAAGAGATGCGGGCAAGGAATGGAAAAGCTACAGAATCACAACAATGCAAGATCCGGTGAGGCTGGTAGCACTAGGTCTGGGGTGGCAAATGGTGGAGCTAAGGGATGATGTTTCCCAAACCCACCGAGTTAAACTGTGGGCCAGTTTCAGCAAGCTCGAGTGCCAGCTGGCAGCAGATGGTTGGCCCGCGGCTGAGCAGCTCCACAAGGCGAGGAGTGAGGCGCATGACGTCGAAGCTGGGGGGACAAGAGGCGGGCAGGGGGGGGGGAGAGGGTGGAGATGGAGCAAGGAAGCATTGGCATTGGCAAGAAGGCTTGGCCAGCAACAAAATGGTGGCGAGGGTGCAGTGCAGCAGAGCGGAATGGCAGGACAGAATTCGCAGTAATCTGTTGCGCCAGTGGCGGTGGCAGCTGACGAGACAAGCTTGCTGCTCACGTCACAGCTTGCCTACTTACTTAGGCTCCCAAATTCATGTGCCTGACTCCAATCGAATACCTTTCCATGACGCCTCCCTCTGCGCGTACTTCCAACACCTGTTCCATCACCTAACTCTCCCCCATGTCAAAATCACTCCACCTGCTCACAACCCGGCTGGCGAGCCTTGGCAGGGAAGGCAAGAAGTGGCGTGGAGCAGCATGGAGCAGCGTGTGCTGTGAAGTCTCACCGGGAGATGAGCTGGCTGATGAGTTTGGGCAGGTGCAGCATGGGGTGCGCCCCCTGCGAGTGCACGAGCGACACCCACCCCGCCAGCAGCGGCTCCAGCAGCCCCACCAGGCGCTGCTGCACGTCCACCGTCGCCACGCGCCCCAGCGACACCGATGCGCGCGTCGCCAGCACCAGCCGGTCGTTCAGTGCCGCTAGTAGCACTGTGCTCGTGGTGCAAGGGAGGGAGTGGGGAGTGGGCAAGGGGGGGGGGAAGAGCGGGGAAGAGGTGGTGAGGCCGAAATGAGATGGAATGCAGATTAAAGGAAGTAGGAAGGGACGGAAGAGCGGGAAGCGACGAAGGACCAGTTGGGAAGGTAGGAGGGGAGGCGGAAGGGAGAGGGGGAGGAGGGAGGGGGATCGGGTAAGAGGGATGAAGGAGTTGGTGGGTGAGTGAGAGTACCTGAGTTGGGCGAGCTGAGGGCGACGATGGGCCTGACGACAGAGTCCCAGCCAAGCATGAAGACCGCGGAGTCAGTGGTGAAAAGCAGTGCGGGGCCCACCCACAGGCATGAGGTGAAGTGAGCAGCCGTCAAGGACAAACCCAGTGGATAAAGTAGTGGATGGGGCGCGTGCGCTTGACAAAAGTAAGAGTGAGAGAGAGGGAGTATCCAAGGACAGACTGGGAGTGGAGGAGGGAGAAGGTGGGCGCCACGAATGGGAGTAGAAGGTTGTGGGAAACAAAGAAGAAGAGGGGAGGCGAAACAGCAAAGGAAAGAGGGAGCCACCAGAAGGGGGTGAAAAGCACAAGAGTGGGTCAGAGTGGCGCATAAATGTTGCACAGAAGGAGAGATCCAAGAGCGAAATAATGACAGAACTAGGGAGCGGGGTGGGTGGGGTTGGGGAGGTGAAAAGCGGAAAAAGGGGAGATAGGGAAGAGGGGAGAGGGGAGGCGGAAGGGAAGGAGGACGACGGGCGTGGGTGGGATATTGGAGGGTGGGAGTCGCGGGAGGAGGCGGTGGTGCTGGCGAGCACGGAGAGGTCTGCCGCCACTATGAGCAGGCGCATGGTGGTCATCACTGCCGCCACGTGCCCTGTCAGCGCCTTCTGCCACCACACCTGCCACCAGCACTCAACCACACACACACACACACACACACACACACACACACACAGAGGACGGTTTCAATTGGTCTTGGAGACAACGCTGACGGGGAGAACTGGGGGTCGTGATGGGAGGCTCGCGCCGTGATGGGAGGAGTGGGAAGCCACTAGGGTGGAGAGGTTAAGGAGTAGGTTCAAGAATATAATGCAAGCAGTGAGATTTTGGGAGCAGAGAGCACGGGGGAGAGTGCGCAGGTGTGGGGAAAGTTGCAGTTGAAGTAGGACGAGGTCCCCAGCTATGAGGAGGGATTTTACATCAAACGTAACAGGTTGGACAGCAGCAAGGGCAGCGAATGGTAGAGGTCATTCGGTCAGCAGATGCAGTCAACAGACAGCAGGATAACAAACATAAGGACAGGCGCACTCCACCCAATCCCTCCCTCGCCCTCCCTTCCCTCTCCCCCTTCATTCCTCCTCTTCACAACAGTCGTCGTGGCATGCCTCAAAAGGGTCTCCACCCATCACATCGCATTACACCACAGCTAGCACGGCACGTCACCTGCAGCACGGTCTCCCCGAGCTTGAGAGGCAGGTGGGCCTTGTCATGCTTGCGCGTGGACAGCCACATGAGCCCCTCCGCCTCCACCAGGTCCCCTGCCGGCCGCCCGTACTCGTCCACCGCCACCTGCACCACGCCCATGTGGCTGCCCAGCGCCACGTACAGCAGCGAGTCCTCTGCTCGCCACAAGCATGCACCACACACACATGCACACACATGCATACACGCAGTGGAAGGGGTTGTAAGAAGCCATAGGGGGGCCAGTGGTTGTGGGGAGGAGGGTGGGATAACGTTAGTGACTGACAGAGTAAGTGAGAGATAGCGAGCGCACGAAAAGAGCGAGGACTTAGTCGGAGACCTCCAAACCCTTTAAAGGCGATTGTCAAGGAGTACAGCTCCTACCCATCCCATCCCAATGTGCATATCCCCCTCCTTCCATCTCCTCAAGACCCACACCCCGTCCCTCCCCGCTCCCCCCTCCCCCATTCACGGCCCCTGGCACCCTGCTCTCCCCTGCGTGCGTGTGTGTATGTGTGCACACCCATGGGCGTGGCGAAGACGCGGTGCACAGGCGTCTCAAAGGTGAACTCCACGGGGCCCTCCTGCCCCTTGGCCGCCTGCTTCTGCTCCACCTCATCCTGCACCTCGTCAAACCGACTTCCAAACCCCGTGAACGTCGTCTCCTCCCCGCCACCGCCGCCACCCTCCTTGGCGCTGCGCTGCTCCTCCTCCTTGTCCTCCTCCTCCTCCTCCAGCTCCTGCGGTGACTTGTTGGGGTCCTGCAGCGGCAGCAGCGTGAGCACATAGCCCGTCTCGCCCAGCAGCACCAGCTTCTTGTCGTGGTGCCCTATGAACGCCCCGTCACGCGCAGGGATGTCTGGGGGGTCCCGTGGTTGGGGGGGGAAGAGAGCGGGATGGACGACAGCAGGACGGGGCACGAGCTAAGGGTGGGGAACTCTGAGGGGATGTGAGCAGATCTTATGGCATGCAGGCAGATCTTGTGCAGAAGATGATGAGGCGGGCATGCTCGTGTACCATGTAACGACACACCAGAAAGCGGATCACAAGCATATCCAGCAAGCCAGATGCATGCACGCATGCAAGCAGAACCTCAACCTACAGCAACAAAGACCAACAAAGCCTCGTCCACCGCAAGCAAATTCAAGCGAGCCCATGCATCCCTTAGGGCTTAGCCCCACCTGTGAGCGTGTCGAGCCCCTCGCCCAGGGGCTCCATGACATCCAGGTACCGCTGCACCACCATCGACACGCCGCCCCCGCCTGCCGTGCGTGCTGCCTCGAAGAAGACCAGGAAGCACTGCTGCTTCTGACTGTACACCATGTGCGTCGCCCGCCGCTGCTGCCCCTTGCCGTCCTGTCGCGTGTGTGCAGGCGCACGGGCGGATGCAGGAAGAGAGGAAAAAGCAAAAGGCGCATTGTTTGAAGGAGAGGAATCAGTGTAGGCACAGACACGAGAGGGTATGGGGGAAGGAAGGGAGAAAGGTCGCCAAGGAAGAGAGAAAGGGCGAGTGGAGCGGGAAGGGGTGGAGGCGAGGGGGGGTGGGGGGCAGGAAAGAAGGTAGGGGTAAGGTGAGCCTGAGACCAAACATGTCAAAGTACACACAGAGAGGAACCCACACCCAACACCCCACACACACTCAGACACAAGGAGTGCACACACCACGGGCGGCAGTTTCTTGAGGCTAGAGAGCACCCCGGTGGCGAGGCTGAAGGAGGCGATGGAGCAGCCGTCCATGAGGGCGATGCGCGAGGGGAAGCGGAAGATCGCCTGCTCGCTGTTGTACATCAGCAGCGCCGAGTGCCACGGCTGCCCACACACACACAGACGCACGGTGGAGTGGAGCAGGGGGGGGAGGGGGGAAAGGGGGGAGAGGAGAGGGGGGGAGAAAAACGAAGCAGAGACTAGTTGATTGCCTGTGACAAAGAAGGCGAGCGCTCTCAGCCATGCTTACAGAGCAAGATGGCAGGGACCAAAGGAATCACTCGCACAGCGGAGAGAGGAGGAGTTGGCAGGGCCTTACATGGGCGATGGGCAGGTCGTTGGCGGGCTCAAGAGGGTCGAGAACGCGGATGAGAGGCAGAGTCGTCAGATGGCCAGCAGTGTCCAACAGTCCTCCATGGGTGGGCTGCACGATAGCAAGGGCGTGCGGCAAGTAAAGTGGGGAGAGAGAGCAATGATGAGAAGAGGACAGCGCACGAGGGAGGTAGGCCGGGGGTGTCAAGTGGCTTTGCAAGGTAATTGGTGAAACAGAAAGTTGTCAAATGCAGGGTGGATGATGAGGCACTCACTCCATACAAGTAAGCCTTGCGAGCAAAATCCAGCAATGTTGGTTGAGCAAGCCTGGTGGGGGACGGGGCGGGGGGGAGGTGCGGATCACCACGAACCATCAGATCAAACTCACACGTCAATCGACCCAGCAAGTTTTCAAGCCTCAGTGCTTCTTACAAGCTTTACCAAGAATGAGGGAGGAGGGCAAAGGGCATCAACACAGTAGAATGTGCGATGCGCAATATAGTCGCAAGTAACATAGAGAAAGATCCACGGCATGCGGCTCACTTCGATTGGCCACGTGACAGCACCAACTGCTCCTGCAGCTGCTGATCCGACATGAGCACTGACGGCCCCAGCGATGATAGCTTATCACGCTGACTCGCTGCACCGTGCAAAGCACACAAAGGCAAGAAACATGTCATTCAGTCACAAGCACACAACAGGATCAAGCGAATTCCCCTCCCTCTCCTTTCCCGTGAGTCCCTTTTTCCTCAGCTCAAAATCGACATCCTTCCCTTTCCCAACTTCCCCACTGCCCTCTGCTGCACCCTGTCCACATCCCCTAGGCTCACCTGGGTCGGTGGCGCCCCTGGCTGACTGCAGCATGTCCAGCAGGGCCCTGCGACTGGCCTTGCTGCGATGCTCCTCCCGCTTCCGCACCACCTCCTCCGCTGCCCCCTCCCTCTGTTGCCACACACACATGGAACACATGTCACACAGGTACCCACCCACCCACACCCCCGGCAAACCACAGTTGAACGATAAAACAGAAACAGTAGTGCAGAGGTCGTCGAACGATAGTTGACACACGGAAGATAGGTACCCACCCTCCCACATCCCCAACAAGTTGCACACTTGCCGGAAAGTGCTCGTGCACGCACCCACGACAGCACAATGAGTCCCATTCAGTTATCCATTCACAAGCCAGAAACACACGCACTCAGGATGTGGAAATCATGGCTCAAGGACAACAGTGGAAAAATTAGTTGTGACATGATGGCAAAGCAGAAGAGGAGCCTGGGCAACATGGCAAGCAGCATTGCAGGGAGGGACGACAGAGGGCGACGTACTAGAAAGAGCAGGAGGAGGAAGTTGAGCGTGGGGTGCACGTGCAGGGTGCGGATGCGGGGCACGGGCACCACGGACTGCCCGCCTGCCTGCACCAGCAGTCGCTCCACGTCCACCTCCACCGCCTCTGAGGGGGGCATGGCACAGAATGAAATCAACACACGCGAGTATTGTTTGTCAGCCGGGTGGGGAGTAGGGTGGGGTGGGGTCGGGTGGGGTTCGAGGTGAGGGGGGGGGGAGGGAGATGGGGGACAGAGAGAGAGAACCATAGGGTTGGAGGAGAAACAGGCGGAGAACGAAAGAAGGGGGTGCAGTGCGGCACGGGAATGACAGCGCTCGTGTGTTTGTGTGTGCTGGGCTGAAGGTCAGCATGACGAGAGCAGTGCTGCTGCGTACCGTATTCATGGAAGAAGTGTGAGTTGGAGGCGAGGGAGAGCGCGGGGTTCTGGTGGATGTGGGGCGAGTAGGCCTTGACCGTGCCATCGCGAGTGAGCACCAGCAGCAGCTCCAGCGGTGCATGCCACACACACGCCATCACCGCCACCACCGCCACCTGCAGACTGCACCCATCCCATAGGGAGCAAAAGAGAAGCAAGTGCGAAACGAACTCAGAGGAAGCAAAAGGGAGACAGCTGCAGTCACCCAGCCACGGGGTTGACGTCTTCAGAACGAGGAGGCATATGCCCGTAGCTCAGAGCACAAGAGATGGGCATGAGTGGGTGCATGGAGTGCATGGGAGCGTACAATCCAATGAGATTGGGGCGAGCAGGCACGGAGACGTCCCATGCGAGCAGGGAGCCCGAACGATCGCCCACGAAGATATGGTCGAGCAGGTGGTGGCACACTATGGCCGCCGCCCCCATCAGCTTCACTGACGGGTCGTCCACTGCCGCACAGGCATGGCATGGGGCGGGGGGAGAAGCAGAGGCAGGGGGGATGGCGGAAGGGGCAGGTGTAAGAAGGAAGGAAGTGCAAAAGCAGGAGACTTTGGAGAGGTGCTGGAAGAAAGGTAAGGTGCTTGCAGGGACAAAGCAGAGGAGCTATAGTGCGAACAGTGAGGAGGTGGGAAGCGTGGAAACTTGAATGCGAGATGAGGCATGACGGAGGCGGTGGGGATGGTGGGTGGGTGGGAGCAGAAGGGGCCAGGTGTCACAAGAAAGCGTGTAGAGCAGGTTGAAGGAGGTGACGTGGTGCGCGCGGATGACGCCCTCTGCATACGCCACAAGCTGATGCACACATGCACGGGAACAAACACGGGGTAGCACACAAAGAGGGGGTTATCAGCCAAATTGTGGGCAGCAGCCAAGAAAAGGAAGCTGACAAGTGATCAGAGGGGGCGCACACAAGGACGACTTTAGGAAGAAAACCGAGAGATACATGGAGATCTGGTGAGCACAATGCACAACGAATCCAATCCAGGTTTCTGCCTCTCCATACACTTGCTGTCCCGCAACCCCTCTCCTAGTCCCTCCATCTTTGGTGCTGCTCTCTCTTCCCGTCTCACCAGCACGGGCTGGCGTGGATGGCATGCGAGGGACGTGATGGGCTTCTTGAACTCCGCCTTCAGCTTCGTGGCTGGCCGAATGCCTTCCAGCACGCCCACCACTGCGCGCATATGCACACACACACACACATGAACAGCGGACGCAGAAATATTGGTGTGCTTCCCAAGACATGCATGATCCAAGAGAGAGCATGGCAGCACATTCGAGCATCCAGGCGTCCTGTCTCACAACAAAGGCATGGCATGCAGGCGGGCATCGGGGCAGCAGGGCAGCAGGGCAGCAGGCACGTGGAGAGGCAGGCACGGCACTGACCATGTATGGAGGTGCGTCTGTGCGCTGCAAAGAAGGCCCAGGGGCGGTGGGGGCACACTGCGAGGTGCACTTCGGCGGGCTTGTCGCCCCGGCGGTCAGGAGGGGTGAAGAGAATGGCTGTGAGCTCGCTGTCGTGGTCCCAGCACCGGATCGTGTGGTCCTGGTGCCAGCGCAGGAGACGAGGGTTAGGACACACAGGACAACGATATGGTTGCAGCACAGAGGAGGACTGTAATGGCAGAAAGGGTGACACGGGGTCGCGTCAGTAGGGATTCGCTCGTGGTGTGAGGATATGGACGACAAGGCTTCAGGTGCTGAAGCGAATAGAAGGATGGCGGCTGTTCAAAAACAGGCTAGACATAAGAAAAAAACTCAGTGCAGCGCAGAGCAAGCCCGTTCCCACCGCACCTCCATCACCGCCACGATGACGTGGCCTGCAGCGGGCGCGTACCCCATGCGCACCACGGGCCCTCCGATGTCCATCTTCGCCAGCTGACATCCTGTCAGCAGGTCGTACTCTGGTCACGCGGGAGAGATAGTGGTCGCAGGAGTGACGGGGCGAGGGAAGGGGAAGCAACGAAAGTGGCATGAAAAGGTACGGGGTAGGTTGAATACGGCAACGAACTGTATGAAGAAGACGCGACCTCTGGGGTTGCATGTTCACGAATGGGGATTTCGATAAATGGTTATATGTAGGCGGACGGGATTCCGAAGGAAAAAGAGAGAATTTCGATTGGGGGACACCTATGATGAAGAGGAGCATAACTTCCATACCTATGACCGACCGTCCGACAGAAACGGACACCAGGGGTTGCGTTGGATGGAAGGCAGCGGCCTGCGCGTGTGCGCCCACTTCCAGATGCCGCAGCGTCCGCCATTCCATCGCGCCGCTACTGCCTCTCTGGCAGCCTTAATTTACTGTAAGCCTACTTCCGTTGCCCTGACCCGGTGTCCGGCCTAGCTAGTCGTGAAAGGTGGAGGAATCACTAGCTAAGGGATTAGTGGCTATGGCACAAAGGAATCTCGTGATCCCGTGGGCGGGTGCTGGAATTCAGGCCAGAGTTGGACAGCTCAGATTTTGACAAACATGTGACCAAGTCAGCGCCAGAAGACTCGTAGGCTACAAGAGCTCGGTGGATTCCCATCAACTAAAGCAGCTGGGGGGACGGTCGCCACTCTGGAGCCCGTGTGCAGAACGGCGGTGGGGTATATCAGGCGAAACGGCAAGAAATCTCGCCATTTAATACCTGCACGGCTTCGTTCTGCCCTACCAGAGCGCAGCGCTCACCAATCTACTCACTTTGAGCATCTGTCAAACTTTGCAGGTGTCTTTCCTAAGCCACCGAATGGTGCAGCTGCCTTCGCGCAACTGAGCTCAGCCTGGACCTGGTTCAAGGCAAGACGGAACACCAGCCCCACGCAGTTGTCTGGACTGGATCAGGAGTGAGGGGGGCACGTAACACTCTTGTTGAAACAAGGTAAGGTGGATGGTATAATATACATAGATTCAACCTTGGGTAGAACGCTAAGTCTCCAATGTCGTCTCAATTCGAATCACACGTCTCGTGTCACTTCCCATCTCCTTACTGTTGAAGGTTGGCCAAAACATGGTAAAGGGATCTTGGTTAAACACTTGGGGTCCTACCAGTTATCAAACAACCTTCTATGGATGCAAATAAGTGGGCAGCGAAGGGCAGCACTGTGTGGGGCCACACAAGCTAATACCGTGCTTACTGTCAACTTATACATATATTGTTATGTAGAAGTTATAGGCTAGATATGGTATGTTCTTAGTGAGTACAACCCAAACGTTATATCTCCCATGTTCTCCTTTCTTCTATTCATTCTTTCTAGTCTCAACATGGTATCACAAGTAAGTAGGTCCACCCACCCGCTTCCGCCCCGTGCCGCCACCTACCGGACCCTCGCGACCCAAGCTGGCCCCGCGCGCCCCTACGGCCCCGTCGCGCCCCTTCGGCCCCGTCGCGCCCCTACGGCCCCTCGCGCCCCTAGCCGGCCCCTTCGCGCCCCTTGCTAGCCCCGTCGCGTCCCGACGGCCACGTCGCGCCCTTACGGCCCTGTCGCGCCCCTGCGCCCCCGTCGCGCCTCTAGCCGGCCCCGTCGCGCCCCTAGCCGGCCCCGTCGCGCCCCTACCGGCCCCTTGCGCCTCTAGCCGGCCCAGTCGCTCCCCTACTGGCCCCTCGCGCCCCTACGGCCCCTCGTGCTCCTACCGGCCCCCCCGCGTTCCTAGCCGGCCCCACGCGCCCTTGCCGGCCCCGCTCGCCCTAGCCGGCCCCTTGTGCCCTAGCCTGCCCCTTGCGCCCTAGCCGGCCCCTTGCGCCCTAGCTGGCCTCGTCGCATGAGCCGTCGAGCCGCCGTGTCCCCGAGCCGCCGAGCACCCGCACCGCCGAGCCGACGTGCCGCCGAGCCGCTGTGCCACCGTGTCCCCGAGCCGCCAAGCCGCCGATCCGCCGAGTCGCTGCGCCGCTGAGCCGCTGTGTCGCTGTCACACTGTGCGATGACAGACGCCGTTCTTCGCTTGGACGCTGAGGGGCACGCGATCAACTTCGCCGCCTAGCACGTCGACCTCTGCCGGCACCTGACAGGTCAGCGCCAGGATGGGCACCCCCTGGCTATGCATGTTGATGGTTTGCTTCCCCACCCCCCTGCGCTTGATCTCCTCCCTCTTGACCCTACCACTGTTGAGAGCGAGGCTTTTGCTTCTGCTGCGCTTGCTCAAGCTGTCTGGGATTCTCGCGACGCAGTAGCCCAGCTTGCCATTAGCCATGCCCTCCTCCTGTCAGAGCGTCCACACTTTACCGCTGTCGCGAACGCCAAGGACTTTCTCGCTGCACTAGTTGAGCGTTACTCCACACCTGCATCCGCCTCTGCTGGCCGCTTGATCCTACCCATGCTCTTCCCTGATCTTTCTGCTTTCCCCACGGTAGCTGACCTCGCTACTCACCTCCGTGCACTAGAGACCAGCTACCGCGCTGCTAGCTCTGCCGCCCAGCTTACTGCCTTCCCCCCACCTTTCTGCGCTACCCTGTACCTCATCGCCATGCGCCTGCCTGACCGCTTAGCCACTGCCCGCGACCACTTCATGATTCAGCACCCTGCCGACCTCACCCTGACCGCCTCTGTCACTACTCTGTCTGAGATAGAGAATCGCCAGCGCACTATCGCTCAGTTGAGCGGTGTTGCGGCAGTCCCTATATTTCAGGGCTGTGCCCCCTCCCAGTGCATGTACGCTGACGTCTCTGCCGCAGTTGCCACGACTTCGCCTGCACCTGAGACAGCAGCTGCGGCTTACCTGCAGCAGCGCCAGCGCCGGGGCCGCCGTGGCCCCAAGGGAGGACGTGGAGGTGGCCCTAGTGGTGGTGGTGGCGGGGACAGTGGTTCTGACGAGGGGGTTGGTGCTGGTGCCCAGGAGCAGCAGCAGACGCCGCAGTCGCAGCAGCCGTAGTCGCAGCAGCCGCAGTCGCAGCAGCCGCAGTCGCAGCCGCCGCAGCAGCAGCAGCAGCAGCAGCTGTTGTAGCCGTGGGCTCGTCTCTCGCCCGGGTGGCCAGGAGCCCCTGGCGGTGGTGGTCGTGATGGTGGCCCTCGTAGCTCGGCGTCCACCGGCAGCTTCCGTGCTGTGAGCTGCCAGTACCAGCTTCAGACCGGGCCTCTGCGTGGCACGGTGTGCCGCTGCTCGCACCCCACCACCTCGACGACCTCTTCCGTCACCGCTTTGGTCCCGCCCCGGACCTCCCTGACTGGCCCAGCCTGCTGCGCCACGATGTGCCTGTGTTTGATTTAGATATGGATCAGATTAGTTCTGCATTGCATTATCTGCATGTTGACGCTTCGAGTGTTTCCGGATCGTATTACTCTGTGTTCTCTAGCTTGGGCATAGCACCTGTATGTAGTCCAGACTCCCCTGCTGCATCAGGCGTAGGACAGCTTGCTTTGTCTAGCCTAGGCTCTACCCTTGCTCCTCCGTCATCGGCCACTACGGCGTCAGCCTGTTTCTTCCACGACCACGCCGCCCTCACGTCGCTTGCTGCGCTGCCGCTATCGCCCTTGCGGAACCCTCCTCTGGTCCTGCAGTTGCTCGCAGCTACACTACCCTTCCCTGTCCGGCGGTTCCCTCGGGTGACCTTACAAGCCTGCACATCCCTTCATTCTCCAGGAACCTAGTTCGTGTCGGCTGTCTTCAGGACCTCGGCGTCACCACTACGTTCCCTGGTCACAAGCGGTACGCGGTCTGTTCCGAGGCCGCCTCAAGCGCCCCCCTTGCGACGTTCCCCCGAGACCCTGTGTCTGGCCTGTTTACTCTAGACACTGCTCCCCCCCCGGCGGGCAAGTCCTCCTCCGGTTCTGCGTCCACCCAGGTAGATGCGGCCTGCTCATGTCGGTCGCTCACTTACCCATCACTGTTGTGGCACCACCGCCTAGGTCACCCCGCGCTCCCCCGCCTGCGTCACATGTCTCAGCACGGTCTAGTCCTCGGCCTCCCTGCGTCGCTCCCTGCTCTCCCTCCCTCGCCTGCGCCGCGGTTTACGCCCTGCGTCGAGGGCCGGCTGCGCCGTGCTCCTCACTCCTCTTCACTTCGCCCTGCCACTGCACCCCTTCAGACCCTGCATTTGGACGTCTGGGGCCTAACCCCTGTCCCTGGACCGCGTCGAGAGCGCTACTTTCTCGTGCTCGTTGACGACTTCACGCGCTACACCACGGTGTTTCCCCTAGAGCGGAAGGCCGACGTGCCTGACGTTCTTATCCCGTGGCTCATCGCTGCGCACCTCCACCGTGGTCTCCCTGTGCTGTGTCTCCACTCCGACCGTGGCGGCGAGTTCGCCTCTGGTCGGCGTGGACAGTTCTGTCGTGCGGTGGGTATCACCCAGACGTACACCCTACCGGACTCCCCGCAGCATAATGGAGTTGCCGAGCGACGCATCAATTTGGTCATGGAGGTGGCTCGTACCTCCACGATCCATGCCGGTGCACCCCATTTTCTATGGTCATTCACCGTTCGCTACACCGCTCACCAGCTTAACCTCTGGCCTCGCTCTCAGCGGCCACATGTTTCGCCGACCCTTCTTTGGACCGGGTTCCCTGGTGACGCGTCTGTGTTCCACGTCTGGGGCTGCCTCGCTCACGTTCATGCCTCCGGCAGGGACAAGCTCACTGCCCGCACCGTCCCCTGTGTCTTCCTCGGTTTCCCCCTTGACTCGTCTGATTGGCACTTCTACCACCCGCCGTCTCACCGCTTCCTTCACTCCCGTAACATCACTTTCGACGAGTCTGTCTCCTTTTTTCCACCGCTTTCCTCACCGAGTTCTCTGAGTTTCCCCCACCCTGTTTTTAGTTCCCACTCCCCCGGTCGCCTCTGCTCCCCTCCCTCCCCGTCCTGCTCCATCTGGTGTGTCTCATGTCACTCCCCTCCCGTCGGTTGTCCCGGTCGAGGAGTCGGCTGACTCCGGTGGCCCCGCGTCGTGGTCTGCGCCACCTGTCCCTCCTCCGATGTCTCCTCCTCCCTCATCGTAGTTGCCGCCACAGCCACAGCCGTCGCCGCAGCCGCAGCCGCCGCCACAGCCGCCGCCGTCACCGCCGCCGCAGCCACAGCCGTCGTCGGAGCCGCAGCCGTTCGTGGACTCTGGGGGTGCTGGAGTTGGAGAGGGTGCTAGTCCTGGGGCTCCTGTCCTGGCTTGTTCGTGGGCTCGGGGGTGGCACCGGCGCTGGAGACATTTCTGGTTCTGGGGGTGCTGGCGTGGAGTGTGCCGGAGGTAGCAGTCGTGCAGCTGGTGATCCAAGTTTCGGCGTTGAGCAGCAACAGCAGCAGCAGCAGCAGTCGCCGCCGGTGTCCGCGCTTCGCCGGGTCTGCCTTCCCTCCCTTGACTGCTCGCCTGCTCCTCCATCGCCGTCTCCCCCTCTTCCTGTTCACGGTCCTGTGTTTCCTCCGCCAGACTCGTTCCCGGCTCGTTTCCCCTCTTGTTCCCCTCCTGTTACTCCTGCTCTGCCAGCTGACCCGACGCCTCCGTCTCACGTCTGGTCTCACCGTCCCTCTCGTGCTCGTCCTGTCTCTCCTGTTCAGCGTTCTCACCCTATGTTGCTTCGTTCCCACGCGTCTCGTCCTCTCCGTTTGCCTTCGCCTCCTCCGTCATCGCTCACTGTTGCGCCTCCCCCTCGGTCTGACTACCTTCGTGCTACTCGTCCACTTGTTCCTCGGGTCCTTGCCTCCCTCGTTACCGACCCGTCTGTTCCTGTCTCCAGTCTTGACGCTCTTGTAGCTGTTATCGCTGACTTTGCCTCTACTCGCCGCCTTGACTTCGCTACCGCTCTGGTCTCTGACCATGTCTGTCCTCCGTCCGTCGGAGGTGCTCCTGCCCTTAGTCGTGATGTCTTGGAGGACCGGCAGTACGAGCTTGCTTTCCTGTCAGAGGCTGCTCCCCATCTCTGTTCCATGCTGCTAGTCCCTGAGGGTGACCCAGATGCCTTTGACATCCCGACCCCTCGCACCTACGCTGAGGCGACCTCGGGACCCTGGGCCTCTCAGTGGATAGCTGCCATGGAGCAGGAGATGGCATCTTGGAGGGTAACCGGCACCTATGTCGACGCAGTTCCCCCACCTAGGGTGAACGTAGTCGATGGCCGGTGGCTCTTCAAGGTGAAGCGCCCCCCTGGAGAGCCACCTGTGTTCAAGGCGCGCTACGTGGCTAGAGGTTTCAGTCAGCGAGAGGGGGTGGACTTCTTTCAGACCTTCGCCCCGACCCTGAAGATGACTACTCTTCGGGCGCTGCTACACGTAGGAGCACACCGTGACTACGAGCTTCACTCCCTCGACTTCTCCACTGCTTTCCTTCAGGGCAGCCTACACGAGTAGATCTACCTGCGCTGCCCTCGGGGCTTCACCGGTACTTTCCCTCATGGGACCTAGTGGCTCCTCCTGCGCCCTGTCTACAGCTTGCGACAGGCGCCCCGTGAGTGGCACGACACGCTGCGTGCCATGCTAGCTGACTGCAGTTCCTTCCGTCCTCTGCTGACCCCTCGCTCTTCGTTCGTGCTGGCCAGACTCCGTTCTACATCCTGGTCTACGTAGACTACATTGTGTTTGCTACAGCAGACAGCGACGCGCTGGCCTCCGTGAAGGCTGAGCTGCTGAGGAGACACACCTGCACTGATCTAGGAGAGCTGTGCAGATCTCCACAGACAGAGCAGCGCGCACTATCACTCTTACACACTCACACTTGGTGCGCCATGTCCTTCAAATGTTCGGTCTTCAGTTCTTCTCCGCACAGCCCACACCTCTGCCAGTAGACCACAGGCTCTCAGCTCCAGTTCCGGAGGAGTCAGCAAAGCCCAGTGGTCCTTACGCAGAGCTGGTGGGTTGCCTCATGTACCTGATAACTTGCACTCGCCCAGATCTCACATACCCTCTCAGCATCCTGGCCCGCTTTGTGGCCACAGGCAGACTCCGACCACAGCACTGGTCGGCCGCTAAGAGAGTTTTGCGTTATCTTGCAAGTACATCAGGCATGGGGCTAGTGCTGGGAGGACGCAGGCTATTGGTCTTTACTGGGCACACAGACGCTTCTTGGGCAGACGACGCTGAGACACTCCGGTCCTCCCAGGGCTACTGCTTCAGCCTTGGTTCTGGTGCCATCTCGTGGAGGTCAACTCGCTCCTCGTCTGTTGCTCAGTCTTACTGCGAGGCTGAGATCTACGCCGGTGCCATGGCGGCACAGGAGCTCCGCTGGCTGACCTTCTTGCTTGCCAACTTAGGTGAGCGGCCAAGCTCTGCCCCGGTTCTGTACGCTGACAACAGGGCCATGATCCTCCTGTGTCAGGAGCCTCGACTTGAGGGCAGAGCGACGCACATCTTGCTGCGGTACTTCCTCCTGCGCGAGCTTCAGCAGCATGGCCAGGCCCGCGTAATACACTTGGCCTCCGGTGCCAACTTAGCTGATATCTTTACTAAGGCGCTTCCGCCTAGATATCATCTGCGGCACTGCTTGCAGTTAGGTATAGTCCCTGTTGACTTTTACTTGCTAGACCCTTGATTGTGTACTTCTTTCTATTTATGCCTTGCAGACTGGCCTTGTGGCTTTTCCTCCAGTGGTTGGACTAGTAGTGCCGCCCTGGTTTGCTCTGTCTTGCTTGTACTTTTGCTAACTGGTCTTCGGGCTCAGAGGTTTGACTAGTAGTGTTTCTTGCTCAGCACTGCCCCTTATCTAGCCTAGGGGGTGTGTCATCTTATACATATATTGTTACGTAGAAGTTATAGGCTAGATAGGGTATGTTCTTAGTGGGTACAACCCAAACGCTATATCTCCCCTGTTCTCCCTTCTTCTATTCATTCTTTCTAGTCTCAACACTTACAGCGTGGATAACGAATGTAATGTCACATATAACTTGAAATATCGTGCTGGTATGTGGTGCTGATTTTGTACTGCATAAATTTGATTTGGCCATGTAAAACATGGTAATGAGTTCCAGTTTTGAAGGGGTGTAACGGTTTCGTTGCTTGGGTTTTGAGAACGGTACAGAATGTTACGCATTGAACTGCTGGAAGGAGAGTGGCAGTTGAAAATCACCAGTTCGCAAGAAGCCCTTCTACGCAACACAATCCCTCTCGCGGCCAGTGTTTCACAAATCCTGTGCCCGAGGAAACATTGATTCGCACCCATTCACCTCAACGCACTCGAGTTCCCCGAGTCCTCGCAGGTGGTCACCAAAACAATTTGTACCCCATCATGCTTCAATGGACTGGGGGCTTGAGGCGGAAGGTCAAAGAGGTAATGCCTACCATCGTGCTCTTGTTTCCGCTTCCCCAACTTACGGCGCTCTTTCGTCGTGCAGAAATCTCGCCAGGTTCAGATGAAGAGGTAATTTTCGTCATGGTGTACCTCGTCCTTTGTCTGGGAAAAAGGTTAATATCATGTATATATTGCAGGCAACGACAGTTCTTTGAGCATCAGCGCCAGCAATCTTGTGAAGGAAGACAACCACTTTCTCTTCCTCACGAGCTTCCAGGAAAGTCTTTGGACATCATTAGCCTGCAAGCACTTGATCATTCCGGGAACTCACCAGACAAAGTTCCTGATTCTCCTCAAGGTAATATAGCACAGCGTGCTTTGTGCATTGCTATTTTGCCTTCGCTGATTCTCAACTCTTTCATTAACATGAACAGGTCAAACTTACGGGTAAGCACGAGAAGAAGGCATCCTTATTAATTTGAGTGGTTCAAATGCTCATGCACAATCTTTCAGTGCTCGTGAAGACGATGTTGAGCCAAATCCCATGCCTTGTCAAAAAGCAAGGGTTGTTTTTCCCAGCATTCGCGAAGAAGTCGTCCAGCCTTTGGCAAGTCCTCCACTTATGGGAACCGCTTCTCGATCTCGCGACCGTTTCCCTGAGCACACCGACGTAGGTTTACTCGAAAAGTCTCGAAGAGGGCCAACTGAAGGTCCTACTGAACCACTGAGGCCTTCCCGAGCACACAGCCTTCGAGGTTTGCTTGACATCCAACTGGATGACGTTGATGCTGTTCCAACAATTTGCTAAAGCAATGCCTTGTCTTGTGAAGGCGGTTTCTCCCTTGTGAAGCTGCTGGAAGTGCAAGATCACGTTAAGATGGGACACGATCTGCCATCAGAACCGTATGTTTCACTCACGATGGTTGGTGCTGGAGCAATAGATGGGATGACGCCTCCACAATCCCCACAAGACCACGCACAGCCAAGGTATTTATGTTCAGGAAGTGGTACTTGGATCGTTTTCTGAAGTGACTTGCTTCGTGCTGAAGGTTGCTGGACATGTGACTAGGCGCCCCTTTGGATTGAAGTCAATTCCAGTGGAACTGAAGAGCGACTTGGGACATGAGGAGGTAACCTTGTTAAGAGGGAGTCGATGAATGTTTCGTTCCACTGACTCTGCTTCGTGGTGCGCAGGAGATCAAGTTTGATGATGCGATACAGCATGACGATTGGGATCAACCCATAATTTCACCGAAGTACAGAATGCTTGAAGAGAACGGTGAGGTAGCTTTTTTGTTTCCTTGTCATGAGCCAGAAACCTTATAAAACCTACGCCCCTGTGCAGTAGAGTTTCCAGTTGGCAATACCCAGAATGAGCTGAGAGAAAAGTGCTGGTCTCCATTTCCGCAAGATGCACCAGTGTCAAGAACAAACCTGGATTCTCTGAAGTCTCCATTTCTGGAGGACTTGAAGGTAAACGTCCAGTCTCCTGCTCTAGAAGCACGGGACCTATGGAACCAGTCCCCGGTAATGGAATCAAGGGAGGCGTGGAATCATTTGTCCCCGGTAGAAATGCCGGAGCCATGGAAGCAGTCTCCCTTCGCCATGGAAAGGCCAAGGCACTGCATTCGACCAGGCAAGAGAATGGATGGCTGGATGGACAATGAAGACGCAGACAAAATACATAGGGCCCACTAGTTCTCCTGTGGCGGTTGGTTCAAGAAAAAAGTATTCATTGGAGTAAGCGTTACTAAGATTGGTTGTTTTGGGTTAAGGTCTTCTTTCTCCTAACCGACTCAACATGCATACTTCACATTCAGGTCCGAAGATAGTCCGAAGTGTTGGAAGGCATGCGTGAAGGAGGATGCTTTGGAATGGCTTCAAGATCTCCAGAAGGATATACCTTACAAAGAAGCACAACCCAGGTTTGTGTATTGTGCAGCCTCCGTTTTAATTCCCGTGTCTTAACTGCTCTGATTGGACATACAGCCCTCACATATTGGAGGCACACTCAAGCACCAATGCACGGCTATTTTTGTTTGGTATGCGTATCCAATCGTGTACGATTCTTTGTTTCCCCTGATGAAGCATAACATTCCAACGTCTTCTGTCGCAGCAGACGACAATGACCTGTGCATGTTATCTACATCTGGCAACCATGGAATTCATGGTTCACGTAGTGAAGAACAGGAGTTGCAGACTGTTGGCTCCACATGTAACGGAGGATATACGCAAGCTCCGGCTGATGATGATGATGATGATGATGATCGTGATGAAACTTCTGGGGGGTTTTCATCTACCTCAGCCGTTGAATCTCGTATGTATGGCCAATGCATCGAGGCCGCTGCTGCAGCCACCATTGGTGTGGTTGCTGTGGTGGAGAATGGAGTAACGGATTGTGAAGCACCATCAATTGGGAATCATCTGGTGAAAACATCAAGGCGCACTTTTCAACTACCACCACAAGGGCGCTACTCAGAGTGTGAAGAACCACCACCACACAATCCTTGCACCCTTCAGATTCAGCCACTGTTGCCACGCTGTGCTGGACTCCCTGGCCTAAAATCGCATGGTCAAGGTGAGGCGTCACTGCATGAATTGAAAAGTGTGCACGAAATGAACATGCTGCCGACTTTCACTGTGCGGACCGCGGCGAAGAAGGCCACAGGAAAGGTGCTGTGGACTGAGCATAAAGAAGACAAGAAAACTTGTCTGGTTTTGCTTGCATTGCATGATGAAGAGTGAGTCATTTGGCACGGTACTGGTATATGCTTCGAAGACTAGACGAAACGAGGTTATTCCTGCATGAAACACCTTGCAATGAATACACTTCACAGTAATGACTCAGGATGAGAAGGCCGTCAGACGAACCTGGCTCGTGACATGACATATTGTACATGCAATTTGCGAACCAGCAAGGCTCACTACGTACATTAGCAGGTTAGTGACTTGTTAATTCGTTTAGGTGCAACGAGGGATGGCAAGAAATAGAGCTGGGACAGAGGGCCGAACTAAGGAGAGCAGACAGGAAGAAGGGAAAGCGAGGGGGAGGGGAGGAGGGGGTTCATGGGGTTAGAAGTATAGAGGCAAATCGGTGTGTGTGAATGCACGAGAGTGAGGTAGAGCAAGGGAGAGGGTTCATTTGGGGATGGGGGGAGGGGTGGGGGTGGGGGAGAGGGACAGTGTGGGAAGGAGGGAAGGAGGCAAGGATCCAGAGGGGAGGGATGGATGGTGCGAGAGGTAGAAAGAGGGAGAGAGAGAAAAAGAATGAACAGTTCTGGGTGTACACAATTCTGAACGATTGAGGGGGTTGGGACAAAAGCGTGCAGAAACACAATTACCAACTGGAACATCAATTTACTGTAGCTTTCACATTCACAAGCGCCTGTGGCATTAACATTCACTATTTGCTGACAGGCATAACATTGAGCCACCGACTGAACCAGGGTCACTGGTTGACGCACAGGACAGGCGAATGCCGCTAGCGGCACAGCAAATCAGCACTGACTGAAACAGGCCACAAGTGGAACAGACGAGCACAGGTGGAGGAGGCCGAGGAGGAGGAGGAGATCCGGTGGATCCAGAACAACACAATGAGACAGAGTGAAGTAGTGTGAGAGCGAGCGACGCAGCAAGAGTGAGTGATGTACAGACAGTTGTGGCAGAAACCACTGAGTGGAGGCAGGCAACATGCACTGACACACATACACGACGAAAATGGGAGAGGGGGGAACACGTACTGCAGAGAGTGAGGGACCAGGAGGGAGCGAACGAAAATGGGTAGAGGAGAGTGGGGTGGGGGGGGGGAGGAGACGGAGGGGCAGGGGGAGGGAGAGAGAGAGGAGCGAACACACATTACAAACGCACAAATGGTGGAGCACAAAGAAAGAGAGGACAGGAGGCACAGCAAAAGAAGGGATTGCGGGGAGGGTGGTGTGAACACGCCAAACATCCCCCCCTTCCCCCCCTCAAAAAAATAACAGCAAGCAGCATTCCCGACCATCCACCAAGGGTACCATGTTGCAGGGCAGCATGTAGCAGCAGGGCAGCAGCGGTCAGTAGGGTGCAGCGCCGTGGCCGGGCGCGGAGGCCTGCTGGCCCTTCTTGACGGACACCTTGAGGTGGCGCCCGCCCACCAGGAAGCCGTCCATCACAGCTATCGCCGCCTGCGCTGCCTCCGCCGCATCAAAGCTCACGAACCCTGGGGGGGTGGGGGATGAGAGGGGGAAGAGGGGGGTGAGAGGAGACGAAAAGCAGGGATGGTTGGAAAGACGCGTGAAGATGTAAGTCCAAGACAAGCAATGAGAAATGCGGCACAAAACATGCACACACATGCATGAATCGTGCTGCTGCAGAGTGTGCAATGCGGTGCAGTGTGGTGCTGCCGCATACACTGACCGAAGTTCTTGCTGAGGCCGGTGTTCTTATCGATGAAGACGCGTGCCGACAGCACGTTGCCAAACTCCACAAACGCTGTGGTCAGGTCGTGGTCGCGCCACTCCGCGGGAATGTTGTACACAAAGATGTTGGCGCCAGGGGGGCCTGGGGTGAGGGACGGACGGACACAGTAACGATAGGGGAAAATCGGAGAGTAGTGTTACAGGGGTGGGTGTGGCGAAGTGCGGGCATCACAAACGAATGACAGGTGGTGGTAGCACGGGCGGCGAGCAAAATGGCATACAGCAAAGAAGGGGTGACTTCAAGCTGGGATGATGGCATGGGACAGTGGATGCAGTGCTGGAGGTGTAATTCCACTTGAATGGCAGCACGGCATGCAGCATGCAACATGACATCATGCAGCATCCAGCATGCAACAATCATCATGCACCATGCACCATGCAGTGTGCAGTGCAGCACTCCCCCCCACCTTCCTTCTGAGCCAGGGCCTGCCTCACAGCAGCAGCCACGGCAGACGCTGAAGGCACCGCTCCCAGCTGATAGCCCCCCACTGCCCCCCCGCCTGCTGCTGCTCCTGCGCCATCGGTGGAATAGGGTTGTGCAGCAGCAGGCAGAGCATACATCTCCTGCAGCTGCGGTTGCGGCATGGCTGGTGGCTGCTGCTGCTGCTGCTGGTACAGCGATGCAAAATCCATGCCTCCGTACTGCTGCTGCACGGAATGACGGGCAGACACGCGCATGCACACAGGGGGCCAGGCAGGTACATGACAACGTGCATGCCCAAGACGTTGACACTGACTGTCTGCAGGTTCGGCAGCATTGAATGTGTGGCCAAAACACTGCAGCAGCAGAAGCAGGAAACTTTAAGGAGGGAGGGTGGGAGGGAGAGTGGGAAGGAGAGTAAGAGGGCGGGAGAGTAAGAGGGCGGGAGAGTAAGAGGGCGGGAGAGTAAGAGGGCGGGAGAGCGGGCGGGAGAGTAAGAGGGCGGGAGAGCAGGCGGGAGAGTAAGAGGGCAGGAGAGCGGGCGGGAGAGTAAGAGGGCGGGAGAGCGGGCGGGAGAGTAAGAGGGCGGGAGAGTGGGGCGGCGATGGCAGATCAGGTGGGTGGAGCCCCACCTGCAGCTGCGGCTGCATGGGGGAGCCGTAGAGCGAGGGCGCATTGCCAGGCGGCAGGAAGAAGGGAGCGCCGGGGGCAGAGCCCATGAGGGGCGACGGGTACAGCGCGGCGGGGGATGCTGCACTAGCGACAGCAGCGCCGGGCCCCATTCTGTGCGCCTTGCGGGCCATCTTCTCCTTGTCCGTGTCCGCCCACCGCACCGCCATGGGCGGGCCACTCTCCTGACGGGATGGCCGGGGGAGCGAGAGGGTGAGAGAGTGAGGGGGATGGAAGGGAGGGAGGGGTGAGAGGAGAAGTGGGGAGCGGGAATGAGGATCAGGGATGGCAGAAGAGCCGTGGGGCAGTGCGATGTGTCGATCAGGGATGTAGAAGAGGGAGCCACACCCATAGAAACAGGGGAGAATAGATAGGGTTCGTCAAGAGCACTCCTTTCCTCAACACACTAATTCCCAACTTCTCCTCCTCCCCGCACAGCCCCCCATCCCTCCCCCTCCATTCCCCCCCCACCCCACCCCCCCCCCCCCCTGGTTGTGCATAGGCGGCGCACCTCGAGGCGGTGCTTGCCGTTGAGCCCCTCTATGGCCGCCTGCGCCTGCGCGTACGACTGGAACTTCACAAACGCCGACCCTGGTGGCCCGAGGGGGTTGAGGGGGGTATGTGAAGTGAGAGAGATGGAGAAGGGGGGGGCGGAAGAAAGAGAGAGAGGGAAGGTGAGAAAGGGAGCATGGAAGGGAGCATTGAGGGAAGGGAGTGAGGGAGGGAAAGGAAGGGGGAGGAAAGAGAGGGAGAAGGGAGTGGTGGGGGCGAGGGAGAGAAGGAGGGAACGGAGGGTGGGATTGAGGGGTGGGCGGGATAGGGACACGGGAGGGTGACGGGCATCTCACAAACCAACATCGCTCAGCGCTTCCCCATATGAGAAGCGCACATGGAAGCAAGGGAGCATGGAAGCATGGGAGCATGGGGCAATGGGGGCATGGGAGCAGGAGCAGCACGGGGCACCTCTGGTGATGTGCGGAGCGGACTTGAGGACGTTGACGTCGAGCACGGAGCCGTACGCGGAGAAGACCGCCGTGAGCTGCTCCGCCGTCACCGCCTTGGGCAGCATGCCCACGAACAGCTTGTTCTCTGAGGCGGGCGCGCAGATGCACACGCACACGCACATGCACACAAACGCTTACTCATACACGCACACACATCCACACACACGAGCGTACGCTCATGCACGCACGCACCAACGCCCCACACACAGACATGCGCGCGCATCCAACCTCATTGATGCGTGCACATGCAGACACGCACACCGAAGATGAAGAGGAAAGGTAACAAGTTGGAATAGCAGCAGCGAGGATGGTGATAGCGAGAGGAGAATGGTTGGAGGCCACGGGAGGATGTATTTAAGGGCATGGATGTGAGGGCATTGCTGAAGGCGCACCTATCTTGTGCTCCTGCCCGTCCGCGTACTTCACTTGCATTGCTGTCTTCGCCTGCCATGCACCGCCATGCACCCACCATGCACCCACCATGCACCCAAGCACCACACCGCAACCCAGCAATGTAACCCAGGGTGGGGGAGGCGTTGGGAAGGGAGAGGGGGAAGGTGATGGAGGGGTGTATGTGAGAGGGAGAGGCGGTGGGAGTGAGCAGGGAGAAAGCGAACAGCAGAGAGGAAAGAAGTAGGCAGGGCGCGGCAGCAGGTGGGCGCAACGGCGCAACGGCGCAGCGCATGGACTTCTGGCCCACCTCTCATCTCGCTGCACGCCCAAGCGTGCTTCACCCCCCCTTCGCAACCCCACGGCACCATACGCGCCACTCACCCCCGGCAGCTTGCGGTTGTTGTGGAAGAGCGCGATGGCGGCGTCCGCCTCGGCGCGCGTGGAGTACAGCACGAACGCGCAGCCTGGGGGGAGAGAAGGGGTGTGGGGGGGGGGGACGGAGCGGAAGGCGGGAGGGAAGGCGCACACGGACGGGCGCGGGAGCAGAGCCGGAGTGGTGGTGAGTGAATAGGTTCCGCGTGCGAACAAACGAATCTAGTGACTCGGTGTAACCCGACACTGCACGCGAACTCTACATCCTCGGCCCGCGATCACCTCGCTCACGATCACTACATCCTCAGCACGCACGGGTGGCGGCGATCACCTCGCGACTCCTTGGTGACGCGATCCTTGACGATGGTGACGTCACACACCGTGCCCGCCTCAGCGAGCACCTGCGTGAGGTCGTCCGGCGTGAACGCCTTGGGCACCTGCCCCACGAACAGCTTCAACGCGTCCTCCGCCGCCGCCGCCATGCCGCCAACCTCCTGCTGCTGCTGCTGCTGCTGCTGCTGCGCGGCTGAAGCTTCCTGTGACGCCGCTGCTGCCGCTGATGGATAGTGGCACGATCCAGTGAGGCTTGGATGGGCGCACCGGAATACGATGGCGACACGCGGCGTGGACGTACGGGCGAGACGTCAACGGGTGGTGGACTAAGAGGTAGTGAGGGCGCGGCCAGCGCGGTTGTTCATGATCCACTTCGTATGGTGCTCTGGTGTGCGATGGTCCAAAGCAGTGAAGCGTGAACGGGCTAGACTGGTGGGGATGGAATTGCCCTGGCTGTGGGAGTTCGGTCGGTTCGGGAGTCGGGACTCCAGCCTCTCCAAGGTGGGCTCAATTCAGCTCACAGAGGGGTCATAGTGTTATGAATTAATCAGAGTAATAACAGGTAGTGTAATAAAGGAGTCTAGGCATTTATAGGCACAAACTGAGCTGGCTGAGAACCACGCGAACAGGTTGGGGCGGTCCGGTTGGCGAAAGCTACGGCAGCACCGCGCGTCTAGGTTTGGGTCGCGAAGTGGTTCGGGACCGAAGAATTTGGCCGAGCCTGGACTTCCGAGAGTGGAGGGCGTCCGCGCTGTAGTCGAGCCCAGCAAGGAAAAGGAATTTCCTTACACCACCCCCCCTTCCGGGATGAGACTACCCACATCCGGGACACGTCGTCAGTGTAAATAGTCACGGCCCGGACAACTCTGTTGTCACCGAGCGTGGCAGTGGGAACTGCTAAGGTAAGAACTGAATGATTGACTAGAAGTGGAAGCCTAGGACAAATACTAGTTGGTTGTACTCACTAGAGGCATACCCCAGTCTACCCTATAATTTGTACACAGCTAACATGTATAAGTTGACACACCCCCTAGGCTAGACAATGGGTGAAGGTAAGCAAGAAGCAAACAGCTCAGGGTGGCACTA
This sequence comes from Closterium sp. NIES-67, assembly GCA_027943415.1. NCBI lineage: Eukaryota > Viridiplantae > Streptophyta > Zygnematophyceae > Desmidiales > Closteriaceae > Closterium > Closterium sp. NIES-67. Next base: position 80,535 of record BQMB01002347.1, read on the forward strand.
CTAGTCCAACCACTGAGGCAGGGGTCTAGAGACCAGTCAGCAAGGGTACAAACAAGACTAAAGCAAGCCAGGGTGGCACTACTAGTCCAGCCACTGGAGGTAAGGCCACAAGGCCAGTCTTACAGGCATATATAATAGAGAGTACACAATCAGGACCCTAACAGGTGAGTAGCTACAGGAACAAGACCAAGCTGTACACAGTGCCGCTGATGATCTTTAGGCGCAAGCGCCTTAGTAAAGATATCAGCTGTGTTGGCACCTGAGGCCAAGTGAACTACGCGGGCCTGGCGGCGCTGCTGTAGCTCGCGCCGGAGGAAGTACCGCAGCTGGATATGCTTCGCTCTGCCCTCAAGCCGAGGCTCCTGACACAGGAGTATCATGGCCCTGTTGTCAGCGTACAGGACCGGGGCAGAGCTAGGCCGCTCACCTAAGTCTGTGAGCAAGACGGTCAGCCAGCGGAGCTTCTGTGCCGCCATGGCACCAGCGTAGATCTCAGCCTCACAGCTAGACTGAGCCACAGACGACGAGCGAGTGAATCTCCAAGAGATAGCACCCGAACCAAGGCTGAAACAGTAGCCCTTCGACGACCTGAGAGTCTCAGAGTCGTCTGCCCAAGAAGCGTCTGTGTGCCCAGTAAGGACCACTCGCCTGCGTCCTCCTAGCACTAACCCCATGTCCGATGTACTAGCAAGATAACGCAAAACCCTCTTAGCGGCAGACCAGTGCTGAGGTCGGTGTCTGCCTGTAGCCACAAAGCGAGCCATGATGCTGAGAGGGTATGCGAGATCTGGGCGAGTGCAAGTCATCAGGTACATGAGGCAACCCACCAGCTCTGCGTAGGGGCCACTGGGCTCTACTGGCTCCTCAGGAACGGGAGCAGAGAGCCCATGGTCTACAGGTAGCGGTGTGGGCTGTGCGGAGGAGAACTGAAGACCGAATCTCTGAAGGACCTGACGCACCAAGTGTGACTGTGTCAGAGTGATGGTGCGTGCTGCTCTGTCCCTAGAGATCTGCAGGCCAAGATAGTGACGCAGCTCTCCAAGGTCAGTGCAGGTGTGTCTCTTCAGCAGCTCGGCCTTCACTGAGGCCAGTGCGTCCCTGTCTGCAGTAGCGAAGACCAGATTGTCTACGTAGACAAGGATGTAGAACGGAGTCTGGCCGGAATGCACAAACAGCGAGGGGTCAGCAGAGGACGGAAAGAACTACAGGTCTGCTAACGTGGCCCGCAGCGTGTCGTGCCACTCGCGAGGAGCCTGATGCAGGCCGTAGACCGGGCGCCTGAGAAGCCACTGGGTCCCAGGGGGGAAGGTACCAGTGAAACCCTGTGGTCGGCGCAGGTAGACCTGCTCGTGTAGGCTGCCCTGAAGAAAGGCAGTAGAGAAGTCGAGGGAGTGAAGCTTGTAGTCGCGCTGTGCTGCTACGTATAGCAGCGCCCGAAGAGTGGTCATCTTCGGGGTCGGGGCGAAGGTCTGGAAGAAGTCAACCCCCTCGTGCTGACTGAAACCTCTGGCCACGTAGCGTGCCTTGAAGACATGCGGCTCTCCAGGGGGGCGCTTCACCTTGAAGAGCCACCGACCATCGACTACGTTCACCCCAGGCGGGGGAACTGCGTCGACGTAAGTGCCGGTGGACCTCCAAGATGCCATCTCCTGCTCCATGGCAGCTATCCACTGAGAGGCCCAAGGTCCCGAGGTGGCCTCAGCGTAGGTGCGAGGGGTCGGGATGTCGAAGGCGTCTGGGTCACCCTCAGGGACTAACAGCAGAGATGGGGAGCAGCCTCAGAAAGGAAGGCAAGCTCGTACTGCGTGTCCTCTAGGACGTCACTGCCAACGGCAGGAGCACCCCCGACGGACGGAGGACGGGCAGGGTCAGAGACCAGAGCGGTAGCGTAGTCAAGGCGGTGGGAAGAGGCAAAGTCAGTGACAGCAGCGACAAGCGCGTCAAGGCGCGAGACAGGAACAGCGGGGTCGGTAACAAGAGAGGCAAGGACCCGAGGGACAAGGGGACGAGCGGCACGGAGGTAGTCAGAGAACGGAGGAGGTGCAACAGCAAGGGATGAGGGAGGAGGGGACGGGAGGAGGGGAGGAGGAGACGAGCGGGAACGGAGCAACATAGGGTGGGTGGGCAGGACAGGAGAGACGGGACGAGCACGGGAGGGACGGCGAGACCAAACGTGAGACGGAGGTGTAGGGTCAGGGGACAGCGGAGGGGACACAGGAGGGGAACGAGGAGGAAGACGGGCCGGAGACGAGTCCGGCGGCGGGAACACAGGACCGTAGACAGGAAGGTCAGCAGGCGGTGGGGGAGACACCGGCGCGCGGTCCGGGGAGGGAAGGCCGAGCAGGAGGAGAGCGGATTCCGACGGCGACGGCTGCTGCAGCTGCTGCGACGGCTGGGCCGGAACCCTCGGACCGGCAGAGGTAGGACGACCGTCGGCAGTACACTCAACAGCAGCACCCCCAGAACCAACACCCCCAGAGCGAGAACCCCCTCCAACACCAGCAGCACCCCCAGGTGCCGCAGGACAAAACACCCTCCTCAACGCTAGCACCCCCAGGGGCCAAGAGCGGCGGCGGCAGTGGCGGCGACGACAGCGGTGGCGACAGCGGCGGCGGCGGCGGCAGCGGCGACGGCAGCTGCGGCGACGGCGACAGTGGAGGCGGAGACACCGGGGAAGGGTGACGCGGCAAGGACGGGCCGGGGGTACCACCAGAGTCAGCTGATTCCTCAACGGGGACAACCGACGGGGGGGGAGTGACGTTAGAGACACCAGACGGGGCAGGACGAGGCGGGAGAGGGGCAGGGGCTACTGGGGGAGAGGGAGCAAGGAACAGGGGGGGGGCAACCGGGAGACCTCGGTGAGGGAAGCGACGGTAGAAGGAGGCGGACTTGTCAAAGGTGACGTCACGAGAGTGGAGGAAGCGGTGAGACGGCGGGTGGTAGAAAAGCCAGTCAGACGAGTCCAGGGGAAAACCGAGGAAGACACAGGGGACATTGCGGGCAGTGAGCTTGTCCGTGCCAGAGGCACGAACGTGAGCAAGGCAGCCCCAGACGTGGAACGCAGACGCGTCACCGGGGGACCCGGTCCAAAGGAGGGTCGGCGAAACCTGCGGCCGCTGGGAGCGTGGCCACAGGTTAAGCTGGTGAGCAGCGTAGCGAACAGCAAACGGCCACAGAAAATGGGGGGCATCGGCATGAATCGTGGAGGTACGGGCAACCTCCATGACCAAGCTGATGCGGCGCTCAGCAACCCCATTCTGCTGTGGCGAGTCCGGCAAGGTGTACGACTGGGTGATGCCCTCCGCACGATAGAACTGTCCACGCCGACCAGAGGCGAACTCGCCGCCACGGTCAGAGTGGAGACACAACACGGGGAGACCGCGGTGAAGACGCGCAGCTATGACCCACGGGAGAAGAACGCCGGGCACGTCGGCCTTCCACTCCAGGGGAAACACCGTGGAGTAGCGCGTGTTGTCGTCGACGAGCACAAGGAAGTAGCGCTCACCTCGCGGTCCGGGGACGGGGGCAGGGCCCCAAACGTCCAAGTGCAGGGTCTGAAGGGGGGCAGTAGCAGGGCGCAGCGAGGAGAAGTGAGGAGAGCGGCGGAGCCGGCCCTCGACGCAAGGCGTGCATGGTGGCGCAGTCGAGGGAGGAAGGGCAGGGAGCAACGCAGGGAGACCTAAGACAAGACCGTGCTGGGACATGTGACGCAGACGTGGGAGTGCAGGGTGACCTAGGCGGTGGTGCCAGAGAAGGGACGGGTGAGTGAGGGACCGACACAAGCAAGCTGCAGCGACCTGGGAGGACGCACCAACCGGGGGGGAAGCGGTGTCTAGGGTGAACAGACTGGACACCGGGTCCCGGGGGAACGTCGCAAGAAGGGAACCTGAGACAGACTCAGAACAGACAGCGAACCGCTCGTGCCCGGGGAACGTGGTGGTGACGCCGAGGTCCCGGAGATAGCCGACACCAACTAGGTTCCTCGAGAACGAGGGAACGTGGAGACCTGTAAGGAAGCCCGAGGGAACTGCTGGACAGGGAAGGGACGTAGAACTGCGAGCGACGACAGGACCCGCAGAGGGGTCAGCGAGAGAGACAACAGCAGGCGCAGCAAGTGGCGTGAGCATGGAACGTTCGCGGAAGAAGCAGGCAGAAGCACCGGAGTCGAGAGTGAAGGACAGCAAAGCAGTGGCGGAGGCCGGGTACGGCGCCGGTGCAGAGACAAGGCTAGGCAAATTACACAGTCCTATGCCTGACGCAGCAGGGGAGGCTAAGCTATACAAGGGTGCAACACCTAAACTAGAGTACACAGGGTAATAAGATCCAGCAACACTAGAAGCGTCAGAATACAAGGCATGCAAAGCAGCACCTATCTGATCCATGTCTAACTCAAAGATCGGCACGCCCTGGCGGAGCAGGCTGTGCCAGTCAGGGAGGTCCGGGGCCGGGCCAAAGCGACGACGAAAGAGATCATCGTGGCTGCTGCTGGGACGACGGCTGTTGCGGGGGCTGCTCCTGCTGTGGCTGGGGCTGCTGCTCCTGCCCACCGATGGTAGTCCCCTCAGGCGGAGTACCGTCACGACGACGACGACCACCACCACCTGCACCACCACCCCTACCTCCCTGACGACCACGGCCACCGCGGCACGAGCGCTGCTGCGGGTGGACCGCAGCAGCCGTTTAGGTGAGAGGGGTCGCCGTGGCGACCGCAGCCGAAACGTCTGTGAACGTGCACTGGGAGGGGGCACAGCCGTGAAAGATAGAGACTGCCGGCGCACCGCTCGACTGAGCGATAATGCGCTGGCGAGTCTCGATCTCGGTGAGGGTATCGACAAAGGCGGTGAGGGTGAGGTCACCCAGGTGCTGGCTAAGGAAGTGATCGCGAGCACTAGCGAGGCGGTCTGGCAGGCGCATGGCGATAAAATAGAGCGTCATGCAGAAAGAGGGGGGGGAGCGCAGTGAGCTGGGCAGCAGTGTTGGCAGTGCGATAGCGGGTCTCTAAGGCACGCAGGTGAGTGGCAAAGTCTGCGACAGTAGGGAAGGCTGCAAGGTCTGGGAACAGCATCGGGAAGAGCAGGGGGCCAGCAGAAGCAGACGCGGGTGTGGAATAGAGAGCAATAACGGCGTCTAAGTAAGCTTTGGCTGTCTCAACAGTAGCAAAACGCGAGCGCTCAGACACAGGGAGGGCGTGGCTAATAGCAACCTGAGCGAGTGCATCGCGGGAGTCCCAGACCGCACAGGCAAGCGCAACAGTAGAGAAGGTCTCACGGTCATCAGAGGAGGGGTTTGCAGGGAGGGGAGCAGGTGCGGGGGGGCGGGGGAGCAAGCCATCGACATGGACAACCAGGGAGTGGCCATCCTGGCGCTGACCTGTAAGCTGGCGGCGGAGATCGGAGAGCCAGGCGGCGAAGTCAACCGCATGGCCCTTGGCGTCCAGTCGGAGCATGAATTCAGCCATCGTGTAGGGTCAGCGGCACAGCTGCACAGCTCAACAGGAACACAGCGACGCAGGGACACGGCGGCGGCACGCTCCAGCACGGCGGCCGCGAGGCACCCCAGCGCTGGCGAGCAGTGTAGATGGAGCTCGAGGTGGCACGGTAGGTCGAGCAGGCACGAAGAGGGGCCGGGCAAGTAGTGGGAGAGGCCAGGCAAACGCGTCGGGGCCAGGCAGGCGCGGCTGGGCCAGGCAGGCGCGGCGGGGCCAGGGAGGTGCGGCGGGGCCAGGCAGGCACGGCGGGGCCAGGCAGGCGCGACGGGGCCAGGCAGGCGCGACGGAGCCAGGGGAGGCGCGGCGGGGCCAGGCAGGCGCGGCGGGGCCAGGCAGGCGCGGCGAGGCCAGGCTGGCGCGGCGGGGGCCTGGCAGGCGCGGCAGGGCCAGGTAGGCGCGGCGGGGCCAGGGAAGCGCTGCGGGGCCAGGCAGGCGATGAGGGGCCAGGAAGGGGCGACGGGGCCAGGCACATGCGGTGGGGCTAGGCAGGCGCGGTGGGGCCAGGCAGGTGCGGCGGGGCCAGGGAGGCGCGGCGGAGCCAGGCAGGCGCGACGGGGCTAGGCGGGCGCGACGGGGCCAAGTGGGCGCGGCAGGGCCAGGCAGGGCGCGGCGAGGCCAGGCAGGCGTGACGGGGCCAGGCAGGCGCGGCGGGGCTTGGCAGGGCACGACGTGGCCTAGCAGGCGCGACGCGGTCCAGGAGGGGCGTGACGGGGCGAGGGGGCACGACGGGGCCCAGGAGGGGCGCGACGGGGCCCAGGAGGGGCGCGACGGGGCTAGGAGGCACGGCAGGGCCCAGGAGGGGCGCGACGGGGCTAGGAGGCGCGACGGGGCTAAGGAGGGGCGCGGCGGGGCTAGGAGGCGCGACGGGGCCCAGGAGGGGCACGACGGGGCCCAGGAGGGGCGCGACTGGGCTAGGAGGCACGGAAGGGCCCAGGAGGGACGCGACGGGGCTAGGAGGTGCGACGGGGCTAGGAGGCGCGACGGGGCCTAGCTAGGGTACGGGCGGAAGCGGTAGGTGGGGGGGTTCTAACCTACGCGTGATACCATGTTAAGGTAAGAACTGAATGATTGACTAGAAGTGGAAGCCTAGAACAAATACTAGTTGGTTGTACTCACTAGAAGCATACCCAAGTCTAGCCTATAACTTGTACACAGCTAACATGTATAAGTTGACAGGAACCCAGAGGTCGTCGTCACTTGTGCGATCGACGGCTGCTGTATCTCGATGTCCCCGTATGCGATGAGCCAGAATCTTGGACGGCTCGATTGTTGGCTCGGGTACTGGGTGTCAAACATACAAACATATATTGTATGTTACAATAGACTATATAGGGTTGTGCCTTAGGGAGTACAATCCATTAGGCTATATACACTTGTATGTCTTGTTCTAGTTAACCTTTTCTCACTTTAATATGGTATCATGAGTAGGTAGGTCCCCCCCCTCCCCCCTAGCGCTTCCGCCCTAGGTCCTAGCCGCCCCGCTCGTGATGGCCCGTCTCCTAGTTGCCCCGTCTCCTAGCTAGCCCCGCCGCGCCATCGGCCCCGTCTGTCCCGCCTCCTAGCTGGCCCCGCCGCCCAATCGGCCCAGTTGGCCCCGTCGACCCCGCCTCCTAGCTGGCCCCGTCGGCCCCGCCTCCTAGCCGACCCCGCCCCTTCATCGGCCCCGTCGGCCCCACCTCCTAGCTGGCCATGCCGCCCTATCGGCCTAATCGGCCCCGTTGACCCCACCTCCTAGCTAGCCCCGCCGCCCATTCCGCCTAGTCCGCCTCGTCGGCCCCGCCCCCCTAGCTGGCCCTGCCGCCCCATCGGCCCTGTCGGCCCCGCCTCCTAGCTGGCCCCGCCGCCTCATCGGCCCCGACGGCCCCGCCTCCTAGCTGGCCCCGCCGCCTCATCGGCCCCATCGGCCCGGCCGCCCATAGCCGACCCCGACGCCTAGCTGGCCCAGTCCCCCTGCTGGCCCCGTCGCCTTGCTGCCCGCGGCTCCATCTCCTAGCCGCCTTGCCGCTTCCCTCGGCCCTCTGCACCGCGCTGCACCACCCGGTATCGCTCTGCACCGCACTGCACCGCATTCCACCGCTCTGCACCGCACACAACCGTATTGCCACACAGTACCGCACTACACCGCACATCCCCGCTTTCCGCCGCCCTCTACTCCCCCGTACTGCCCTTCTCCTCCTGCTGCAACCATGATGGCGGACTCGCACCCGCGTTTCGATGCGGAAGGGCAGCCGATTGAGTTCGACTCGTGGCTCGTCGACCTCCAGCGCCACCTGACTGGTCAGCGGCAGGACGGCCACTCCCTGGCCGTCCACATCGACGGTACACTCCCCTGCCCGGACCCCCCTGCTGCCCTCCCCGCTGACCCCACCTCCGCTGACCGTGAGTCCGCTGCCCTTGCTCGTGCTGTCTGGTTGTCGCGTGACGCTGTCGCTCAGCTTACGATTAGTCATGCCCTTCCCCTGTCCGAGCGCCCCCGCTTTAGGTAAGTCAGGACTGCGCATGAGTTCCTAGAGGCTGTTGTTGCGCGCTATTCCACCCCTCCCTCTACCTCCGTAGGTCGCCTGATCCTGCCCATGCTGTTTCCTGACCTTGCGTCTTTCCCCACTATCGCTGACCTAGCCGCCCACCTGCGCACGATAGATATGACCTGGCGCGCTGCTTGCACTGAGGCCCAACTTTGTGTATTTTAGCCCCCCAACTTTGATATGGATATGGATGAGATTAGCTCTGCTTTGTATGCGATGTATGTTGATGACTCTAGTGTGACTGGTTCCTATTACCCTGTGTTGCATAGTGTAGGTGTGCCCTGTGTGCCTAGTTCAGGCTCCCTTGCTGTTATAGGTGTAGGATCCCCTTCCTTGTTTAGCCAAGGGTCCACCCTCGCTCCTCCAACCTCTGTCGCCGCCGCTGCGCTCTCATTCACCGTGGACTCCGGCACTTCCCAGTATTTCTTTCGCGACTCCACGACGCTTACGCCGCTTGCCGCTCCTGCTGCAGTTGCTCTTGCGGACCCTTCCTCCGTCCTGTAGTTGCCCGTAGCTCCACTACTCTCCCCTGTCCGGCGGTTCCCTCAGGCTCCCTTACAGGCCTACACATCCCATTGTTCTCTAGGAACCTAGTTGGTGTCGGCTACCTCCAGGACCTTGGCGTCACCACTATGTTGCCTGGGCACGAGCGGTACGCTGTCTGTACTAAGGCCGCCACTAGTGCCCCTCTCACCACGCTCCCCAAGGACCCGGTGTCTGGCCTGTTCATGCTGGACACCGCTTCCCCCCCGGTTGGGACGCCTCCCCAGGTACCAGCGTCTTCCCAGGTTGCTGCGGCATGCTCATGTCGGTTGCTTACTCACCAGTTACTTTTGTGGCACCACCGTCTAGGTCACCCCGCCCTCACCCGCCTCCGTCACATGTCCCAGCACCATCTTGTCCTAGGCCTCCCTGAATCGTTCCCTGCGCTCCCCTCCTCCCCCGCGCCTCCGTGCACGCCCTGCGTCGAGGGCCGGCTCCGCCGTGCCCCTCACTCCTCCTCGTTCCCCCCTACCTCTGCACCGATGCAGACCCTGCACATTGACGTCTGTGGCCCTGCCCTCGTCCATGGGCTGCATTACGAGCGCTACTTCCTAGTGCTTGTCGATGACGACACCCGCTACACCACCGTCTTTCCCCTGGAGCGGAAGGCCGACGTGTCTGACGTTCTTCTCCCGTGGCTTGTCTCTGCGCGTGTTCACCGAGGTCTCCTTGTGTTGCGTCTTCACTCCGACCATGGTGGCGAGTTTGCCTCTGGCTGCCTTGGTCGCTTCTATCGTGCGGAGGGCATCACCCAGACGTTCACCCTGCCGGACTCCCCGCAGCAGAATGGGGTCGCTGAGCGATGCATCAGCTTGGTCATGGAGGTTGCTCGTACCTCCATGATCCATGTCGGTGCACCCAATTTTATGTGGCCGTTCGCCGTTTGCTACACCGCTCACCAGCTTAACCTCTGGCCGCACCCTCAGCGGTCGCAGGTTTCGCCGACCCTCCTCTGGACCGGGTCTCCTGGTGACGTGTCTGCGTTCCACGTCTGGGGCTGCCTTGCTCACGTTCGTGCCTCTGGCACGGACAAGCTCACTGCCCGCACTGTCTCCTATGTCTTCCTAGGTTTCCCTCTCGACTCGTCGGACTCGCAGTTCTACCACGCGCCTTCTCATCGGTTCTTTCACTCTCGTGACGTCACTTTTGACGAGTTCGTCTCCTTCTACCACCGATTTCTCCACTATGGTCCCCCGGTCACTCCCCCCCAGTTTCTAGTGCCCCCCCCTCCCCCGGTCGACCCTGTCCACCCCCCTCCCCGCCCTACCCCGTCTGGTGTGTCTCACGTCATCCCCCTCCCATCGGTTGTCCCTGCTGAGGAGTCCGCTGACTCTCGAGGCTCGGCGGAGTCTCTTCCCTCGCCTGTCCCTGCCCCAGTCTCGCCTCCCCTGTCGCCGCCGCTTCCGCCGCAGCCGCAGCCGCCGTCCTCATAGCCGCTGAGGTTTGTGCATTCTAGGGGTGCTGGGGAGCAGGCTGGAGCTGGTTCTGGAGCGGGCCCTGGGGGTGCTGGAGTGGGACTTCTCGAAGGGAGCCATGTTGTCGCTGGAGGTTCTGGTGTTGGAGTCGGGCAGCAGTCGCAGCTGGCGCCGCCGGTGTCCGCTCTTCGCCTCCTCGGGCTCCCTTCCCCTGACTGCCTGTTGCTGCCTCCCCCGCCTCTTCCTCTACCAATCCACGGCCCCGTGTTTCCTCCCCTGGACTCCTCTCCGGCTCGTTTCCCTCCCCGTTCTCCTCCTGTGTCTCCTCCCCTCTCTCCTGACCCGACTCCTCCGTCTCACGTCTGGTCTCGTCGTCCCTCTCGATCTCGTCCTACCTCCCCTGTTCCGAGTTCTCACCCTATGTTGCTTTGCTCTCACATGTCTCGTGCTCCTCCTCTCCTCCCGTCTCCTCCTCCGTCGTCACTTACTGTGGCTCCGCCTCTATTCTCGGACTTCCTCCGTGCTGCGCGTCCCCTTGTTCCTCGTGTCCTTGCCTCTCTCGTTACCAACCCGTCCGTTCCTGTCTCGAGTTTGTCGACTCTTGTCGCTGCTGTCACTGACTTTGCCGCTACCCGCCGCCTGGACTACGCCACCGCTCTGGTCTCTGACCCTGCCTGCCCTCCGCCGGTCGGGGGTGTGGCTGCTCTTGGCATTGACGTACTAGAGGACAGGCAGTTAGAGCTCGCTTTCCTATCTGAGGCCGCTCCCCATCTCTGTTCCATGCTACTAGTCCCTGAGGGTGACCCAGACGCCCTCGACATCCCTACGCTGAGGCCACCTCAGGACCCTGGGCATCTCAGTGGATAGCTGCCATGGAGCAAGAGATGGCATCTTGGAGATCCACCAATACCTTCGTCGACGCAGTTCCCCCACCTGGGGTGAACGTAGTCGATGGCCGGTGGCTCTTCAAGGTGAAGTGCCCCCTTGGAGAGCCGCCTGTCTTCAAGGCGCGCTACGTTTCGAGGCTTCAGTCAGCGTGAGGGGGTGGACTCCTTTAAGACCTTCGCCCCGACCCCGAAGATGACCACTCTTCGGGCACTGCTATACGTAGCAGCACAGCGTGACTATGAACTGCACTCCCTTGACTTCTCCACAGGGCAGTCTACACGAGCAGGTCTACCTGCGCCGCCCCCAGGGCTTCTTCGGTACCTTCCCCCCTGGCACCGAGTGGCTCCTCCGACGCCCAGTCTACGGCTTGCGAAAGGCGCCCCGTGAATGGCACGACACGCTGCGTGCTACACTTGCTGACTTGCAGTTCTTCCCTTCATCCGCAAACCCCTCGCTCTTTGTCCGTTCCGCCCAGACTCCATTCTACATCCTTGTCTACGTAGACGATCTGGTCTTTGCTACTACAGACAGAGATGCACTAGCGACCGTGAAGGCCGAGCTGCTGAGGAGACACACCTGCACTAACCTAGGAGAGCTGCGCCACTACCGTGGCTTGTAGATCTCCAGGGACAGAGCAGCGTGCACCATCACGCTCTCACTGTCATACTTGGTGCGCCAGGTCCTTTAGAGGTTTGGCCTTCATTTCTCTTCCGCACAGCCCACCCCTCTGCCAGTAGACTAGAGACTCTCTGCCCCAGTCCCAGAAGAGGCTGTAGAGCCTAGTCGTCCCTACGCAGAGCTGGTGGGTTGCCTCATGTACCTGATGACTTGCACTCATCCAGATCTCGCATACCCTCTCAGCATCCTGGCTCGCTTTGTGGCCCCAGGCAGACACCGACCACTGCACTCGTAGGCAGCTAAGAAGGTTTTGCGTTATCTAGCAAGTACATCGGGCATGGGGCTTGTGCTAGGAGGACGCAGACCAGTGGTCATTACCGAGCACATAGACGCTTCTTGGGCAGACGACGCCGAGACTCTGAGGTCCTCACAAGGCTAATCCTTTAGCCTTGGTGCAGGTGCCATCTCGTGGAGGTCCACCCGCTCCTCGTCTGTTGCCCAGTCTAGCTATGAGGCTGAGATCTACGCAGGTGCCATGGCGGCACAGGAGCTCCACTGTCTGACCTCTTGCTCAACGACTTGGGTGAGCAGCCTAGCTCTGCTTAGGTTCTGTGCGCTCACAACAGGGCCATGATCCTCCTGTGTCAGGAGCCACGACTTGAGGGCAGAGCGAAGCACATCCAGCTGCGGTACTTTGTCTTGCGCGAGCTGCAGCAGCGTCGCCAGGCTCGTGTAGTACACTTGGCCTCTGGTGCCAACACGGCTGATATCTTTACTAAGGCACTTGCGCCTAAAGATCATCAGTAGTACTGTGTACAGCTAGGTCTTGTTCCTGTAGCTTCTCACTTGCTAGGACCTTGATCATGTATAGACCTTTATATATATTACCTAGACTGTCCTTGTGGCCTCTTCCTAGTGGTTGGACTAGTAGTGCCACCCTGGTCTTGCTCTTGCCTTGTTTGTACTTGTTTGACCGGTCTTTAGACCCCTGCCTCAGAGGCTGGACTGGTAGTGCCACCCTGAGTTGTTTCTCTCTCATCAGGCACTGCCGCTATCCATTCTAGGGGGTGTGTCAAACATGCAAACATATATTGTATGTTACAATAGACTATATTGGGCTGTGCCTTAGGGAGTACAACCCATAAGGCTATATACACCTGTATGTCCTTTTCTAGTGAACGTTTTCTCACTTTAACACTGGGTGTTGAGATGAGCTAGCTAGGTAGAAGGAGCCATAGATGGCGAGAGGTTTTAGACTGGGAGAAAAGTTACGAGAGAAAAGAGAGTTGAGAATAGAAGAGAGAGGGATACAAGGATGGGTGTTGTACCCTCTACAGTAAGTTTCAGTAACACCTACCAAGCCTACAATTATATAACATATATATAATTTGACACACCCCCTAGGCTTGGTAGTAGAAGAACCCACACACACCCACACCCCCTAACCTAGCACCCCCAATTCCCAGCAGCAGCCACGACTACTCCGGCATGGCCAACCACACGGCCCGGGAGATGGCGATGGCGGCAGTGGCGACAGCGGCGGCGGCGTGCGGCGGCAACAGGCCAGCGGCGGTGGCGGCGGCTTCGACAACAGCGGCGACGGCAGTGGCGCCCATCCTCTCGGAGGCGTGGCCAAGCTCCGCGACGATGGGGAAGACCCTCACGAGTCAGGCGTCAGCTGTGGCGAGGAGGAGGGGACGCAGGGGAAAAGGGGGGGGGGTGGGGACGGGGCGTGGTCCAGCATCATGCCTGTGGCTGGCATGCGGGTGTTAGGACCGGCGGCGCCTAAAACGGGGCGCTGGCCGCTGCCGACCATGCCGTACGCGCACTGGCAGCACGTCGGCATGGAAGCATGACGGCGCCGTCACGCTGCCACGGCTCGACGTCGACGATGCCGCCATGGCGTGACGTTGACGCCACGGCAGCGTGTCGAATCGGCCGCGGCAGCACGACGCGGCTGGCGGCAGGACGCTGCCGCCACAGCAGCATGACGCGGCCCCCAAGGCAGCGCGAAAGGGAGAGGAGGAGTGCGCGGCGGAAGCGTGGGGAGCAGGCCCGGGAAGGGCAACCAGCTCTGTTACCATGTTGAGATGAGCTAGCTAGGTAGAAGGAGCCATAGATGGCGAGAGGTTCTAGACTAGGAGAAAAGTTACGAGAGAAAAGAGAGTTGAGAATAGAAGAGAGGGATACAAGGAGGGGTGTTGTACCCTCTACAGTAAGTTTCAGTAACACCTACCAAGCCTATAATTATAGAACATATATACAATTTAATACTGGTTTGACCGTAGGATTAATGTGTTGACGGTCGAGATTAGTCGCATTCGGGACGAACGGTCGCAGGAGAATGACGTGGAGCGAATCATGAATTCGCCACTCGGTCGGCAGTTGCAGCTGGGCGGTGACTGGTGTCACCATACGGATGATGCGGAAGGGCCCGCAAAATCTTGGTCGTAATTTATTGGGGAGGGGGATTCCCAACTTCCTGGTGTCGAGCAGGACCAATTGCCCAGGTACAAGTGTTAAGTCTCGGCGTCGTCAGTCAGCTTGCTGCTTAGCCCTTTGGTTGGCTTTTAGGATGGCATCGACAACTTTTTGCTGAGACTGTCGGAGGTTTTCGATGAACTGCTTAAACCTTGGTGCCGGATTTTCTATCGGTGGTGATAGAGGGGTTGTCGGATCTATCCCGTGATTAAGGAAGAACGGGGACTGAGTAGTCGTGACTGATGGGGCATTGTTGTACGCAAACTCGTTCAAGGGAAGGGCGTCTTCCCATTGGGCCGGGTCTGTGCATGTCGTGCGAATCAGCTGCTCCATCGTCTGGTTGGTGCGCTCAGTCAGACCGTTCGATTGCGGGTGGTACGCCGTGGACAGATGCAGGCGTGTGCCGTATTGCTGCCAAGTTTTTGTCCAGAAGTTGGACGTGAACCGTGGGTCACGATCGCAGATGATTGCCGATGGGATGCCGTGTAGCCGCACGATGTTTGTGAGGAACAGTTTCACTGTCTGCTCGGCAGTAATTGTCGTTTTGCAGGCGGCAAAATGGGCCATTTTGGTCAACCAGTCAACGACGACGAGGATCGTGTTGTTACCGCTTGAACCAGCTGGCAGGCCAGTGACGAAGTCCATCGTCACTTGTTGCCAGGGTCGGCAGGGTGGCTCAAGTGGCTGCAGCAATCTAGCTGGTGGAAGTCGGGAAGACTTCATGCGTTGACACGTGGCCCAGGAAGTGACGCACTGCTGCACGTCTGTTGGTAGGTCGGGCCAGTAATAATTACGGCTCAGTAATTTTGCGGTTTTATCGATGCCGTAGTGACCCAAGAAATTCGAGTCATGTGCCTCCTGGATCAGTAATTCCCGTAGGGTTCGGTAGGCGGGAACCCAAATCCGATTGGTACCAGATTTTAGATAATAGGCCCCTTGCTTGACCGTCAGTTGGGGATGACTATTAGTGGTGAAGAGTGGGTCAGTGCTGTATCCGTGTGTGAATAGGCTAGTTAGCAGCGGATTAGCTTGGGTAATTAGGACGGCGGCGGTGTGGACCGAGGGGCTGGTCTGTGCGTCGGCGATGTTGCTGACCCCTCCTTTGTAGGTGACTCTGTAGTGGAAATTGGACTCGAGGTAGTCGAGCCAGCGACGCTGTCGGGGATTCAGTGTCGGTTGGGCGAGGATGAATTGTAGCGACTTGTGGTCTGTTCGGACTGTTACGTCAGCGCCCGTCAGGTAGAAGTGCCAGACTTTGAAAGTGTGAACGATGGCGAGTAACTCCTTGTCGCGGACAGGATAATTTTGCTCAGCCGGGTTTAGCGTTCGTGACTCGTAGGCAATCGGTTGTAGGCCTTCGCCGAAGAATTGTAACAAGACTGCGCCAACAGCCAGATCGTTAGCGTCAGTGATGAGCTCGAATGGACGGTGCTGTCAACTTATACATATATTTGTATGTAGAAGTTATAGGCTAGATAGATGTGTGTTCTTAGAGGGTACAACTCCAACCCTATATCTCCCTTGTTCTCCCTTGTTTCTAACCATTCTCATATTCTAACATGGTATCATAGTAGGTTAGGTCCGTCCACCCGCTTCCGCCCCTCGCCCTAGCCTACCGTCCCGTCGTACCCTAGCCTTACCGCGCCCCGCTGACCCCTAGCGCCCCGCCGGCCCCGCTGGCCCCTAGCGTGTCCGCCGGCCCCTAGCGTACCCGCCGGCCCCCTAGCGTACCGCCGGCCCCTAGCGTATCCGCCGGCCCCCTAGTGTATTGCCGGCCCCTAGCATACCGCCGGCACCTCGCACACCTCGCCTGCCTCTAGCGTGCCCGCCGCCCCCTAAGTGCCGCACTAGCTTCTCACATACCCCCCGGCCCTAGCGTGCCGTGCTGGCCCCTTGCGGCTAGCCGACCCCTCGTGCCTAGCCGGCCCCTCGCGCCTAGCCGGCCCCTCACGCCTAGCCGGACCCTTGCGCCTCGCCGGCC
Source organism: Closterium sp. NIES-67 (assembly GCA_027943415.1). Classification (NCBI taxonomy): domain Eukaryota; kingdom Viridiplantae; phylum Streptophyta; class Zygnematophyceae; order Desmidiales; family Closteriaceae; genus Closterium; species Closterium sp. NIES-67. The sequence goes on from BQMB01002347.1 coordinate 96,474, forward strand.
CCTCGCGCCTAGCTGGCCCTTCGTGTACTCTCCGGCCCCTCGCGTACTCGCCGGCTTCTCGTGTACTTGCCGACCCCTCGCGTACTTGCCGGCCCCTCACGTCCCGCCGGCCCCTCTTACTCATCGGCCCCTCGCGTACCCTGCCGGTCCTTCCTGCACCCGCCCGGCCCCTTCGCGCTCGCCGGCCCCTCGTGCACCCGCTGGCTCCTTGCGTACCTCGCCAGCCCCTCCCATGCCCACCGGCCCTTCGCGCCTCACCAGCCCTAGACGCCCCGCTGGCCCCTCGAGCACCCACTAGCCCTCGCGTGCCACCTGGCCCCAGCGCTTCGCCGGCCCTTTGCGCCCTGCCGGTGTTGCACGCCTAGGGCCCTGCGCGCCTCGGGCCCTCCCCGGCCTCCCGCCCGGTTTTCCCGCCGGAGAGTCCTGTCGCCACGCCGCTGTGCCGACGGGTCGCTGAGTACCTATGCCCCTGTGCCGTCGTGTCCCCGTGTCGCTGTGCCGCTGTGTCGCTGTGCCATCGTCCTTCACTTCTGACGCGAACGCCAAGGACTTCCTAGATGCAGTAGTTGCGCGCTACTCCACCCCTGCCTCCACCTCCGCTGGCCACTTGATCCTCCCCATGCTATTCCCCGATCTTTCCGCTTTTCCTACTATCGCTGACCTCGCTACTCACCTCCGTGCACTAGAGACTAGCTACCGCGCTGCTAGCACTGCAGCCCAGCTCACTGCCTTCCCCCCACCATTCTGCGCTACCCTTTACCTTATTGCCATGCGCCTGCCTGACCGCTTAGCCACTGCCCGCGACCACTTCCTTAGCCAGCACTCTGGCGACCTCACCCTGCCCGCTTTTGTTGCTGCCCTGTCTGAGATAGAGACTCGCCAGCGCACTATCGCTCAGTCGAGCGGTGTTGCGTCAGTCCCTATCTTTTAGGGCTGTGCTCCCTCCCAGTGCACGTACGCTGACGTCTCCTCCCCGATCGCTACAGCTGCCCCTGCTACTGAGACAGCAACTGCGGCCTTCCCGCAGCAGCGACAACGTCGGGGCCGCCGCGGCCCCAAGGGAGGGCGCGGTGGTGGCGCTGGTGGTGGTAGTGGTGGTGGCAGGGACAGTGGTTCTGACGAGGGGGTTGGGGCTGGTGTCCAGGAGCACTAGCAGCCACAGCAGTAGCCACAACAGAAGCAGCAGCTGCTGCAGCAGCCGCAGCAGAAGCAGCAGCTGCTGCAGCAGCCGCAGCAGCAGCAGCAGGCGTGGGCCCGCCTCCCGCCGGGGTGGCCAGGAGCCCCTGGAGGTGGTGGCGCTGTGGCGGCCCTCGCAGCTCGGCGTCTACTAGTGGCTTCGGTGCTGTGAGCTGCCAGTCCCAGCTCCAGACCGGGCCCCTCCGTGGCACTGTGTGCTGCAGCCCGCACCTGAACGCCTGCTGCTTCCGCCGCTTTGCGACCTTTTCCGTCGCCGCTTCGGCCCGGCCCTCAACCTCCCTGACTGGCCCAGTCTGCTGCGCCATGGTGTGCTTGTTTTTGACTTAGACATGGATCAGATTAGTTCTGCCCTTCATTCTCTGTATGCTGACGCTTCTTGTGTGTCCGGATCTTATTACCCTGTGCTCTCTAGCTTAGGCGTAGCACCAGTGAGTAGGACCGGATCTTAGGCGTAACAGACTCCCCTGCTGCATCAAGCGTAGGACCGTTTGTTTTGTCTAGCCTAGGCTCTACACTCGCCCCTCCTTCGTCTGCCGCTACTGCTTCACTATCCTTGACACTTGACTGGTGTGTCGGCCTGCTTCTTCCGCGACCACGCCACACTCACGCCACTTGACGCGCCTGGCGCTGTCGCACTTGCTGACCCCCATTCTGATCATGTCGTTGCTTGCAGCTATACTACCCTTCCCTCTCCAGCGGTTCCCTCGGGTTCCCTTACAGGCCTGCACATCCCTTCGTTCTCCAGGAACTTGGTTGGTGTCGGCGTCAGCACTATGTTCCCTGGTCACAAGCGGTACACTATGTGTACCGAGGTCGCCTTAGGTTCCCCCCTTGCAACGTTTCCTCGGGACCCGGTGTCTGGCTTGTTTACGCTGGAGACTGCTTCCTCCCCGGTTGGGGCGTCATTACCAGGCCTTGCATCTACGCAAGTCGTCGCTGCTTGCTCGTGTCGGTCGCTCACTACGCCGCTCACCACCTTAACCTCTTGCTGCGCTCCCAGCGACCGCAGGTTTCGCCGACCCTACTTTGGACCGGGTTCCCTGGTGACGCGTCCGCGTTCCACGACTGGGGCTGCCTTGCTCACATTCGTGCCTCTGGCATGGACAAGCTCACAGCCCGCACTGTCCCGTGTGTCTTCCTCGGTTCCCCCCTTGACTCGTCTGACTGGCACTTTTACCACCCGCCGTCTCACCGCTTCTTTCAGTCCCGTAATGATACTTTCGACGAGTCTGTCTCCTTTTACCACCGCTTTCCCCACCGAGGTCTCCCGATTTCCCCTCCCTTGTTCCTGGTTCCCACTTCCCCAATAGACCCTTTTCACCACCCTCCCCGTCCTGCTCCGTTTGGTGTGTCTCACATCACTCCCCTCCGGTCAGTTGTCCCGGTAAAGGAGTTGGCATAATCTGGTGGCCGTGCGGCGCCATTCTTGTAGCATGGCTCTCCACCGGTGTCTCCTCCTTCGCCATCGCAGTCGCCACTACTGCAGCAGCTGTCGTAGCCGTCGTCCCAGCCACCGTAGCAGCAGCCGTTCGTGGACTCTGGGGGTGCTTGCATTGAGGTGCGTGCAAGTCCTGGGGTTCCTGTCGTGGCTTGTCTCGGCAAACCTGGGGGTGGTACCGGTGCTGGAGAGAGTTCTCGCTCTGGGGGTGCTCGTTCTGGGGGTGCTGGAGTGGAGTGTTCTAGAGGTAGCCATGGTGCGATTGGTGGTCCAGATGTCGGCGTCGAGCAGCAGCAGCAGTCGCAACCGGTGTCCGCCCTTCGCCTGCTCGGCCTTCCCTCCCCTGACCGCTCGCCTGTGCCTCCCCCGCCGCCTCCTCCCCTTCCTGTCTACGGCCCCATGTTCCCTCCGCCGGAATCGTCTCCGGCTCGTCTTCCCCCTCGCTCCCCTCTTGTGTCTCCTCCTCTGTCTCCTGACCAGACGCCTCCGTCTCACGTATGGTCTTGCCGTCCCTCTCGTGCTCGTCCTGTCTCTCCTGTTCAACGTTGTCACCCGATGTTGCTTCGTTCCCATGCATCTTGTCCTCCCCTCCTGCCTTTGCCTCCTCCGTCGTCGCTTGCTGTTGGGCCTCCCCCTCTGTCTGACTACCTTCGTACCGCTGGTTCTCTTGTTCCTCGGGTCCTTTCCTCCCTCGTTACCGACTCGTCTGTTCCTGTCTCCAGTCTTGACGCTCTTGTAGTTGCAGTAGCAGACTTCGCCTCTACCCGCCGCTCTGGTCTCTGGCCCTGCCTGCCCTCCGTCCGTCGGGGATGTGTCTACCCTTGGTAGTGACGTTCTAGAGGACAGGCAATATGAGCTTGCTTTCCCGTCCGAGGCCGCTCCCCATCTCTGTTCCATGCTGCTAGTCCTTGAGGGTGACCCAGACGCCTTTGACATCCCGACCCCTCGCACTTACGCTGAGGCGACCTCGGGACCCTAGGCTTCTCAATGGATAGCTGCCATGGAGGAGGAAATGGCATCTTGGAGATCTACCGGCACCTTCGTCGACGTAGTTCCCCCACCTGGGGTGAACATAGTCGATGGCCGGTGGCTCTTTAAGGTGAAGCGCCCCCATGGAGAGCCGCATGTGTTCAAGGCGCGCTACGTGGCTAGAGGTTTCAGTCAGCGAGAGGGGGTGGACTTCTTTCAGACCTTCGCCCCGACCCCGAAGATGACTACTCTTCAGAGACTGGTATACGTAGCACCACTGCGTGACTACGAGCTCCACTCCCTAGACTTCTCCACTACTTTTCTTCAGGTCAGCCTACACAAGCAGGTCTACCTGCGCTGACCGCACGGCTTCACCGTTGCTTTCCCTCCTGGGACCTAGTGGCTCCTCCGGTGCCCGGTCTACGACTTGCGACAGGCACCCCGTGAGTGGCACGACATTTCTGCGTGCTACGCTAGCTGACGTGCAGTTCTTTCCGTCCTCTGCAGACCCTTCGCTCTTCGTTCGTGCTGGCCAGACTCCGTTCTACATACTTGTCTACGTAGACGACCTGGTCTTCACTCTCCGTTCTACAATCGCCCGTCTGCCAGTCGATGCTCGGGTTGTATTCGCGCAGCCAATCGCGTCCCAGCAGCATGTCGCACCCATCCAAAGTTGTCGCCAGCATCTTCATCGTGAAACTGAAGTATTCGCTATAGGGTGACTCGCACGTGAGGCACGCGCTCCCGAATCGCCAGTGGGGTGCCGTCAACCAACCTCTCGCCGATTTGGGGCATGCAGCTTTCCAGCTGCAATCGGAGTTTCTTCGCTTTTGTCACATCCATCAAACAATGGCTTGCCCCACCATCAAAAAATATTTTGATGCGGGTGTCGCCAACTATTCCTTCAACCAGCACGGGTCGATCAACCGGTTCACCCCCCTTATTCAGTTAGGAATGGTCGATAGCCCAAATCGGCACTATACTGTAACCTGGTGGGGGTGTTGGCGTTTGGGCGACGCAGTCAAGTCAGTAGGTGGCCCATCTGCTACTGACGATCTCCATTTTCTGACTGCTTCCCGTCGAATCGGCTCTTCAATGCTTCGCCCCACGCTTTCCATGTGCGGATCATGGCCGACCCAAAGATCGGTTCTGCTTGAGCCGTTGATGAACCGTGCTCCCCATCTACCGCCCGTTGATTCCCTGTCGGGGCTCCTCCCTCGTCTAGGTGCATACGCCACCAGTCGAGTGCCGGTCCCCTTAGCAGCGACACAGCCAAGTTGACACATAACGCGTTGTCATTAGTACATTCTACTGTGAAGAAGATTTCCATGGCGAACAGCCAACCGCTCACTGTACTCGTCCTGTCGGTCGGGTTGAACGGCGGTGGCATCGGAGGTTTGATTTTAATGGCCGCCCGCGGCTCGCTGTGGACTTTTTCAACTGCTTCAGGTGTCGCCGACGCCCTCGCTTCACTCACAGCATCTTCGTCTTGGATAACAGGCCGCCCCTGACGTGTTTCACCCCACGTCTGGTGGAGCGACGAGTTTTCGTTGCGCAGCATCTGCACTTTGCTTCCCAGCGACTCGAACTTATCAGCGATTTGTTAAAGCTGGGCCTGCAGTGTCATCACTCTAGCCGCCTTGCCTTGCAACTTGTCAAACTCCTCCTGAGTTACATTCCTAACACTATGACGGGCAGATGTTTCCAGCGCAATAGACATGCTGGAAATTTTGCCTGACTGATCTGAGGGAGCACACGCTTCTAGTTGGAGGAGCTTTAACGAGCTCACCTACCAACTGCAGGCCAACCCTCTATTCTGTGGGGTCCTGTCCCGATATAAACAAACTACTCTCTGGAAGACTAAGTGAGCAGGAACGGAGCTCTGATACCAGCTGTTATAAATCAATCAGAGTATTAATTGTTCAATTCTATATTTTATATGATTGTAGGCTTGGTAGTTGTGCTACTTACTGCATCCTAATGTAGAGGGGAAAAACCCCCTTCTTGTATCTCCTTCTGTTCTAGTCCTATCTCTCTCTTCTCTCGACATTTCTCCTTCCTTAACCTCACGCCATTCCACGGCTTCTCCCTCTTCCTAACTAGCTACTCTGACATGGTAACAGAGCAAGTTCAACGTTCTGGACCTACTTCCCACGCTTTCGCCGCGCACTCTTCCTCTCTCTCTCTCTCTCTCTCTCTCTCTCTCTCTCTCTCTCTCTCTCTCTCTCTCTCTCTCTATCTCTCTCTCTCTCTCTCTCTCTCTCTCTCTCTCTCTCTCTCTCTCTCTCTCTCTCTCTCTCTCTCTCTCTCTCTCTCTCTCTCTCTCACTGCCATGGCGGCCGCGTCGTGCTGTTGTGGCGCCGTCGTCGTGCTGCCGGCCGCGTCGTGCTGCCGTAGTGGTCTCGATGCTGCTGCCGTGGCACCCTCGTCGCGACATCGTGGCGTCGACGTCCAGCCGTGGCGGCGTCGTCGTGCTGTCACGGCAGCATCGACGCACCAGCGCACAATCGGCAGCGGCAGTGCCGGGCCAGCCATGTCGCTGTGTAAGGACCACTGAGCTCTACTGACTCCTCAGAAAATGGATCCGAGGTGTGGGCTGTGCGGAGGAGAACTGAAGAATGAACCTTTGAAGGACCTGGTGCACTAAGTGTGACTGTGTGAGAGTGATGGTGTGCGCTGCTCTGTCCCTGGAGATGTGCAGGCCAAGGTAGCGGCGCAACACTCCTAGTTCAGTGCAGCTGTGTCTCCTCAACAGGTCGGCCTTCACGGAGGCCAGCGCGTCTCTTTCTGCAGTAGGAAAGACCAGGTCGTCTACGTAGACAAGGATGTAGAACGGAGTCTGGCCAGCACGAACAAAGAGCGAAGGGTCTGCAGAGGACGGAATGAACTGCGGATGAGCTAGCGTCGCACGCAGCGTGTCGTGCCACTCACGGGGCGCCTGTCGCAGGCCGTAGACTGGGCGCCGGAGGAGCCACTGGGTCCCAAAAGGGAAGGTACTGATGAAGCCCTCAGGATGGCATAGATAGACCTGCTCGTGTAGGCTGCCCAGAAGAAAAGTAGTGGAAAAGTCGAGGGAGTGGAGCTCGTAGTCACGCTGTGCTGCAACATATAGCAGCGCCCGAAGGGTGGTCATCTTCGGGGTCAGGGCGAAGGTCTGAAAGAAGTCCACCCCCTCTCGCTGAATGAAGCCTCTAGCTACGTAGCCCGCCTTGAACACAGATAGCTCTCCATGGGGGCGCTTCACCTTGAAGAGCCACCGGCCATCGACTATGTTCACCCCAGGTGGGGGAACTGCGTCGACAAAGGTATCTGTGCATCTCCAAGATGCCATCTCCTGCTCCATGGAAGCTATCCACTGAGAGGCCCAGGATCCCGAGGTCGCCTTAGCGTAAGTGCGAGGGGTCGGGATGTCAAAGGCGTCTGGGTCACCCTCAGGAACTAGCAGCATGGAACAGAGATGGGGAGAAGCCTCCGACAGGAAAGAAAGCTCGAATTGCCTGTCCTCTAAGACGTCACTGACAAGGGTAGGAGCACCCCCGACGGACGGAGGACGGACAGGGTCAGAGACCAGAGCGGTGGCATAGTCAAGGTGCCGGGTAGGGGCGAAGTCAGCGTCAGCAGCCACAAGAGGGTCAAGACTGGAGACAGGAACAGAAGGGTCAGTAATGGGGGAGGCAAGGACTTGAGGAACAGGAGGACGAGCAGCACTAAGGTAGTCAGACAGAGGGGGAGGCACGACGTCGAGCGACGACGGAGGAGGCGAAGGCAAGAGTGGAGGACGAGACGCGTGGGAATGAAGCAACATAGGGTTAGAACGCAGAACAGGAGAGACACGACAAGTACGAGAGGGGTGCCGAGACCAGGCGTGCGACAGAGGTGTCGGGTTAGGAGACAAAGGAGGAGTAACAGGAGGGGAACGAGGTGGGAAACGGGCCGGGGACGAGTGCGGCGGAGGAAACATAGGACCGTGGATAGGAATGCGAGGAGGCGGTGGGGGAGGTGCAGGCGAGCAGTCAGGGGAGGGAAGGCCGAGCAGGCAAAGGGCGGACACCGGCGGCGACTGCTGCTACTGCAGCTGCTCGACGCCCACTCCTGGACTGTCAGCTGCACCGCGGCTACCTCCGGAACACTCCACTCTAGCACCCCCAGAACGAGTATCCCTAGAGCGAGAACCCTCTCCAGCACCGGTGCCATCCCCGAGCACGATGGGACAAGCCACGACAGGAACCCCAGGACTAGCACCCTCCTCAACGCCAGCACCCCCAGAAAGGCTGATGCTGCTGCAACGGCTGCTGCGGCAGTGATGGCTGCTGCGGCGGCGGCGACTGCGGTGGCACAGGAGAAGACACAGGGGGAGAGACAGGCGGCGAGAACTGCACCACGGGGCTACCAGAGTCCACCGACTCCTCAACGGGGACAATCGATGGGAGGGGAGTGACGTGAGACACACCAGATGGAGCTGGTTGGGGAGGGAGGGGAGCAGGGGCTACCGGGGGAGTGGGAACCAGAAACAAGGGCAGGGAGGAGTGAGGAGCACGGCGGAGCCGGCCCTCGACGAAGGGCGTGCACGGCGGCGCAGACGAGGGAGGGAGTGCAAGAAGCGACGCAGGGAGACCTAGGACGAGACCGTGCTGGGACATGAGACGCAGACGAGGGAGTGCGGGGTGACCTAGGCGGTGGTGCCACAGAAGCGATGGGTGAGTGAGCGACCGACACGAGCACGCAGCGGTGACCTGGGTAGACGCAGGACCCGGGGAGGACGCCCCACCCGGGGGGGAAGCAGTGTTCAGCGTAAAGAGGCTAGACACCGGGTCCTGGGGGAACGTCGCAAGGGGGGAACCTGAGGCGGCCTCGGTACAGATGGCGTTCCACTCGTGACCCTGGAAGATAGTGGTGACGCCAAGGTCCTTAAGACAGCCAACACCAATTTAGTTCCGGGAGAACGAGAGGATGTGCAGGCCTGTAAGCGAACCCGAGGGAACCGCTGGACAGGGAAGGGTAGTGTAGCTGCGAGTTCCTACAAGACCAGAGGAGGGGTCAGCAAGTGCGACAGCGGTAGGCGCGGCAAGCGGCGTAAGCGCAGCGTGGTCGCGGAAGAAGCAGGTAGACGCACCGGAGTCAAGTGTAAAGAACAGCGAAGCGGTAGTGGCGGACGAAGGAGGAGCAAGTGTAGAGCCTAGGCTAGACAAATCAAACGGCCATACGCCTGGCACAGCAGGGGTGGCAGTACTACACACAGGTGGTATGTCTAAGCTAGAGAACATAGGATAATAAGTTCCTGACACACAAGATGCGTCAGCATACAGAGAATGCAGGGCAGAACTAATTTGATTCATGTCTAAATCAAAAATAGGCACACCGTGGCGCAGCAGACTGGGCCAGTCAGGGAGGTCCGGGGCCTTTGTCCGACGGAAACAATTGTCCGGAAGTACTCTTTGTATATCTTTTGGCACTAAGTTAGATCCAGTACTATTATGGAATTCAGTGCTTTGAACACATAAACTATGTGCCCCTCCCAAAGCGTACCACCATTAAATAGTAAGACTTGAAGTACACTGGTCGGAAAGCCCAAAAACCCTAATTAATGCAAAACACCCAGACAATTGTTTCCGCCACTATAACTAATCTTATCCATGTCTAAGTCAAAAACTTGCACACCGTGGCGCAGCAGACTAGTCCAGTCAGGGAGGTCCAGGGCCAGGCCGAAGCAGTGACAAAAGAGGTCGTCAAGGCGGCGGAAGCAGCGGGCGGTCGTGTGCGGGCGGCGGCACACAGTGCCATGGAGGGGCCCGGTCTGGAGCTGGTACTGGCAGCCCACAGCACTGAAGTCGCCGGTAGACGCCGAGCTGCTACGACCGCGACCTCGGCCACCACTTCCAGAGGCTCCTTGCCACCCCGGCGGGAGGCAGGCCCACGGCTGCTGCTGCTGTGGCTGCTGCTGCAACTGTTGCTGTTGCGGCTGTGGCTGCTCTTGGACACCTGCTCTAGCCCCCTCATCAGAACCACTGTCGCCGCCACCATCACCCCCACCAGCACCACCACCACGCCCTCCCTTGGGGCCATGATGGTCCCGACGCTGTCGCTGATGCTGCCGAAAAGCCGCCGCTGCGGTCTTAGTGGTAGGAGTAGCCGTAGCGACGGCGGTGGAAACGTCAGCGTACGTGCGCTGGGAGTGAGCACAGCCCTGAAAGAGAGGGACTGCTGCAACACCGCTCGACTGAGCGATAGTGCGCTGGCGAGTCTCTATCTCAGAAAGGGCAGTGACAAAGGCGGTCAGGGTGAGGTTACCAGGGTGCTGACTAAGGAAGTGGTCGCGGGTAGTGGCTAAGCGGTCAGGCAGGCGCATGCCAATTAGGTACAGGGTAGCGCAGAACGGCGGGGGGAAAGCAGTGAGCTGGGCAGTAGTGCTAGCAGCACTGTAGCTAGTCTCTAGTGCACAGAGGTGACTGGCGAGATCAGCGACAGTGGGGAAAGCAGAGAGATCAGGGAAGAGCATGGGGAGGATCAAGCGTCCATCTGAGCGGACACAGGCGTGGAGTAGCGTGCAACTACTGCATCTGGGAAGTCCTTGGCGTTTGCTACAGCAGTGAAGTGGGGACGCTCAGATAGGGGAAGCGCATGACTAATGGCAAGCTACGCTACAGCATCACGAGAATCCCAGACAGCGCGAGCGAGCAGAGCAGCAGCAAAGGCCTCACTCTCAGCAGTGGTGGGGTCAGCAGGGAGGGGATCAGGCGCGAAGGGGCGGGGAAGCAAGCGATCAACATGCATAGCCATGGAGTGCCCATCCTAGCGCTGACCTGTCAGGTGCCGGCGAAGATAGACAAGCCAGGCGGCGAAGTCGATCGCGTGCCCCCCTTAATTGTATCTCCTTCTCTTCTAGTCCTATCTCTCCCTTCTCTCGACAGGTCTCCTTCCTAAACTTCACGGCATTCCATGGCTTCTCCCTCTTCCTAGCTAGCTACATTGACAATAATAGGTAGTGTAATAAAGGAGTCGTGATTCAAGAGTGTCGATACAAATGAGGGTCTAGGCATTTATAGGCACAAACAGAGCTGGCCGAGAACCACGCGAACAGGTTGGGGCGGTCCGGTTGGCGAAAGCTACGGAAGCGCCGCGCGTCTAGGTTGAAAGAATTTGACGAGTCGTTTAGCAGACTAAGTATAGAATTTGCACACACAAGTACTTGAAGTAGAAAGTAATACTGGAAGAACCTCCAGTAAAAGCTAGTATTAACAAGTTGTAACACCAAAATCAGTGTTTCAGACTTGTGATACTTCAAGACTTGAACAAGGAACTTTGTTGGAATGGAAGACTAGTACGACAGCGGAAGTCTTAGAACTTGTAAATGTTGACCAGAATTTACTCAAGAACAAGTTGATAATTGAAGTCATTCAAGCTACTCTTATACCTGCTAAAAGTACCTGTTCGGTAATGTGCCTGTTCAAAACAATTTGTGCTATGCGCTCTAATCACTACTGAAAAGAGCATGACTTTTTGCGTGACTGAAACGGCCTGGTGACGTAACCATCCAGACAATCGCTATTTACTGACGTCATTCTACGGGTGCTAACTACTGTGTAACTCGATAATATCTATCGGAACTACTTACATAAATGCTTAAGTGTTAGAATACTAGAATAACATGAAACAAGCGCGAACAAACAAGATATAGAGTTGGGTTGTACTCTCTAAGAACATACACCTATTCCAGCCTATAACTTCTATATGCAGAATATACGTACAAGTTGACATATCCCCTAGGCTAGATAAGGGGTAGTGCTGAGCAAGAAGCACACAGCTCAGGGTGGCACTACTAGTCCAATCCTCTGAGACAGGGGTCCGAAGCCCATTCAGCAAGAGTACAAACAAGATAGGAGCAAACCAGGGCGGCACTACAAGTCCGGCCACTGGAAGAGGAGCCACAAGGCTAGATTGAAAGCAATATATAAAGAGGAGTACACCATCAAGGTCCTTGCAAGTGAGAGTCTACAGGAACTATACCAGGCTACAAGCAGTACCGCAGATGATCTTCAGGCGCAAACGCTCTAGTACAGATATCAGCTGTGTTGGCACCAGAGGCCAAGTGTACTACGCGGGCCTGGCGGCGCTGCTGTAGCTCATGCACGAGGAAGTACCACAGCTCGATGTGCTTCGCTCTGCCCTCAAGTTGAGGCTCCTGACACGAGCAATAGGCTTAGATGTGCCTATAATGAGAGATAGAGAGCACTGTCGGATTTCCGTCAGACAGATTCAACTATTGATAACGATATGCTCACTAACACAAACGGTGATCTCTAAGTTGGATCTAGAGTGCGTTGCTGTCATCTATCAGCAGAAGGTTGAATAATGAAATTCCATTAAGATTTGACGACGCTATGGCGGTTTGGCTGGCAGGAGGTATAGCAGCCACTATAGTCTTAGAAGTACAAACTTAGCAAGAAGAATTCGAGAGGGAGATGGTTCCCAGCCTCTACATTTCCCAAGAGCCGAGGTCCAGGTTGGTGGTACACCACCACAGAGTCCCCAACCACGAAGAGTCTCGAAACAAACCCTCCAAGGGGCTACACCAAGTGAAATGTAACACTACACGAAGTAACGTTACTATTTTCACTATTTAATATTTATCCGTGTCCCTTGGGCTTGAAATCTTGAGCTCTTGGTCTTGGTTCTGCAAGATAAATTCTTCTTGAGTTGATGGGGACTTGATGGACACACCTGCGACGCGATGGACACTTTCACACTCGACAAAATAGAAAAAACACATGCGACACGCAAACGACGACTTGACATGCGAGTTGTAAAAACTCGCTAATGTCGTGACCGACAATAACCACATTGTGATACACCATTCAAACACACACACAAGCACTGGATATCAATGACATAGACTCACAATTCATTCCATGCCATGCATGCACACACACAAACAAGGACGACAAGCCGAGTGCAAGCCATAGGGTTGCACAAACAAACTCCCCCTCGGATTGTTGGCCTTAGAATCTGCTCCCCTTAGTTCAGAGCCATCCCAGCAAGCTTGCAACACTTCCAATGCTGCTGCTCAACCAGCCTCTTGGTCATCATATCAGCAGGCTGCGCCGTTATCTTCACGTCGTACAACTCCACTTCACCCGCGGTTACCATGCTCCTCACCCAATGACACTTCACCTTCATGTGCTTGGTAAGGCCATGAAGAACTGGGTTCTTAGCTAATGCAATAGCACCCTGGCTATCACAGTAGAGTGGGGTAGGTCCTTGCTGCTCCTCCCCCAATTCAGCTAGCAAACGCCGCTGCCACACAACCTCTCTTATGGCACGGAAGAGTGCCATGTACTCGGACTCTCACCGAGCTCAATGCTTGGTCCACTTGTTTCTTGCTCTCCCAAGCTATTGGTCCTCCACCAACACAGAAGATGAAGCCTCCCACACTTGTCATGTCCCCTGGTTCTGATGCCCAAGATGCATCAAAGAAAGCGGTGAGAAAGAGCCTCCTTGGTTCGACTCCATCCGCACCCTTTTGACGCCTTTGTGCCGCCGCGGAGTATTGCAGTCCAACAGTTGCTGTTTGGCCAAGGTACTTGGCCACCCTCTCTCTAGCTGCTACCTTCTCTTCATTAGGGAATTGGACAACCCTTGCCAGCTGCCCGGTAGCAAAGGCTGCATCCGGCCGCATACATGAGGCTGCCCACCAAGGAGTGAAAACGTGGCCTCTCCTCTTCACCAACACTTTCCTCTGCTGGTCCTTTCACACACTTGAACCGTGAGGGAAGAGGAGTAGCCACATGACCTTCACTCTTCCCAAAGTTTGCAGCCAAGGCCTCCAAGTACTTCTTTTGATGCACTCGCATCCACCGCTTCTCCACATCTCGCTCAATGTGAAGCCCAAGGTAGTAGTTGACGTTACCAAGGGTCTTGCACTTGAACTTGTCTTGAAGCTTCAGCATCACCTCCTTCACAAGGTCAGAGGAGGGTGAGAAAATGAGGATGTCATCCACATAAACCACCATGAAGCTCCTCTGCTCCCCCTCGCCAAGCATGAACAAGGATTGATCGGCCGTTGAGGGAGTGAAGCCGATCGCCTCCAAGACTTCCCGCAGCTTGATGTACCATTGCCTAGGGGCTTGCTTGAGGCCATAGAGTGCTTTCTTCAGCTTCCACACTCTGTCACTCCCATCATTGTACCCCTCTGGCTGCTCCATGTAGGTCTCTTCCTCCAAAACGCCGTTGAGGAAGGCCGTTGCTTCACTACCCATCCTTTGATGGCTGCCGTGGCGAAGAGGGTTTGAAGGGTTGTACCCTTCACCACAGGGGCATACACTTCATTGTAGTCCTTCTTCTCTTGCTGCTGATACTCCTTGGCTACAAGTCTGCTCTTGTAGCGCTCAATGTTGCCGTCGGCGTCGGTCTTGCGCTTGAAGAGCCACTTGGAAGAAATCGCCTTCCGCCCCGGAGGTAGGTTCACCAAGTCAAATGTGTCGTTCTCTATGATGCTCCCCATTTCTTCATCTGAGGCCTTCTTCCACTCCTTCCCATTGGGGCCCTCCCAAGCCTCCTTGGGATTTGTAGGCTCCCCCGGCATCTCCACCGGAGAGAAGAAGGCAAAGGCGCACTCCTCGCTTTCATCTTCCGCATCATCGCCTAGCATGAGAGCCGAACCGGTCAAGGTTGAGTTGGCTGCTCCTCCAAGCCGGTCATAGCTCAACCTATTGGGGGGCTGAGTCCTCCTTCTCCCCCTTCTTTCCTCCTCTGCTGCAAGGACTTGAATGCTCTCATGGCGTTGCGGAAAATCTGGTCGGTTCCTGCAAGCACTTGTAGCACGAGGCGGAAGTGGCGGTGCACGCTCATCACCTTGCTGCACCTCCTCCTCCTCCTCATCCCCATTCATTTGGGGAGATTGCCTCGTGATTGTGCTGCTGCTACTCAGCTACAAGGGCAGCTCCACATGCTCCAAGCCAGTACTCTTCACCTCTCCAAGCCGCACACCAATCTTCGCTTGGTTCTCCGCCTTCCACTCCTTGTACGGTAAGTTCTCCATGAACTTGCAATCTCTGCTCACCAAGAACTTCTTGGTAAATGGGTCCAAAAGAAGCCATCCCTAGCTATTTTGAGCCATGCCCAGGTGCAAGGCCCATGTTGCCTTGGCATCAAGCTTGTTGTGCCGAAGTTTTTTAGGCACAAGTGTGATGCACATGCACCCGAACACCCGAAGCATATCCACCTTCCGCTTCCTTCCAATCCACTCCACATAGGGTACCCATTTGTCTTCTCCCACGTGAGTCAAGGCTCTTTTCCTGGCCACACAAGCATGCCGCACCGCATCCGGCCAAAAGTAATTGGGTAGACCGGCTTCAATGAGAAGTCCCCGAGCCGTTTCCGTGTGTGTCCGATTCGAACGCTCGGCGATGCCGTTCATTGCAGGAGAGTACGGCATCGTAAGAGAGTGCCTTATGCCCTGCTTCTTCAGCCAAGTTGAGAAGTCCTTGCTCAGGAACTCTCCCCCACGGTCAGTGCGAATCGCCTTCACAAGTCAGTCTTGTTGCCGCTCCACCATCGGCAACGAATCGGTCTTCACCGTTTCAGCTACGTCACTCTTCTTGGGCAGCACATACACCCAGGTCATGCGAGTGTAGATGTCCACAATGGTGAGGAAGTACTCTGCTCCAGCAGCTCCAAGCTTCAAGGGGCCCACCACATCCATCACCACCTCATCAAGTGGTGCCTTCGCCGTTGTCTCCGAGCTATGGAACGGGTAGTGGGTGAACTTGGCTTGCATGCATGTTGGACAGCCAAGCACCTCATTGGGCTCCCCCTTGACACGTATCCCACTGACCATCTCTTGCTTAACTATCTGCTGCAAAATGGGCAATGCCACATGCCCCATTCGCCGATGCAAGGTGAGCCAATCACACTCTCCCGTAGCGGAAGTCGGGTTGGAGAAAGCGGCACTCGCAATTGTGCCCCACAAGCTCTCTCTTTTCGCCTTCGCCACTGCTGCTTTGGTGATCTTAGGCTTCTCCTCCTCATTTCCACCACCTTTGGCTGCTGCACCACTCTCCTTGGGTTCACACACCTTGCTGGTCTCTCCAAGGTTGCACTCCTTCGAGTCACTCTTGGTGTCACTTTGCTTTCCGTGATCACCGCCACCAACCGCTTTACGCTTGGTGCTGACGCTTGCTGCCACTTGCCTCTCTTTAGGCATGGGGACCACTGGGATTTGCCACATTTCATTGTAGATGTCCATGTCCTCATGAAGGTCCCAAAGCTTCTGCTCACCAAGCCTCGCGATATATGTTTTGGAACTCTTGGAAGATGTGTCCATGCCGGCCTTACGCGGAACGGAAATCAGGCTGGATGCTAGCTTGGGCACCAAAAGCACGTTCTTGAGGCCCACCATCTTCCCATCAGCACCCTTGAACATGGCCTTGCCCATTCCTTTCACCTGTGCTCGCTGCCCCAAAGCCGATGTAACATGCTTGACCGGCGACGGTTCGAGTTCGGTGAGCAAGTCCGCACGAGGTGTCATGCTATAGGTGGCGCCGCTATCGATCACCCAAAAGTCTAGAGAGTGAAGGGTGACCTTTCCCACAGTAGCTGGCTCCTCAAAGGCTTCCACACCTCCTGCTGCAGCTGCCGCTTGCGAGGAGACAAAGAAGTATTGGCCCGGGTATCGATCTTCACTCGAGTCCTTGTCGTAGTCTCCACCTTTCATGCTTGCCGCTTCACTTCCACGACCACCACAGCCTCCACGACCTCTGCCTCTTCCTCCCCTTGCTCCTCTGCGCTCTCACGCCATTTGCCGCTCCAAAACCACAGCCACCGCCGCTATTGCAGGAGCATGTACACCCTTGAGAGCAGCCCATGCCTTTGGTCCCTTTGCTGGTTCACGCTGAAAAGGCTTGATGTGACGGATTTGGCTGCTCCCCAACGCTTGCCCAAGTAGAAGGTAGCCTTGTGCGCTCTTCCGCACCCACGGGCTCTTCTCCGGGTCGTTCCGGGGGCGCTTCTCCGTTCCTTCCATCACCTCCAGCAGATCATAGTGGTCAAAGATGTTCTCCATCTTGAAGGACCACTCAGCAAAGTTGTCACCGTTGAACTTGTCATGGCTAAACACTTTAGGCTCATCCCTAGAGGGTCCAAGGCTAGGTTGCACCGGAGCAACGGGTGGATCTTGGTGTTGACCTTGTGCTTGGGCGTCTTCTCTGCCTCCAGCACCTCTGCCACCCCCTCAGGTCTAGGCATGGTCGTGACGGCTTCAAGGGGCTCTGATACCACTTGTTATAATCACAATAGGCTTAGATGTGCCTATAATGAGAGATAGAGAGCACAGTCGGATTTCCGTCAGACGGCTTCAAATATTGATAACGATCTGGTCGCTGAATCAGACTGTAATCTATAAGTTGGATCTGGAGCGTGTTGCTGTCGTCTATCAGTAGCAAGTTGAATCATGAAATTCCATGAAGATTTGACGACGCTATGGCGGTTTGACTGGCATGAGGTATAGCTGCCACTATAGTCTTAGAAGTACAAACTGAGCAAGAAGAATTCGAGAGGAAGATGGTTCCCAGCCTCTACATACCCCAAGAGCCGAGGTCCAGGTTGGTGGTACACCACCACAGAGTCCCCAACCACGAATATTCTCGAAACCAACCCTCCAAGGGGCTACACCAAGTGAAGTGGAATAGTACTCGAAGTAGGGCTACTATTTTCACTATTTACTATTTATCCGCGTCCCTTGGGCTTGAAATCTTGAGCTCTTGGTCTTGGTTCTGCAAGATAAATTCTTCTTGAGTTGATGGGGGCTTGCTGCACACACCTGCGATGCGATGGACACTTCATACTCGACAAAATAGAAAAAACACATGCGACACGCAAACGCCGACTTGACATGCGAGTTGTAAAAACTCGCTAATGTCTTGACGGACACAAACCACATTGTGATACACCATTCAAACACACACACAAGCATTAGATAGCAATGACATAGACTCACAATTCATTCCATGCCATGCATGCACACACACAAACAAGGACGACAAGCCGAATGCAAGCCATAGGGTTGCACCAACAGCTCCTGACACAGGAGGATCATGGCCCTGTTAACCGCGTACAGGACCGGGGCAGAGCTAGGCTGCTCACCTGAGTTGGTGAGCAAGAAGGTCAGCCAGCGGAGCTCTTGTGCCACCATGCACCGGCGTAGATCTCTGCCTCACAACAGGACTGGGCAACAGACGAGGAGCGAGTTGACCTCCACGAGATGGCACCCAAACAAAGGCTAAAGCAGTAGCCCTGGGAGGACCTGAGGGTCTTAGCGTCGTCTGCCCATGAAGCGTCTGTGTTCCCAGTAAGGACCACTGGCCTACGTCCTCCTAGCACTAGCCCCATGCCCGATGTACTCGTTAGATAGGGCAAAACCCTCTTAGCAGCCGACCAGTGCTGTGGTCAGTGTCTGCCGATGGCCACACAGCGAGCCAGGATGCTGAGAGGGTATGCGAGACCAGGTCGTCTACATAGACAAGGATGTAGAACAGAGTCTGGCAAGCATGAACGAAGAGCGATGAGTCTGCAGAGGACGGAAAGAACTGCAGGTCAGCTAGCGTAGCACACAGTGTGTCGTGACACTCAGGGGGCGCCTGTCGCAGGCCATAGACTGGGCGTCTGAGTAGCCACTGGGTCCCAGGAGGGAAGGTACCGGTGAAGCCCTGTGGTCAGCGCTGGTAGACGTGTTTGTGTAGGCTACCCTGAAGAAAAGCAGTGGAGAAGTTTAGGGAGTGAAGCTCGTAGTCACGCTGTGGTGCAACGTGTAGCACCGCCTAAAGAGTAGTCATCTTCGGGGTCGGAGCAAAGGTCTGAAAGAAGTCCACCCCCTCTTGGTGACTGAAACCTCTAGCCACGTAGCGCGCCTAGAAGACAGGCGGCTCTCCAGGGGGGCGCTTCACCTTGAAGAGCCATCGGCCATCGATTACGTTCACCCCATGTGGGGGAACTGCGTCGACGTAGGTGCCGGTGGATCTCCAAGATGCCATCTCCTGCTCCATGGCAGCTATTCACTGAGAGGCCCAGGGTCCCGGGGTCGCCTCAGGGTAAGGGCGAGGGGTCGGGATGTTAAAGGCGTCTGGGTCACCCTCAGGGACTAGCAGCATGGAACAGAGATGGGGAGCAGCCTCGGACAGGAAAGCGAGCTCGAACTGCATGTCCTCTAAGACGTCACTGCCAAGGGCAGGAGTGCCCCCGACGGACGGAGGACGGACAGGGTCAGAGACCAGCGCGGTGGCATAGTCAAGGTGGCAGGTAGAGGCGAAGTCAGCAACAGCAGCGACAAGAGTGTCAAGACTAGAGACAGGAACAGACGGGTCAGTAACGAGGGAGGCAAGGATCCGAGGAACAAGAGGACGAATAGCACGAAGGTAGTCAGAAAGAGGGGGAGGCGCGACAGCAAGCGATAACGGAGGAGGCTAAAGTAGGAAGGGAGAACGAGACGCATGGGAACGAAGCAACATAGGGTGAGAACGTAGAATAGGGGTGACAGGACGAGCACGAGAGGGACGCCGAGACCAGACGTGGGACGGAGGCGTCGGGTCAGGAGACAGAGGAGGAGTAACATTTGGGGAACGAGGTGGGAAACGGGCCGGGGACGAGTCCGGCGGAGGAAACACAGGAACGTGGGCAGGAAGGGGAGGAGGCGGCAGGGGAGGCGCAGGCGAGCAGTCAGAGGAGGGAAGGCCGAGCAGGCGAAGGGCGGACATCGCCGGCGATAGCTGCTGCTGCTGCTCGACGCCGACACGTGGACCGCCAACTGCACCATGGCTACTCCGGAACACTCCACTCAAGCACGTCCAGAACGAGCACTCCCAGAGCGAGAACCCTCTCCAGCACCAGTGCCACCTCCGAGCCCGCCGGGACAAGCCACGACAGGAACCCCAGGACTATCACCCTCCTCAACGCTAGCACCCCCAGAGGCCACGAACGGCTGCTGCGGCTGCTGCGGTGTCAGTAACGGGTGCGGCGACATCGAGTTCGATGGCGGAGGAGGAGACACCGGTGGAGAGACATGCGGCAAGAACTGCGCCGAAGGGCCACCAGAGTTAGCCGACTCCTCGACCGGGACAACCGACGGGAGGGGAGTGACGTGAGACACACCAGACGGAGCAGGACGTGGAGGAAGGTGAGCAGGGGATACCAGGGGAGTGGGGACTAGAAACAAGGGAGGGTAAACCGGGAGAACTCGGTGGGGAAAGCGGTGGTAAAAGGAGACAGACTCGTCGAAAGTGGTGTCACTGGGGTGAAAGAAGCGCTGAGACGGCGGGTGGTAAAAGTGCCAGTCAGATGAGTCCAAGGGGAAACCGACGAAGAGACACGGGACAGTGCGGGCAGTGAGCTTGTCCATGCCAGAGGCACGAACGTGAGTGAGGCAGCCTCAGACGTGGAACACAAACGCATCACCAGGGAACCCGGTCCAAAGAAGGGTCGGCAAAACCTGCGGCTGCTGGGAGCGCGGCCTGAGGTTAAGCTTGTGAGCGGCGTAGCGAATGGCGAACGGCCAGAGAAAATGGGGTGAATCGGCATGAATCATGGAGGTATGAGCCACCTCCATGACCAAGCTGATGCGTCGCTCAAAGACCCCATTCTGCTGCGGGGAGTCCGGTAGGGTGTACTACTGGGTGATGCCCTCCGCACGACAGAACTGTCCAAGCTGACTAGAGGCGAACTCGCCGCCACGGTCAGAGTGGAGACACAGCACAGGGAGGCGGTGGTGCCACAGAAGCGACGGGTGCGTGGGCGACTGACACGAGCACGCAGCGGTGACCTAGGTAGGCGCAGGACCCGAGGAGGACGGTTTACCCGGGGGGCAAGCAGTGTCCAGCGTAAACAAGCCAGACAGTGGGTCCCGGGGGAACGTCGCAAGGGGGGAACCTGAGGTGGCCTCAGTACAGACGGCGTACCGCTCGTGACCCGGGAACGTAGTGGTGTTGCCGAGGTCCTGAAGACAGCCAACACCGACTAAGTTCCAGGAGAATGAGGGGATGTGCAGGCCTGTAAGGGAACCCGAGGGGACCGCTGGACAGGGAAGGGTAGTGTAGGGTCGAGCAACTACTGGACCAGAGGAGGGGTCAGCAAGTGCGACAGCGGCAGGCGTGGCAAGCGGCGTAAGCGCACCGTGGTCACGGAAGAAGCAGGCAGAGGCACCGGAGTCAAGGGTGAAGGAAAGCGAAGCAATAGCGGCAGACGAAGGAGGAGCGAGTGTGGGAGCCTAGACTAGACAAAGCAAACGGTCCTACGCCTGACGCAGCAGGGGTCTCTGTACTACACACAGGTGCTACACTTAAACTAGAGAACACATGGTAATAAGATCTGGACACACTAGAAGCATTAGCATACAGATAATGGAAGGCATAACTAATTTGATCCATGTCAAGTCAAAAACAGGCACATCGTGGCGCAGCAGACTGGGCCAGTCAGGGAGGTCCGCGGCCGGGCCGAAGCGGCAAAGAAAGAGGTCGTCGAGGCGGTGGAAGCAGCGGGCGGTTGGGTGCAGACGGTGGCACACAGTGCCACGAAAGGGCCTGGTCGGGAGCTGGTACTTGCAGTCCACAGCACCGAAGCCGCCTATAGACGCCGAGCTGCGAGGACCGCCACCTCGGCCAACCCCTCCAGGGGCTCCCGACCACCCTGGCGGGAGGCGGGCCCACGACTGCTGCTGCTGCTGCTGCTGCGACTGCTGCAGCTGCTGCTGCTCTTGGACACCTGCCCCAGCCCCCTTGTCAGAACCACTGTCGCCGCCACCACCACCACGCCCTCCCTTGGGGCCACGACGGCCCTGACGCTGTCGCTGCTGCTGCGGGAAGGCCGCCGCTGCGGTCTCAGGGGCAGGAGCAGCTGTAGCGACCGCAGCAGAAACGTCCGCGTACATGCACTGGGAGGGAGCACAGCCTTGAAATATAGGGACTGCTGCAACACCGCTTGACTGAGCGATAGTGTGCTGGCGAGTCTCTATCTCAGAAAGGGCAGCAACAAAAGCGGTGAGGGTGAGGTCACCAGGGTGCTGGCTAATGAAGTGGTCGCGTGCAGTCGCTAAGCGGTCAGGGAGGCGCATGACAATAAGGTACAAGGTAGCGCAAAATGGCGGGGGGAAGGCAGTGAGCTGGGCAGTAGTGCTAGCAGCACGGTAGCTAGTCTCTTGTGCACGGAGGTGAGTGGCAAGATCAGCAACAGTGGGGAAAGCAGAGAGATCAGGGAAGAGCATGGGGAGGATCAAGCGTCCAGCTGAGGCGGAGGCAGGAATGGAGTAGCGTGCAACTACTTTATCTAAGAAGTATTTGGCGTTCTCCACAGCAGTGAAATGCGGACGCTCAGAAAGGGGAAGCGCATGACAAATGGCAAGCTGCGCTACAGCATCGCGAGAATCCCAGACAGCGCGAGCGAGTGCAGCCGCAACAAAGGCCTCACTCTCAGCAGTGGTTGGGTCAGTAGGGAGGGGATTAGGGGCGGAGGGGCGAGGGAACAAGCCATCAACATGCATAGCCAGAGGGTGCCCATCCTGGTGCTGACCTGTCAGGTGACGCCGGAGATCGACAAGCCCAGCGGCGAATTCGATTGCGTGCCCCTCCTCTTCCAGACGTAGCATGGCGTCTACCATTGTACAACCACAGCGGCAACGGGACATAGCGGCACCGGGACACAGCAGCACAGCGGCACAGCGGCACAGGGAAAGTACGATTTGTCAACTTATACATATATTGTTATGTAGAAGTTATAGGCTAGATATCGTATGTTCTTAGTGGGTACAACCCAAATGCTATATCTCCCGTGTTCTCCCTTCTTCTATTCATTCTTTCTAGTCTTAACATGGTATCACGAGTAGGTAGGTCCACCCACCCGCTTCCGCCCCGTGCCGTGACGTACCGGACCCTCGCGCCCCTAGCTGGCCCCGCGCGCCCCTACGGCCCCGTCGCGCCCCTACGGCCCCGTCGCGCCCCTACGGCCCCGTCGCGCCCCTAGCAGGCGCCGTCGCGCCCCTACGGCCCCTCGTGCTCCTACCGCCCCCCCTGCGTCCCTAGCCGGCCCCACGCGCCCTTGTCGGCCCCACTCGCCCTAGCCGGCCCCTTGTGCCCTAGCCGGCCTCGTCGCCTGAGCCGCCGAGCCGCCGTGTCCACAAGCCGCCGAGCACCCGCGCCGCCAAGCCGCCGAGCCGCCGTGTCCTTGAGCCGTCGTGTCCTTGAGCCGCCGCACCGCCAAGCCGCCGAGCCGCCGAGCCGCCGAGTCGCCGTGCCGCCGAGTCGCCGTGCCGCCGTGTCGCTGTGCCACTCCGCCGCTGAGCCGTTGTGCCGTTGTCACACTGTGCGATGGCGGACGCCGTTCTTCGCTTGGACGCTGAGGGGCGCGCGATCGACTTCGCCGCCTGGCTCGTCGACCTCCGCCGGCATCTGACAGGTCAGCGCCAGGATGGGCACTCTCTGGCTATGCATGTTGATGGTTTGCTCCCCCGCCCCCCTTCGCCTGATCCCCTCCCTGCTGACCCTACCACTGTTGAGAGCGAGGCTTTTGCTGCTGCTGCAGCTTGCCATGAGCCATGCCCTTTCCCTGTCTGAGCATCCGCGCTGTTGCGAATGCTAAGGACTTTCTCGCTGCGGTAGTTGAGCGTTACTCTACCCCTCCTTCTGCCTCTTCTGGCCACTTTATCCTATCCATGCTCTTCCCTGATCTTTCTACTTTCCCCACAGTAGCTGATCTCGCTACTCACCTCCGTGCACTGGAGACCAGCTACCGCGCTGCTAGCTCTACCGCCCAGCTTACTGCCTTCTCCCCACCTTTCTGCGCTACCCTGTACCTCATCGCCATGCACCTGCCTGACCGCTTAGCTACTGCCCGCAACCACTTCCTTAGTCAGCACCCTGCCGACCTCACCCTGAGCACCTTTGTCACTACTCTGTCTGAGATAGAGACTCGCCAGCACACTATCGCTCAGTCGAGCGGTGTTGCGGCAGTACCTATCTTTCAGGGCCGTGCCCCCTCCCAGTGCACGTACGCTGACGTCTCCGCCACTGTTGCCACAATTGCGCCTGCACCTGAGACAGCAGCTGCGGCGTACCCGCAGCAGCGCCAGCGCCGGGGCCGTCGTGGCCGCAAGGGAGGACGTGGAGGTGGCGCTTGTGGTGGTGGTGGCGGGGACAGTGGTTCTGACGAGGGGACTGGTGCTGGTGCCCAGGAGCAGCAGCAGTCGCCGCAGTCGCAGCCACCGCAGCAGCAGCAGCCGTCCCAGTAGCAGTAGCAGCAGCAGCAGCCGCAACAGCAGCCGTGGGCTCGTCTCCCGCATGGGTGGCCAGGAGCCCCTGGCGATGGTGGTCGTGGTGGTGGCCCTCGCAGCTCGGCGTCCACCGGCAGCTTCCGTGCTGTGAGCTGCCAGTACCAGCTTCAGACCGGGCCTCTGCGTGGCACGGTGTGCCGCCGCTCGCACCCCACCGCTCGCTGTTTCCGCTGCCTCGACGACCTCTTCCGTCGCCGCTTTGGTCCCGCCCCGGACCTCCCTGACTGGCGCAGCCTGCTGCGCCACGGTGTGCCTGTGTTTGACTTAGACATGGATTAGATTAGTTCTGCCTTGCATTCTCTTCATGCTGACGCTTCGAGTGTTTCCGGATCGTATTACTCTGTGTTCTCTAGTTTAGGCGTAGCACCTGTGTGTAGTCCAGACTCCCCTGCTGCGTCAGGCGTAGGACAGCTTGCTTTGTCTAGCCTCGGCTCTACCCTTGCTCCTCTATCGTCGGCCACTACGGCGTCGCTGTCCTTCACTCTAGACTCCGGTGTGTCAGCCTGTTTCTTCCACGACCACGCCGCCCTCACGCCGCTTGCTGCGCCTGCTGCTGTCACCCTTGCGGACCCCTCCTCTGGTCCTGTTGTTGCTCGCAGCTACACTACCCTTCCCTGTCCGGCGGTTCCCTTGGGTTCCCTTACAAGCCTGGACATCCCTTCGTTCTCCAGTAACTTATTTGGTATCGGCTGTCTTCAGGACCTCGGCATGACCACTACGTTCCCTAGTCATGAGCGCTACGCGGTCTATTCCGAGGCCGCCTTAGATGCCCCCCTTGCGACGTTCCCCCGGGACCCTGTGTTTGGCCTGTTTACGTTGGACACTGCTCCCCCCCCGGTGGGCGAGTTCTCCTCCGGTTCTGCGTCCACCTAGGTAGCTGCTGCCTGCTCGTTTCGGTCGTCACGGTTGTGGCACCACCGCCTAGGTCACCCTGCGCTCCCCCGCCTGCGTCACATGTCTCAGCACGGTCTAGCCCTCGGCCTCCCTGCGTCGCTCCCTGCTCTCCCCCCCTCGCCTGCGCCGCCGTGCACGCCCTGCGTCGAGGGCCGGCTGCGCCATGCTCCTCACTCCTCCTCACTTCGCCCTGCCACTGCACCCCTTCAGAACCGGACGTCTGGGGCCCAGCCCCTGTCCTTGGACCGCGTCGCGAGCGCTACTTTCTAGTGCTCGTTTACGACTGCACGCGCTACACCTCGGTGTTTCCCCTGGAGTGGAAGGCCGACGTGCCTGACGTTCTTATGCCGAGATGGGTCGCTGAGCGACGCATCGGTTTGGTCATGGAGGTGGCTCGTACCTCCATGATCCATGCTGGTGCACCCCATTTTCTATGGCCGTTCGCCATTCGCTACACCGCTCACCAGCTTAACCTTTGGCCTCGCTCTCAGCGGCCGCAGATTTCGCCGACCCTTCTTTGGACCGGGTTCCCTGCTTTCGCGTCTGCGTTCCACGTCTAGGGCTGCCTCGCTCACGTTCGTGCCTCCGGCACGGACAAGCTCATTGCCCGCACTGTCCCCTGTGTCTTCCTCGGTTTCCCCCTTGAATCGTCTGACTGGCACTTCTATCAGCCGTCGTCTCACCACTTCCTTCACTCCCGTAACGCCACTTTCGACGAGTCTGTCTCCTTTTACCACCGCTTTCCTCACCGAGGTCTCCCGGTTTCTCCCCCCCTGTTTCAGTTTCCCACTCCCCCGGTCGCCCCTGCTCCCCTCCCTCCCCGTCCTGCTTCGTCCGGTGTGTCTCACGTCACTCCCCTCGCGTCGGTTGTCCCGGTCGAGGAGTCGGCTGACTACAGTGGCCCCGCGGCGCAGTTTGCGCCGCCTGCCCCTCCCCCTCCTCCCTCGTCGCAGTCGCCATCGCAGCCGTCGCCGTCACCGCCGCCGCAGCCGCAGCCGTCGTCGCATCCGCAGCCGTACGTGGACTCTGGGGGTGCTGGAGACGGTGAGGAGGGTGCTAGTCATGGGGTTCCTGTCGTGGCTTGTCCCGGCGGGCTCGGGGGTGGCACCGGCGCTTGAGGCGTTTTTCGTTCTGGGGGTGCTAGCGTGGAGTGTACCGGAGGTAGCAGTGGTGCAGCTGGTGGTCCAGGTGTCGGCTTTGAGCAGCAGCAGCAGCAGTCGCCGCCCTTCGCCTGCTCGGCCTTCCCTCCCCAGATCGCTCGCATGCGCCTCCCTCGCCGTCTCCCCCTCTTCCTGTTCACGGTCCTGTGTTTCCTCCGCCGGACTCGTCCCCGACTCGTTTCCCCTCTCGTTCCCCTCCGGTTAATCCTCCTCTGTCTCATGACCCGTCGCCTCCGTCTCACGTCTGGTATCGCCGTCTCTCTCGTGCTCGTCTTGTCTCTCCTGCTCAGCGTTCTCACCCTATGTTGCTTCGTTCCCACGCGTCTCGTCCTCCTCGTTTGCCTTCGCCTCCTCCGTCATCGCTCAGTATCGCGCCTCCCCCTCTGTCTGAGTACCTTCGTGCTGCTCGTCCCCTTGTTCCTTGAGTCCTTGCCTCCCTCGTTACCGCCCCGTCTGTTCCTGTCTCCAGTCTTGATGCTCTTGTTGCTGCTGTCGCTGACTTTGCCTCTGCTCGCCGCCTTGACTTCGCTACCGCTCTGATCTGTGACCCTGTCTATCCTACATCCGTCGGGGGTGCTCCTGCCCTCAGCAGTGACGACTTGGAAGGCCGGCACTACGAGCTTTCTTTCCTGTCCAAGGTTGCTCCCCATCTCTGTTCCATGCTGCTAGTCGCTGAGGGTGACCCCGACGCCTTTGACATCCCGACCCCTCGCACCTACGCTGAGGTGACCTCGGGACCCTGGGCCTCTCAGTGGATAGCTGCCATGGAGCAGGAGATGGCATCTTGGAGGGCTATCGGCACCTACGTTGACGCAGTTCCCCCACATAGGGTGAACGTAGTCGATGGCCGTTTGCTCTTCAAGGCAAAGCGCCCCTCTGGAGAGTTGCCTGTGTTCAAAGCGCGCTACGTGGCTAGAGGCTTCAGTCAGCGAGAGGGGGTGGATTTCTTTCAGACCTTCGCCCCGACCCCGAAGATGACTACTCTTCGGACGCTGCTACACGTTGCAGCACAGCGTGACTACAAGCTTCACTCCCTCGACTTTTCCACTGCGTTTCTTCAGGGCAGCCTACACGAGCAGGTCTACCTGCGCCGCCCTCAGGGCTTCACCGGTACTTTCCCTTCTGGGACCGAGTGGCTCCTACGGCACCCCGTCTACGGCTTGCGACAGGCACCCCCTGAGTGGCACGACACGCTGCGTGCCATGCTAGCTGACTTGCAGTTCTTTCCGTCCTCTGCTGACCCTTCGCTCTTCGTTTGTGCTGGCCAGACTCTGTTCTACATCCTGCTCTACGTAGACGACCTGGTCTTTGCTACAACAAACAGAGACGCTCTGGCCTCTGTGAAGGCTGAGCTGTGAAGACACACCAGCACTGACCTGGGAGAGCTGCACCGCTACCTTGGCCTGCAGATCTCCACGGACAGAGTAGCGCGCACCATCACTCTTACACAGTCATACTTGGTGCGCCAGGTCCTTCAGAGGTTCGGTCTTCAGCTCTCCTCCGCACAGTCCACACCTCTGCCGGTAGACCACAGGCTCTCAGCTCCAGTTCT
Organism: Closterium sp. NIES-67; assembly: GCA_027943415.1. Classification (NCBI taxonomy): domain Eukaryota; kingdom Viridiplantae; phylum Streptophyta; class Zygnematophyceae; order Desmidiales; family Closteriaceae; genus Closterium; species Closterium sp. NIES-67. The sequence continues at coordinate 123,986 of BQMB01002347.1, forward strand.
CGAGGAGTCAGCAGAGCCCAATGGTCCTTACGCAGAGCTGGTGGGTTGCCTCATGTACCTGATGACTTGCACTCGCCCAGATCTCGCATACCCTCTCAGCATCCTGGCTCGCTTTATGGCCACAGGCAGACACCGACCACAGCACTGGTCGGCCGCTTAGAGGGTTTTGCGTTATCTTGCAAGTACATCGGGCATGGGGTAAGTGTTGGGAGGACGCAGGCCAGTGGTCCGTACTGGGCACACAGACGCTTCTTGGGCACACGACGCTGAGACACTCCGGTCCTCCCAGGGCTACTGCTTCAGCCTTGGTTCTGGTGCCATCTCGTGGAGGTCCACTCGCTCTTCGTCTATTGCTCAGTCTAGCTGCGAGGCTGAGATCTACGCCGGTGCCATGGCGGCACAGGAGCTCCGCTCGCTGACCTTCTTGCTCACCGACTTAGGTGAGCGGCCTAGCTCTGCCCCGGTCCTGTACGCTGACAACAGGGCCATGATACTCCTGTGTCAGGAGCCTCGACTTGAGGGCAGAGCGAAGCACATCCAGCTGCGGTACTTCCTCCTGCGTGAGCTTCAGCAGTGTCGCCAGGCCCGTGTAGTACAGTTGGCTTCGGGTGCCAGCACAGCTGATATCTTTAGTAAGGCGCTTCCGCCTAGAGATCATCAGCGGCACTGCTTGCAGTTAGGTCTACTCCCTGTTGACTCTCACTTGCTAGGCCCTTGATTGTGTACTCCTTTCTATTTATACGTTGCGGAATTGTTGTGTCGTACACGGAATGTTGTGAAGTGAAAATTGGTATGTCGAGAAACTGTACCGCGGTATGCAATACCGGAAACAAAGTGTATAACGCGTTTTGTGTTGGGGTTTGTTCGCATCGCAACGCATTTAGACAAAACGATAATCCTTACAAGCAATCACGTTTCGATAGAGAATTTGAGCAGATTCGTAAGTCGTTTTGCAATGTACAACTTAAATGGTCGGTTCTTTAATGCTATGGTCGACTCATGAAACTGATGCAGCACAACACTGATGACGTCAGGGAACAGGGTCCTCAAAAAGAGGATGCTATCATGCACACAGCGTGTTACACAGCCGATATCATCCTCATCCTCGACTCATTATCATCCTTCGGGGTGCTACACCACCACCACCACCAGCAGCACCGCCATCTACTCCTCGTCACCCTTGTTGAAGGCCTCAAGGCGCTTCACCAGGTTGGCCTTCCTCTCCTCGTAGGTCAGCTTCTTCATCTTCCAGCTGCGCACACCAGGATGCCACATCCACGGGACAACCAGCACACGATTCAAGAGATTACACACGCACAACACCATCAACAGAATCAGCACCAGCCACCGCAACGCCAGAAGCCTTGGGACTCAGAAAAACAACCCACCCACAATATAACTGGCATTCGGGTGCACGCAAGAAACCATCACCACCTTGCATCCCCCTAACCCCTCACCACCCAGCCTCCCCCTCCCCTCCCCTCCCCCATACCTGCGCTTCTCAGCGGGCGGCTTCTTCTCGGTGAGCTTGGGCGAGGGGTCGGCACGGATGGCGGCGTGCACGGCCTTGTACATGTCCTCCAGCCCACTGGCGTCCACGCCCTCCGCCAGGAACTTGGCGAAGTGCGACTGGTACTTCTCCGGCTCCTCCTCCTCCAGCATCTGCCATGCACTCACACCCACCTCCACACACATGCACACACACCCACACCCAGGGAAATGACCACCCAGCAAAACAAGAAACCAAACAGAAACAAGAATCAGGACACACGGTCCTTACAACAAAAACCCAGAGAAAATGACACAAAAGTGGGCAGAACGTCGAAGCCTAGCACAGGCGGCAACAGCAGCAGGAGCAGCAGCAGCGCAAGTGTGCGAGACTGACCTCCATGTACTCGCCGACGTGTCCGCCGAAGATGTACTTGCGGTGCACCTCAGCGTCGAGGCTGGCGGACCCGCCCTTGCCGTCGTTCATGTACCCGGGGAAGCGCTTGTCGCTGTGGGGAATCTCCATGCCGCCGTCGCACGCACCCTGCGCGAACGAGAGAGAGCATGGGGAGGCGGGACGAGCGCGCGTGCGCGAGTGAGCGAGAATGAGTGGGAAAGGGGAAGAGTAATGAAAAGAGAGAGGCGTGGACCAAGACGGTGACAGCAAGCAGAGACTTGTGACAAGGATGAAAGCAAATTTGGCTCTTGTGACAGGACAAGAGCAGAAACTGACGCCCACAAGTTCAATCCACTCTTCAGTAGAGTGCATCGCAACAGCGAGCTTCAGACGAACAGGTGAAACATGAAGCACACAGCCAAGACAGATGAATAAGACGGCCGTGCTGGGCCAATTGCTCGGGAGAGCGGAAGGGGGCGGGTAGGTGGGGGGAAGGCGGGAGGGGGGAGGAATTGTAGGAGAAGGGGCCGCTCCGTGGAGTTGCGCACGGACCTTGAGGGCGCCGAAGACGCGGTTGCCCGTGGTGGTGCGCACGAGACCCACGTCCAGCAGCGCCTTGAAGGGGGCACGGCCCTCACCCTGCTCCACGTTGTAGTCCTCTCCCGTCACCTGCAGTCACCGTACACCCACACAACCCCACGCACACACACACACACCCCCACACACACACACCCCCACACACACACACCCCCACACACACACCCCCACACACACACCCCCACACACACACCCCCACACACACACCCCCACACACACACCCCCACACACACACACCCCCACACACACACACCCCACACACACACACCCCCACACACACACACACCCACACACACACACACACACACACACACACCCACACACACCCACACACACACACACATGCCCACCCACCCCCCACACGCATCGCACACGCACCACACAAACGCCACACCGGCACCAACACCCATGCCACCGAGTTGCAAACGCGGAGAGGGCACAGGTAAGGAGAGGGCGCTAATGGCGTGAGCATACCCATGCAGCTCTATGCAAGAGTCAGGTAACCCATCTATCTGGCCCCTTCGACACCACGGCCCACCACGCGACACCGCGCAGGAGCACAACGACCCCTTGCAACCTTAGAAAATAACGGACTGAAATTCGTCTACTAGGAAACAGGCCCAGGGGTTCTAACCACCCATGTAGTCCGCCCGCCTGCCCCATTGCCCTGCCCTGCGCTCTCCTTGACCCCCCGTTTCAACCCCCAGTACAACCCCAGCGTGAGCCCGTGCGCGCGCGCGTACCTCGGAGTTGCCCTCGTACTCCTTGTCCATGCCGAACTTCTGCAGCATCCTACGCGCGCACAGCAGCCCCGTGCAGTACGCTGCCACAAACGCGCACGACGGGGGGCGGGGAGGAGGGGGGAGGAAAGAGATAAGAAACGGTCTCAATGGAACTGCGCTTGACGGTGCTGATCGGAAGGGCCAGATGATAAGGAGGACAAGCAGAAAACGAAAGGAGGGAGAAACGGCAAACAAGGGGGAAGAGAACAAGTGGCGGTGAGGGAAGGAAGGGAAGGCGAGGGAGGGTTGGT
>BQMB01002347.1:132500-172063 GCA_027943415.1 Closterium sp. NIES-67
GGACTATACGGCATTTGGAGGTAGTTGGGTGCCTCTTTACAAAAATGGAATGCCTTGTCATTACGATGTACTTGCAGAACAATTTCGTAATGTAGGAGCACTATTGGGGGAGGGGAGTAGAATAGAAATGGGAAATTTCCTTACTCTGAGGCACATCAAGTACCGCACATAATATTGTTCTCAAAACCTTCTCGCTCCATCGCCAGTTACCAACCGTTCTTATTTTCAGATCCACTGCTTCCTGCTTTCGCACACAGAGTTACTGCCTTGGCCCTGACACAAACATCGGCAAAGGGAACAAGATCGGCAAAGCCTAGGCCAAAGGGGGAAATGGGCTGGTAGCGCACTCGTTAATATGAACTGTGCAAAATGGACGAACAGCATTGTCGAGGGCCACATTTGGGTAATTCGACTATGATGACAGGATGAGCATAGCAATCGTATGTCAGTAAGAGTATAACATTATTAAACACCAACTTGATTAAAAAGAAGTGTTGTAAAACATGTTCGTAAGTATATAGATACCATGGCATTATAGAAGGGTGAGCCAGAAAAAAATGTAAATTATATTTATGAAAAAGTATAGTATAACAATACATGTAAAAGTGAACCACGTGTTTAGGGTGGCCATTATATATAGTTGGTGGAATCACAAGTAAAAGTGAGCCAAAGACTTTACACCTTGTATTGGAAATGTTCAAAATGAGAAGGATAATAATATTGAGTAATACATACATATTTATGGCTAGAAAGTACCTATTCGGAACGTACCTGTTCGTAGTGTATCGTGACTATTCACGTCACATAACTAGTGACTGTTTGTATGACTGAGAGTGGCGTAACCCTTTGGGTAACTATATGCACGAACCTTTTGTTCATGCATTGACTCGCTACGGCTGACATCATCACGCACGTCCTTCCATATGAGGTATCGCGCTACTAGCACAGTTTAAGTGTAAAATCAGGAATGCATAAGTAAACTCTGTCGAGTATAAGTCTTTGGGTCAGTGTCGCCACGTTTGCAGATTCTAGCCAGGTTGGAGCAGTACTCAAACTTGCCGCGTGGGAGTTTCTTCGTCAGAAAATCAGCTGCCATTTCTTAGGTAGGGCAGTATTTCATGATGTCCTTTCCTTTGTCGATTTTGTCCTTGACGAAGAAGTAACGAAGGGCGATGTTTTTTGACCTGTTGATGAAGCCGGGCTCGTTTGCAATCTTGTTTGCGCTCTGGTTGTCGCAGATTAACTTGAACTTACGTGTCGTTGCGATTTTCACCTTTTGAAGTAACTCTTGAAGATAGAGTCATTCGCGAATTGAAGTGCTTGCTGCGACGAATTCTGCTTCGGCTAACGGATGTGCGATGACCTCTTGTTTTGTTGAGTTCCGGGAAATAACACCACCCGGTTCAAGTTTGAAGATGAACCATGTACCCGAAAGCCTGTTGTCGGGGTCAGCAGCGTGATCCGCATCAAAGCATCCAGTTAGTCGAAAAAATTCTGCAAAGTTTGTCGTGAAGCTGATGCCGATTGTAGGAGTAGAAATGAAATATTGGAGGGCTCGACAAAGATCGGCCATATTCTCCCCTTTAGGTCGGCGCAGGTACTGTGCGAGCTGACTCATGATATAGGCAAGACCGGGGCGGCATGTAACTGCTGCAAATCGAAGACACCCGAGATGCTGCTGGTAAATGTGATGCTTGGAGGTGGTAAGTGGGGTAGTATTAGGTTTTTGATCGGCCGAAATCTGATGAAATGGAATGGTGAGGCTCATAGGAGCGATGGCAAACTTTTAAAAGTGTTTCTGTGTACTTGCTTGCAAAAATGTAGATGGCATCGGGGCCGCATTCGACGTTTAACCCAAGAAATCGGGTGACGTTGGAGGAAATAGTAACCTCACGAATTGTTTGGATTCTTTCCTCCATACGCGACAAAAGACTGTTGCACGAGCCGGTGTACAGTAAGACGTCCACGAAGGCGACTAGGAGAATGTAATTTCCCCGAAATTCAAGTATGTACATTCTAGGATCGTGGGGCAACTGCACAGAGTCGAGTAAAATCATCACTTTGTGAAGATGCTGCTGCCACAGGCGAGGAGCATGTTTTATGCCGTAGAGTGAATTAAGTAACTTGCAGATGTGGAGTTCGTCGCCATAAGTATGAGAGAGTTCGACAAAAATATCGGCATCAACGACTGCGTATAAAAACGTATTTTTAATGTCCACTTGGCGAAGTGGAAGGTGGCGGCTGGCAGCAATGGCAAGAAGAATTCGAGCTGAGGTATGACAGCTGACCGGAGCGAATGTCTGGTCGTAATCGATGCCGTGGGTTTGTTCGAAACCTCAAACGACCCATCTTTCTTTGAATGTATCTGGTTCGCCTGCTGCGTTTGTCTTTATGCGAAAGACTCACTTGCCATAAAGTATTTTCTTACTGCGTGCTGCTTTGCCTGGAACGAGTTTCCATGTTTTCCGCTTCTCGAGAGCTGCTCCCTCTGCATCCATAGTTGTTCACCATTTGCCAGCATCAGAGCCAGAGAGGGCCTGCTAGACTATTTTCGGCTCGATCCATTGTTCGCCATTTGCCAGCATTGGTTGCTGAATAGCGACCGCAAGTCTGAGGATTTGAAGAGCCGATTGGTCACCACGAAGATGAGGTTGGCAAACTTCGACAAAGTCATCATCGTCAATTTTGGATGGCAAATGGTGGGCATCGTCATTTGATGCTGCGTCAGTTTTCTATTAGCGAACTCATGATTATAGGCAGCCTGCTTTATGGCACAACATGTTAGAGAGGAGAATGAAGATCGATGTTTCGCTGTTGTTGGAACATGTCGAAGGAATATAGGACTCGAACAATTGTTCGGCTGCTGACGTAGACTGCTGCGGAACTATAGAAGGTCCTATTGCTGCGCTATCGGGCAGATAGTATTCTTCGGCTGCATCTGCTTCGTCTTGAGGGGTGGTGAAACTCCGTTCGGCACATTAGCGATCAGGATCCCGCTGCTGGCATTCCTTGTCGCGTTTGAAGTCATCAAGAAAAAAGTTTCTCGTAGAAGATGTAGTCTCGGGCATACTAAACCTTTCAGGATTCGTAATCCATAATTTTCCAGGAATAGGAGTCCTTGGGTACAGCAAGGTGTATTCTCCAACGAGCCCGTTCAGTAAATCTGCCCACAGTTGCGCTCGGATTTCTATATTGGACCATGCAGCCCCAAACTGGTAGAAGTCGAGTGTTGGCAGGGTGTTTTGTTCACATGATGTTTGGCAAGCTGAACTAAGGGAGAGTTGTTGAAGACAAGCAGTTGTGTAGGGAGACAGCTTGCGCCATCGCAAACAGCAAAAAACATGTTGTCAAGCTGGACTGTTGCAGTAGCACACGCATCTTCTTTTGCAGCGTTATGTTAGTTCTTTCAGCTACTCCATTCTTCTGATGAGTGTAAGGCACAGTTTTGCGTGTGAGTATTCCTTTCCGCGCCAGAAATTTATCGAACTGCTCGCTAGTGTACTCGCCCGCATTGTCTGTCTGGATCTCTTCAGCTTGATGCCGCTCTGCCGCTCCGCAAGTTTCAGCCCTAGTTTGAAGGCGTTAAGAGCTTCAGACTTGTGTGAGATATTCTTGTGCCAGATGTATCGAGTAGCACCATCGATGAAGGTAATTATATAGCGGTAGTCGTTGCCACTGATATCCTCTGCTTCCTGCGGTATAAAGAGTATTTTACTGAAAACATCCATAGGAGAGTACTTAGTAGCACTTGGAAAGTGCGACGAGAACAGAGTGTGACTAAGGTGAGCTCAGGGGCAGATGGTGCAGGGTAGTTGACGACTGCTAGGTCGAAGCTCTTGGTCGTTGGTTAAAAGGAGAGCGTCCTGTCAAAAGCTGAGGCTTTAATCAAATTGCTAAGAGCTTCTTGCGAGGTATGACCAAACCGCTTGTGCCAGATTTTTGTTGTAGTCCTATGTGCCTTTGAACGCATGTACAAGTATAGTGGCGGAAACAATTGTCCACATGTTCAGTCTTTTTTTGCATTTTAATGAGTGCAGTGGCGTAAACATTAAGCCTTAATGTATGGTGTGCATACACATTGAGAAGTTCAGTTAGAGCGCTCATTCAAGTCGACAAACAGCAGACTAGTACCACACATGGTCCCTAAACAGGTAAGCATATCATAAGAGAACATCCGGACAATTTGTACCGAAGACAGGCAGCAAACTAGATTCTTAGAAAACTAGTACCTAGTCCATCGTCCCTTTGCGCGAATCACTGCCTTGATCCTCCTCGGCATGCTGTCGATAAGATTTGCACACACCTCCGCCGGTATCTTGTCCCATTCCTCCTGCACCCTCTCCCACAGCTCCAGCATTCCACCTGGCGGCTTTTCGTACTTCCCCAGCTGCCTTTTCAAGTGTGCCCACAGGTGCTCAATCGGGTTAAGGTCCGGGGAGGATGATGGCCATTCCAACACCGCGTACTCCTGCTCCGCAAGCCAGTCTTGGACTAGACGAGACATGTGCTTGGGATCATTGTCATGCTGGAAAATGACCTCTGAGGGGGGGAGCTTGAAAAAATCGATCGTCTGTTTGAGCTCATCTTGCAAGATGCTGCGATACAGCGGCCCATCCATCCTGCCATCTATCTTGCACATGAACCCTGCCCCCTCATACGTCATGCAACCCCACACCATCACAGAACCGCCCCCATGCTTAACTGTCTGTTGGACTTGATGGCTCCGAAGGCTGGTGCCCTCTCGAATCCAGGCGTACGCACGTCCGTCAGAGCAGAAGCGGTTGATCTTCGTCTCGTCAGACCAAATCACCCGCTTCCAGTCCTCCAGCGTCCAGTCTGCATGCGACCTCGCGAAATCGAGACGATCTCGTATGTTTTTCGATGAGAGCCTGGGTTTCTTGGGCTGCTGCATGGCGATCAAGCCCGCGGATCGTAACGAGTTCCTCACGGTCTTCGCGCCTACGGCCAGATCATGCTTCTCCAACAACATCTTTGCCGCGTCTACACTGCTTTTCGCCTCGCCGCTTGTAATCGCTCGTATTATTCCGCGCTGGAGTCGGGTTGTGATTAAGCGGGGGCGGCCGGCCGTTGGCATCGTAGGTCACACCTCCTCGCGACTAGTCTCGGCAGCCACTTTCAGACCGTAATCGTGCACAGTTCTCTTGCCTATGCCAAGAACTTTGGCTATTTTCCTAGTCGAATGCCCCGCACGCAACATGCTTATGATTCGCGCGCGCTTCTTGTCATTTACCGGCTTCATGGCGATGCGGTCGTATGTTCGCTTCAGGACTAACTCCTAGACTAGCAGCTGTTGCACGTGATGATGTGCACACCGAGTGACGGTCGAAAATAGATCTAGTCTGTCGGCCGGTATGAAATGTCCGCATCGAGTGCCGAGGAGTAAATTTCAACCCCGCTTTTCGGTTGTATCAAAATCACGCCAAGCAAGAAACGGTTGAAGCAGAAGTCGAAAACCTTGTAACAGGACGGGAAAAAAATTGTGTTACTATTGACCATTCGCGTGACATGACTAGTGACTGTTCGTGTGACTGAGAGTGGCGCGACCCTTCGGGTGACTTTATGTGCGAACCTACTTTTCATGCGTTGACTCGCTACTGCTGACGTCATCATGCGCGTCCTTCCATATGAGGTATTGCGCTATTAGTATACTCTAAGTGCAATATCAGGAATGCATAAGTAAACTCTGCCGAGCATACTTCAACAATATAAGATTTACGTAAACTAGACACTCCGAGTGGTGAAAATATTTCATATACCGTAGTCATCCGGATACATGCGCATAGGGACTTATAATGGAATATATATTTTTAAGCTCATGGGCTTATTAAAGGGATTTGATGGAAAACATTTTTTAGCATGTGAAAATGTAGCTCTTAAAATTTTGGTTCTAGCGCGTCTCTTTCCAGAGGGCGACATGTTGACAAAACGCAAGAAATTGGTTGACAAAGCTTTCACCAACCTATCCATGTAGGGATGGCTTACTTCGCGAGCCAATCAGAGCCAACGTAGTGAGCGATAATAGCGTTTCTGGTTCGGGAGGCGCTCGGGAGGGGTACAGCAGAAACTTCGATATAGAAATCCCTCGTTTCACATAGGTTTTGAAAAAAAATGTGATGCGCCTGTAAGAAATACATTTTGAAAAATATGGGTGCACTTATAATGAAATAGCGGTTATAAACGCACTTGCACTCCATAAGTATACTGGGCCAAATAAAGGGATGCGCCTATACTCGGGGGATTACGGTATGCATAGCATGAATTACGATGGTCTTGTGGTTATTTGGTTAAAAGCATTCCTGTTGTAGTTTTATCCTTGCATATTCCACCAAAACCCTTTGTACGTAATGGTTATGAGATAAAAAAGTAATGCCTGTAACCACATATGGATCTGGATGGTATGTCATGCCACATCAAAATGCAGAAAATGGGATGCATTCGGGTTTATCTAAGATGAAGCTTCTATGCTAAACTGTGCTAGGCCACAGAAAACAAAACTCTTGGGGTCCATGGTATTAGTGTGTGGTACCTACGGTTTCAAACTTCTGAAAGTTAAGACAGTCTGAGTGGTATAGTGATTATAATAACGATTGTGGCGTATCAGTTCATGTACTTCGCGTGGTAGAGTGTGGTATACGTTCATACTTAGCCTCTTCAAACGCCAAGTACCATGCCTATGTGGTATTCCTCCCCACCAAAGGTCAGACATCCTTTGGTGATGCCCTAACGGGTAGTTGCGAAGGCATATATATTCTTCAACTAAAGAGTGTGTGAGAGTAGATGAGCAGGGCAAGATAGATGGTGGCCTGGCAACCGAGACCTCGGGTGACGGAGGCGGTGGAGGTGCTGGGGATGGTGTTGATGCCTTGGGGCAGCTTTGGCATGGCCAGGGAAGCAGCAACCTAGGCACTGACGTGGTGACGAGCGATGTGTCTCGTGTATGTAGGCATTGGATGTGTCAGGCCTACCGACACAGCGATGGCTTGGCCATTGGTAGGTTGTTTGGCCATCAATCTGGCGGCCAACATCTTGCACAAGATGGAGGGGTACGGGGCAGTGTTGCCTCTTATTGCAACGGGCCAGATGTCGGCATCAACCACTCCCGTGACTGGGGTGCCTTGGCACCCCCAAGTACCATCGTTGACGAGTTGGGCACATAGCACAGATGGAAGGGAGAAGAGTGTCGTAGTTGCGGGTGTATTGAGTGGCGCCGTCTTAAAGGCATCTACTACAGTATTTTGCAAGTTAGTAGTGTGTTCAAGAGGAAGTGCAATATTGCATATAGCATACCTTGTACGCTATCCCCTCAGAAGCCGAGTACCCGCACAAAGCATTCTCCTCCTCCCTATTCAGCCAATCACACTGTGGGCCTGATGTCATTACCATGCTTTTAGGAAAAAGGCCAATGGGGGCGAGATAGCCACACAAGCGCACTCTCCCATATGCGTAGTAGTGTGCAGATGCAGAATCGCTCCCAAGCCGAACTCGCAAGGGGATATGTACATGCCATTGATTGGTTGTGCAATTGGAGTTACATCCGATATGATGTGCAAGCAACTTAGAGCGGAGGAGTCGATCGAGGAGTTGCAAAATGCAGAGGCAGTGGCCACTACTCTTGGTCCTATTACGAGCATGCCCTTCTAGTAGGTAAATGTGAGTTTTTGCTACCAGTGTTGGGCTGGGATATATCTCATACTGTTTATAATGTTTGTCCATTTTGTTGTGCCACCATGCCTAAGAGGTGGCGTCTTGATAGGAGTTCATCATGCGGTCCGTGTTTGTCGCCACATCTCCTCCCTTCCCACCTTCCCCTACCATCCATTCCTTACAGGGATTGTGATCCTTCTGGATTTGCATTGCACAGCAAATAGTGTCCTTCTTTTCCGCCATACAGAGGTGGAATTTATCTGGTACTAGTAGCGATACAACGAATGCGCGCAGTGTCGAGCATAGCCACAAAGGTGACAAGCATGGACATGACAATGGTGATGCAGAACAGGGGTTACAACAGTTATCGAAATCACATGTGATCTAAAAACTGGGTCGTGGTCCTGGGTGCATTGTTGGTTCTTCATGGATGGGCTATAAGTGGAGCTAAATGAAGATGGCATCTACAGGATCATGATGGAGAAGGGCAACAAGAGCATACGAGTGCAGCTTGTTCAAAGCTTTGGTGTGGTGGTGTGGCTTTTGTTTGTTAGCCTGATATGCACCCACCCCAGTGCTGCCCACCACTTTTTTGCTTGCCGAATGGCCATAGAACTGCCTCATTTGTGCAGTTTCTTGGGTGAAGATGAACATGATTTATGCTCATTTACAATCAAGCTCTTCTTTGGCCCCATACACACAGTGGGTGGAAACGGGTGCCTTGCCCTAGTGTCATACCACAGTTTCAGGATCCTATTATCAATAAGTTGTTGTTACGTTGGCTTTGCTAGGTTGGCACCACGTCACAGTCTTGATTCGTGCCCGGATTATGTGTTGAGCATTGCTAGACTTCGGCCTCGCAAACTATGCCACATCGGAGATGAGTTTCTCTAGTTTTATGTTAAAGCCGGATTCTCATAGTTCTAGGTTTTTGTTGTGTGATGTCATCATATGCTATCACATTCTGTCTGCCTCCCATCTCTTGTTTCAATTCGCATGTGTGGTTTGAACGTGTGAAAGAATTTGTGTGGTGTGTTCTGGAGTTTGGGAATGTGTTTTTGCGTTATTTTTGTTTGAGCAGGTATTTGTGATGATAGATCTTGAGAAGATCTTTCCGACGCAACAAGAATCGCTTCACTCGGAGCAAGAACGCGAAAGCTATGAAGATTCAAAGTTCATGAGCTTGCGTTACAATTGCGGCGGTTACAAAGTGAAGTTGTGGGGTGACTCTATATGGAGTTGGGACCTTTGGGGTTGGGGAAATTTGTCACTCTACTGTAACAGCTGCAAATTGGTTGGGAACAACCAAGCTAGGTTGGCAAGGGTGGCCAACTTGGATGGATTGGTTGGGAAGGGACAAAGGTCAAAGTTGAGGTTCCTATAGGGAGGGAATCTTTGTGCTTATGGGGTTTCCTTGGTTGGGGACTCTCTTGGGACCTTCCCTCTCATCCCTCTCTTTCTATCCCAACCTTTCTCTTGCTCCTTCTAATTCCTTGTGAGATTCTTGAACTTTGATTGAACCTTTTGAGATTGAGTTAAGTTCTCCTCCTACAGCTTACCCCCTAGTGCGTCAAAAGCCATAGCGTCGCGAATACTTCATCAATCAACATGATTCAAATTGGGAACGGTAGCTAAGATTAAGAGCTACAACATATCCAAGTTTCGCGACATTCCAACGGCTAGTTGTTCGTCGACGTCGTTTCTTGTGAAGACGACTTTTCTGTCCAGAATTTCGGATTTATATTTTGAGTAATTCTAGCTCCTAAGTTCACCTAGACTCCGTCCTTAATCCTAACAAGTGGTATCAGAGCGATATTAAGGACATTGAGAGGAGTCTACAAAAGTTTGAAAACCCTTCTAGACCCACCATGGCCTGTGGGTGTGCCTAAGTGGTGTTCTAAAGGTTGGATGTGTCTTCCGCTAAGGGGAAACTCTGCCGAAATTTCGTGGACGCCGACACTTGTGAAAATATCGAGGGAGCTGAGTGTGGACAGCAAAGGGGAGCTGAAATTCGTCATTTCTCAAGGAGAAGATGAATGAGACAGGAGGAGATGCTAATGGAAGAGGAGCTGTACCTGAGAAGCCAAGTGAGCCGCCGCCATCAAAAGTTGACGCTCTGGATGGCTCCAACTATGAGGAATGGAGCGGGCGGATGAGGAGTGCCTTCAAACGCTACAAGCTCCTGAAGATTGCTGTTGGGGAGGAGAAGATGCCGGAGGAAGGCGAAGCACGCGAACGGTGGATTGAGAAAAGCGCGGTGCTTTTCGACCTCATCCTTCAATCGGTCAACAAGGAGATGTTCGAGCACATCAAGGATCTTGTGGAAGCGGATGATTCGGGTCCAAGGGCGTGGAAACTACTACGTGATGTGATTCAGCCCAACACTCTCCCAATGGTGATCGTGCTCGAGAAGGAACTTGCTGCCATCTCCATGCGACCAGGGGACGATGTGAAGCCGGTCCTTGACAAGATCAAGGACACCTATGCAAGGATGGCAGCTGCGGGCAGCAGTGTATCTCAGCTGCAGCAGTGCACCAGGATCATCTCGGTGTTGGACAACTCTTGGGACAACCTCATCCCCACCCTCAACTCTCAGCAAGATCAATGGACACCTGAGTGGCTAAGGCAGCAGATTCTGCAGGAGGACTTCCGTAGACGCCATGTGGGAGGCGGTGCTGCCACGAAGACTGCTGAGGGGTATGGAGCTGCAGGGCGCGGCAAAGGAAGAGGGGGTTGGAGAGGCCGAGGCCGTGGGAGGAGCTTTGGCAGAGGTAGAGGCCGAGGTGACTATAATGAGGGGCATGGAAGCTCCAGTGGCAGGGGGAGTACCAGAATGGAGGGCACCTGCTGGTACTGCAAGAAGGTTGGGCATCCTTGGTTCAAGTGCTTCAGCAGGCCGGAGGGATGGGCACCTCCAGGCATGAAGCCGCCCAGTGGTGAACGCGCACAAGGTGGCGCTGTGCAAGGCTCAGGTGCACAAGGTGAAGGTGCACAAGGTAATGCCTATCCTGGTTTGTTTCTTATGGTTGAAGATGTGCATGGGTATGAGGGTGATGTGGGATCTGTGGGAAAGGTTGTAATGCACCCTCTCACGCACTGGGTGATTGATTCGGGTTGCACCAGTCACATGACCCCACGGGCAGATTTGCTTGATGAGGTAAAACCCCCTGGGAAGATCAAGTATGTGGCAGCAGCGTCAGGTGCTTTGCTCCCTGTCATTGGTGTTGGAAATGCCAAGGTTAAGGGAGCTAATGGGGAGCTTGTGGGGCTTGGGAATGTTCTGCTGGTTGAAGGCTTGTCTGCTAACCTTCTCTCTGTGCGACGACTGCAGAAGAGCAAGGCCGAAGTGACCTTTGGACCAACCAGCTGCCGTGCTAAGCTTGGGAAGAAGGTGCTGTGGAGTCTGGAAGAGGAGACCAGCTGCATCAAGGACCTGTGGCAGCTGCCCATCATCCCTTGGAATGGGAAGACTCCAACAGCAGCAACGGCAGCAGCGGCAAAGGCAAGAGCAGGAGGAGATGCAACTGCACCAACTGATGGGGTCCTGGAAGCAGTCAAGAAAGTGCAGCAGCAGCAGACACATGGTGAGGTGCTTGCTGGTGTGGATGCGAGTGCGGCATGGGCTAAGGCTTCATCAAAGAGTGGAGAGGCCGATTGGGAGACATGGCATGAGAGGCTGTGTCATGTGAACTTCCCTATGCTGCAAAAGTTGGTGAAGGATGGGAGCCTGAAGGGCTTGGAGATGAAAGGGGGAGTGAAGGAGATTGGGAGCTTCCCTACATGCTTGGAGACCAAGTTCTCCAAGTTCCCCTTCAATAGCACTACAGGACCAGCCAAGACCCCACTTGCACTTGTGCACATGGATGTGGTGGGGCCCACAAGAGCCCCTTCCCTCTCAGGCAGCCGCTATTTCTTGACAATTGTAGATGACCACACTCGGGCAGTGTGGGTTTACCCTTTGAAGAGCAAGGGGGAGGTGGCAGCGGCTGTCCTTAAGGAGTGGATGCCTAGAGCTCAGAGGGAATGCGGACACAAGGTGAAGGTGATCCGCTGTGAGAGTACGACACCGTTACACCACTTGGCCTTTTCCATATTTCATCTTCATTTCATTCCTCTTTTTATCTCATCTCCTTTTGCCTCATATTCCCCATTTTCCATTATCCTTTGGTTTCTTCCCCTATTATAATTATATCACCGACCAGGCATGGAATGTTCTAGACACGCTATCTAGCGTAATCCTGCCGTAATCTCTTAAAGCCAATAGCCTCGCGTGGCTATACGCAGGGTGATTCTATCTTCTAGAAGGGTCTATTCCCTTAGGATAAGATAAACCTGGTTACCTGATGTATTCTGGAAGTATAAAAGCGCCTTGTACCGATCGATAGTGCAACCTTTCCTCGACACATTCGATCCTGTGACACTTGGTAATCAGAGCTTTTTCTCACTCGGCCGCGCTCAGCTAAGCAGCAGCAGCGGGGATCTTGCCTCGAAAAACCGCCGGGGGCGACTAATTCGACGCCGATTCTGGTAAGCACCAGCTCCGCGATTTTCGAATTACCCCCTCCGTGCGTGTTTTGAACAGGATGGCAACCTTCGACAACGCCGAGGTTACCCAGCAGCTCTTCGCGCGCATCGCAGCCCTTCAGGAGGAAATGCGAGCGGATCGCGAAGCGTGGCGAAACCAGTTCGAGCGAGTAACTCGACTCGCCGGAGCGCAGCACGAGACGACAACGGCGACGACGCAGCAGTCGCAGCAGTTTCTCGAGGCTCCGAAACCGCGCCCACCTGAGCCGTTCGATCCGAGCGATCGAAACTCCGACGCCCGCAGATGGATCGCCGGGATGGAAATCTACTTCGCAGCCGTCGGATGGAGCTCGCCAGTCTGGGACGGTCAACGCGTACGACTCGCGGCGACACTAATGCGAGGGCCGGCACTCGAGTGGATTGGCGGCAACAGTACTTTCATCCACGGTGAAGCCACGTGGCAGCAGTTCCGCGCCGACCTGCTGAAACGCTTCGAACCGATAAATTCAAGTTTTCTTGCCCGCGAAAAAATTCATCGACACCGACAGTTCGGGAGTGTATCACAGTACACGCAGCAGATGGAAGAATTTTATAACCGCATTCCCGACCTGACCGAAGGGGAAAAAGTGCAATCGTACCTCGCAGGGCTGAAGACCGAAGTCAAACGACAGGTGGCAGCGTCAAACTACGCGAGCTACAGTGACGTCGTTTCGGCCGCGGAGCGCTTCGACATGGTCAACGCCGGAACACGACGGACGCACGTCGGCAGTACGCGACAGGGCGACCGCTCGGCTCACCCCACGTTCGCCGACCCGATGGAAGTCGACAGATTCGAGGGGCGGCCACGTCCGAAAAACACCAACTACACGTGTGATTTTTGCGGGGTGCCGGGCCACCGAATCTTCGACTGCAACAAAATGAAGGCCGCACGCGCAGAGTATCGGGCACGCAACAGTGGCGGAAATCTTCCGGCCAATCAGAAGACAAAAAACGGGAGTCGCCAGTGATTGCGGATCTAGCTGGCGAAAATAAAAAGATCCGAAAGCGGCCGCGGGATTCCGGAAAAATCAACTTCGACGAAGCTGATTCGACGCGAGAAGGAGGAAATGATGGGGGAAAATCTCCACCCCACGACCAGTCTTCGCCAGGGAAAATCGCCGAGGAAAAATACGACTCCGCGAAAAAAGACTCTGCCGAGACAGGGAAACTCCTTGAAGACCCAAGAAATTATAAGAATTCATTAAAGTTATCTTATAAAGATGCTTTAATGAAAACTTATGATGTTCGAGGGGCTAGAGCCTTGGAGAAAATTCGGGAGGGACTCCAAAAAAAGCAGACAGCTGTGGAGATTATACCGGTACCGGACAACTTGGGGACCAAATTAAGGAGTGTGGAAAGAAGCCGACCTTTCCACGGAGTCAACGTCCTCTCCCGACACCAGCCCACAACGACTACCCGCTCCCCAGGGAAGACGTCGGTGGAGCTGAAGCAGCTCAAGAGGAAGCTGGGGGTCTACAAGAAGCTGCACAAACCCCGAACTCCTTCTACGGATGCATCCAGTTCTTCGGCATCAATGACGCGCACAGTCGTCAAGGAAACTCCGGGCCCTGGAGAAGAGCCGTTCTCCAAGCAGCCTCGGCCAGCTGCCAGCTCAGGAGTAGACAGCAACACCAAGGTGTGTACGGAATATTGGGATGTACCCTATGACCCAATCAATGAAACTATCTTTGGGTACTCCGAGCAACGACTGCCCCTCGTGCTCGAGGTCATCTGCAAAGGACGACGCCTCCAAGCACTCGTGGACAGCAGAGCGTCACACACCGTCTGCGACAAGGCAATGGTCGACCGACTCCGGGAAGAGTACAAGCCTTCAGGATTCTCTGCAACGATGGTGGACGGCAGCAAGTTACCAGTACACGGCGAAGCAGTGCTACATCTACAAATTGGACCACTGCGCTGGAGACCTGCACTCCCCATCACCAACATCAAAGGGCTTGACTTGATCTTCGGGCGAGACTTCCTGAAAAGATTCAACCCCGAGATCAACTGGGTAAACCGCACCGCAAGCATCTACAACAATGGACGGAGAGTACAGCTACCCAACTGGGACGACACTGGAGATATCCCAGTGGAGACACTCGCACGATTCGAGAAGGACGTGAAGCGGACCGACACCGGGTTCCTGGCGATAGCAACAGAGGTGAAGAATAACGGAGAGAAAGCCTCGGAAACTCCAGAAAAAATCAAGGAATTACTGAAGGAGTTCCAAGACATTCTTCCTGACGATCTTCCGGACGAGCTACCGCCATACCGAACGCATCAACACGAGATCGTGGAGGAACCAGGTTCGAAGCCGACCTTCCGAGCACCATACCGGCTCAGCCCTACGGAGCTGACCGACATGAAGAAGCAGATCGAGTATCTCCTAGCCAAAGGACTCATCCGACCATCTACTTCGCCATACGGTGCCCCAGTACTCTTCACACCGAAACCGGACGGAAGCCTGCGCATGTGCATCGACTACCGAGCTCTTAACAAGCAGACCATCAAGAACAAATATCCGATACCGCGAATCGATGACCTGCTTGACCAGCTTCGGGGAGCTACGGTATTCTCCAAACTGGATCTGCGGTCCGGATACTGGCAGATACGGATGGCGGACAACTCTATCCACAAAACTGCTTTCCGAACTCGGTACGGATCGTATGAGTATTTGGTCATGCCGTTCGGACTCACCAACGCGCCGGCAACGTTCCAAGCCGAAATGAACCACATTCTACGACCACTTCTGGACGAATGCGTGGTGGTGTACCTGGACGACATACTCATCTACTCACGCGACATGAAGCAGCACGTCGAACACCTGCGACGCATCTTCGAAATTCTTCGACGAGAACGATTCTACGTCAAACTGTCCAAGAGCGAATTCGCCCTGGAGAAAGTCCAATTTCTAGGCCACTTGGTGAGCGCTCAAGGAGTTCACGTCGACCCCAAGAAGATCGAAGCCGTACGTACGTGGAAGACACCCGAGAACGTGAAGGAGTTGCAGCAGTTCCTATGCTTCGCTAATTACTATAACAGGTTCGTGCCACAGTATGCGAAACTCGCAGCACCACTCACGAATCTGTTGAAGAAGAACACGCCCTACAAATGGGAGACGAAGCACCAGGAAGCCGTGGAGCAGTTGAAACAAGCACTGACATCCGCACCGGTACTCATCTTGCCAGATCCCGAACGTGACTACGTCATTGAAGCAGACGCCAGTGACCAGGCCGTGGGTGCAGTCTTAATGCAAGACCAGGGGAATGGACTGCAACCAATTGCCTACCTCAGCAAGAAACTGCACGGGGCAGAACTCAACTACCCGATACACGACAAAGAGGCTCTTGCTATCGTCATCGCCTTCAAAGCGTGGAGATGCTATCTCGAAGGACGAAGAACGACCGTCTACACCGACCACTGCAGCCTGAAATATTTGAAGACACAACCCAACCTTTCCAGGCGGCAGGTCCGGTGGATCGACTTCCTCGAGACACACTTCCACTACGACATCGTGTACAAGCCCGGCCACAAGAACAAAGCAGACGCTCTCAGCCGGCCTGCACACGTTGCCGCGATTCAGATCGAAGGGATGAATCCACTACTCAAGGGACTCTTCACCCACGGGTACGCCATCGACCCCGAAATTCCCTTGGCAGAAAGGCGACATCTGCTACAGTGGGACAATGACATCGCATACCGGAAGGGATCCACAAAAATCTGGGTACCCAATTACCCTCCTTTGCGCCAGTTACTACTCGAAGAATATCACGACGTCCTCTACGCCGGACACTTCGGTAGCAACAAGACGCTCACCGGTATCGCCAAACACTACTACTGGCCCCATATGGCAGACGACGTCCAGAAATTCGTCACCTCATGTGATACATGTCAGCGGATGAAGAGCAGCAAGCAGAAAAAGGCGGGACTACTGCAGCCTCTTCCTGTCCCAGAACAACCATGGCAAGTGGTTAGCCTAGATTTCATCACCGGGTTACCACCTACCTCCAGCGGTCATGACGCCATCCTTGTCGTCATTGACAAGTTCTCCAAAATGGGACACTTCATCCCGACACACACGACGGCACGCACCGAGGAGACAGCACAACTCTTCGTTCGTCACATCATCTCACAGCATGGCATCCCAACTACACTCATCTCCGACCGAGACCCCAAGTTCACTAGCAAGTTCTGGAAGGAACTTATGTCTCTGCTCGGCACCAAACTCGCCATGTCATCCGCATACCATCCGCAGACAGACGGACAGACCGAGCGCCTCAACCAAATTGTTGAGCAACTCCTCCGAGCAGCCTGCAAGGACGACATCTCCAAATGGGACTTGCACCTACCCGTCCTGGAGTTTGCCTACAACAACGCTACACACGCCGCTACGGGACAGACGCCGTTCTTCCTCTGCTACGGACGCCACCCACTCACACCACTGAAACCGCCAACACCAGCAACAGTCCAACCTGCACACGACTTCATCACAACCATGCATCAGCTTTGGGATCGGACCCATAAGCGCCTCCTTGACATTCAACAGCAACAGAAGCGCCAGGCCGATCGCCATCGCAACGACCACACTATTACGGTGGGGGACCGGGTGCTTCTCGACACCCGTAACCTGGACATCAGCCATCTCCCATCTAAACTTCGACCTCGCTTCTGCGGGCCTTTCCTCGTTGAAGCCCAGGTCACTCCTGTTACCTTCCGCTTACGCCTGCCAGCTACCTGGAAGATTCACAACGCCTTCCACGTCCAACTTCTGAAGCCCTATCGGGACCCGAACACAATTTTCGTCGGACGCCAGCCGTCGCCGCCGCCGCCCGTCCTCGTCCAGAACGAACCCGAGTACGAGGTCGAGTCCGTGCTCGCACACCGCCGTCGTCGGAATGGCACCGTGGAGCTTCTCATCCGTTGGAAGGGTTATGATCCTTCTGAGGACAGCTGGGTCTCTGAGACCGACATGGGTAACGCCCGTCGTCCTCTGCATGACTACCTTGTCAAGCAGGGTGTTACTTCTACCACCCAGCTTTGAGGGGGGGAAGTGTGAGAGTACGACACCGTTACACCACTTGGCCTTTTCCATATTTCATCTTCATTTCATTCCTCTTTTTATCTCATCTCCTTTTGCCTCATATTCCCCATTTTCCATTATCCTTTGGTTTCTTCCCCTATTATAATTATATCACCGACCAGGCATGGAATGTTCTAGACACGCTATCTAGCGTAATCCTGCCGTAATCTCTTAAAGCCAATAGCCTCGCGTGGCTATACGCAGGGTGATTCTATCTTCTAGAAGGGTCTATTCCCTTAGGATAAGATAAACCTGGTTACCTGATGTATTCTGGAAGTATAAAAGCGCCTTGTACCGATCGATAGTGCAACCTTTCCTCGACACATTCGATCCTGTGACATCCGCAGTGACAATGGTGGGGAGTTCATTGGAGCTGATTTTGAGGGGGAGTTGAAGAGGAAGGGGATCCAACATCAACTGACAGTGCCCTACAACCCGCAGCAGAATGGCGTGGCTGAGAGGTTCAACAGGACCCTGCAGGAGGGGGCACGCACTCTCCTTGGGCGTGCAGGGCTGCCTGATCCGTTTTGGGTGTCTGCACTGAGGCAGGTCGCCCTTGTGAAGAATAGGGTGCTGGCAACAGTTGGGGAGAAGGAGTGGATCCCATATGTCAAGTGGTATGGGAGTGCTCCAGCTGTGAACATGCTGAGGGCATTTGGGTGCATGGTGGTGTTTCATGTGCCTAAGGAGAAAAGGGGGAAGTTGGAGGCTTCTGGAAGATGGGGTGTGCACTTGGGGATTGCAAAGGATCACAAGGGGTGGCTGCTATGGGACTTGACCACCCAGAAGTTGACAGTGTCAAGGGATGTGAAGTTTCTTGAGTCCCTGTACTACAAGGAATGGAAGCAGCAGCAACAGAAGCTTCCATCTACACCGCTCATTGTGGAGGCAGATGAGGTGCAGCAGCCTTCAAGACAGGTGGAGGTTGCAGTGTCAGAGGAGGAGATGTCTGGGGTGACTGAGGAAGGGGGAGCAGCTGAAGTAGAGCAGCAGCAGCAGCAGCAGCATGAGTCTCCACCTCGAGTTCCACACCCGCCTGAGCGTCCTAGGAGGGATGTGCGCCCTCCAGTGAGGCTGACCTATGGGGAAAGAGGCAAGCCGAATGTGGTGCAGGCTGGGAGTGTGTTTGAGCAGATTGAGGAAGATGAGATTGCATTGTGCTATTGGGCTGCAATTCCTCAGCCTAAGGTACTGACGCTAGCTTCAACTCAGTAAAAGCGGATGGCACCAGCATTGGGGGTTATGTGTGCTTGCTAGGAGGTGGTGCTGTGAGCTGGCGCAGCAAGAAGCAAAATGAGGTGGGATTGTCCTCATGTGAGACTGAGTACATGGCCTTACACCATGGGGCCAAGGAAGTGGTGTGGCTGAGGCGCTTGTTAGAGGAGTTGGGAGTTGGTCAGGAGGAGCCGACAGTTGTGTTCTGTGACAATGAGTCTGCTGTGAAGCTCGCCAAGAATGCTTGTCTGCATGGGCTGACAAAACACATAAGGCCTAAGTGGCACTGGGTGAGGAGACTCCTTGATAAGGAGGTGCGGCTGGAGATAGTGAAGACCCATCAGCAGGCAGCAGATATTTTCACCAAGCGTCTGGCGGAGGCGGATCATTGGAAGGGCATGAAGCTTGCTGGGATGAGTGTGCATTGAGTATGCATGCTTGAGATGTTGGTATGGTGGTTGATGGTTGGCAGCCAGAGGGGGAGATTGTTGTGTGATGTCATCATATGCTATCACATTCTGTCTGCCTCCCATCTCTTGTTTCAATTCGCATGTGTGGTTTGAACGTGTGAAAGAATTTGTGTGGTGTGTTCTGGAGTTTGGGAATGTGTTTTTGCGTTATTTTTGTTTGAGCAGGTATTTGTGATGATAGATCTTGAGAAGATGTTTCCGACGCAACAAGAATCGCTTCACTCGGAGCAAGAACGCGAAAGCTATGAAGATTCAAAGTTCATGAGCTTGCGTTACAATTGCGGCGGTTACAAAGTGAAGTTGTGGGGTGACTCTATATGGAGTTGGGACCTTTGGGGTTGGGGAAATTTGTCACTCTACTGTAACAGCTGCAAATTGGTTGGGAACAACCAAGCTAGGTTGGCAAGGGTGGCCAACTTGGATGGATTGGTTGGGAAGGGACAAAGGTCAAAGTTGAGGTTCCTATAGGGAGGGAATCTTTGTGCTTATGGGGTTTCCTTGGTTGGGGACTCTCTTGGGACCTTCCCTCTCATCCCTCTCTTTCTATCCCAACCTTTCTCTTGCTCCTTCTAATTCCTTGTGAGATTCTTGAACTTTGATTGAACCTTTTGAGATTGAGTTAAGTTCTCCTCCTACATCTTACCCCCTAGTGCGTCAAAAGCCATAGCGTCGCGAATACTTCATCAATCAACATGATTCAAATTGGGAACGGTAGCTAAGATTAAGAGCTACAACATATCCGAGTTTCGCGACATTCCAACGGCTAGTTGTTCGTCGACGTCGTTTCTTGTGAAGACGACTTTTCTGTCCAGAATTTCGGATTTATATTTTGAGTAATTCTAGCTCCTAAGTTCACCTAGACTCCGTCCTTAATCCTAACAGTTTTGACCAAGAGTAAAATGCTTGGTACACAGTTACGCTGGCAAATTGAAGGGACAGGCTCGGAAACGCCTACGTGGGGGACCGATTGTAAAACTCTCAGTAAAATATGAGAAAGTGCAGCTTCACGGAAGAACAAGGAAGTACAACCGTTAGATCGTCTAGTAGTTCGGAATTGACGGTTCAGCAACTGGAAGACGAAATCGACAGCTGGAAACGAAGTGGGGCTTTAAGCAACAAGGCCGCCATAAGGTGTAGGGAAAGTGGTGGAGATGGGGCTAAAGGTGTTGGAAGGAATGTGGTACGTGGTGGTGAAGGGGACCTACAAATGGGGCCGCCATGGGCTACAAATAAATGAGAACGGTTTGAGGAAAACAAGTACTCACCCAAAGATTACAAAGGGCCCTCGTTGGGTGTCGGCTCATCACCTGGATAGCCATGAAATGTAAAAATGTCGTCTAGGAGTGGGCGTTGTTTCGATTACTAGAGTTTTGCACTATTGTGGGCCAAGATCTCTTCAACGGTGAAATGACGAGCATTTTCTTATACTTGGAAGAATGTTCCTTAGGGTGTGTTTCGCAAAGGTTTAGGATATGTTGCTAGACCAAATTCATGTGCAGTATGTTTTTATGTCGGTGGGTGGTCCTCCTTATGGTTGCACCTTATGTATATGGTGAAATATTACGACCCAGTTCCCAACGGATTGATATACCTCTTGTGGTGGTGTTCCTCGTGATCTCCGATTCTGTCATCCTAGTGCTCCGAGAATTGCGCGCTTATGTTTCCCTCAAGAACCTATCATGTATTCGGCAACAGTGTGCTACCACTCCTAGACGCGTGCCACGTAACACCTCGTGATCATCGAATGTCCATCGCTTCCTCTGCTGATGCCCCGCTTTTGCAGTCTCTTTGACGCTGCCATCCTTTTCGTGTTTACATGGATACCCTCTTCAATACCCAAATGCTACTTTGATCGAGTCATCTGAGGCTGACTCACATGTATTCCTACGCTATGGTGTCTAGAACCAGCATAGGGAATCATGTTCCTGAACACCGTGATGTATTTGCCGATTTACAGGACAGTGTATAGTACCAGTAAAGGTGCTTCGCAAGCGTGGG
Organism: Closterium sp. NIES-67; assembly: GCA_027943415.1. Lineage (NCBI taxonomy): Eukaryota > Viridiplantae > Streptophyta > Zygnematophyceae > Desmidiales > Closteriaceae > Closterium > Closterium sp. NIES-67. Next base: position 153,492 of record BQMB01002347.1, read on the forward strand.
CTCGGCGACCAAACGTGCGAAACAATTGGCCACGGTGAGCAATGTTGCCTGGCCAAATGAAAAGTGCACATCGCTGCCCAGAAAGCCAAATTTACATCCCAAACACATGCGCGGCGTCAGAAGCCCATACCAGGTGGACGGTACTACCACCAGTAGCTGCTCGTTTGCCACCCTTCAACCTTCAAATGCAACGCACCCAGGGAGACATGTGAGTGCGAGCACAAAACCAGGGTGCATCCAAACAGGTGCCCAATTCTGTCGCAATCACCACAGACACATTTCTTGCTACCCCAAATTACGCCAATGTTTCCCATAGATCCAGCCGACCCTGCAGTCTTGATGGCGCAGCTGTTCGATGTGTTTTACAGCCGGTTCTACAATATCTGGTTCGAGAACGACGTGCGAGCGTGCATCATGTACGTCGACTGTATGACGAGGCTTGACGAAACCACCACCCCTCCGTCGCCCAGAGGAAAGATACGCCGTTGCAAAGGTGGATTGCGATGGCGGGGACTTGATCTGTTCGTCGAGGAAGTGGACAACATGACAGAGGATGAATTCCGAGACGCGTTTAGGATTAAAAAAACTATTCTATACCATATTGTGGCGGGCTTGCATCACATACTATACCCGGTGGTGATGCGTTCCATGATTTCCGAACCAGTCGCGGTCCTAATCCCGGTGAAGTATTTTGCGTTTGGCATGACATTTGCCGACATCTCTATGTTGGTGGGTGTAACGAAGACGTTGTGCCACATGCTCGTTAATCTGTTTTTAATGAACTCCCCTCGGGTGTTTAGGCGTGAGTCGGTGTGGTTCCCATTCCGCGCGGACATGGCATGAATGGCCGCCGAATTCCAAAGCATCAAGGGTATACCCTTGGTTATTGGGGCAGTGGATGGCACGCATATTCATGGTTATTGGGGCAGTGGATGGCACACATATTCAAATTAGGGGTATTGATGCTCATCGTGCAGACTATTTCTGGCGTAAGTCGGAGTATGTTGTACAGCTACAATTGACCTGCAATGCCCGTGGTGTGATTTGTGATTATTTAACTGGCTTCCCACAAAGCGCCCACGAGAACAGGGGCTTCAAAACTTCAAAACTATACGAGAGGCTAGCAAGCGGAGAAATAGCACCATACCAACTACTGGGTGATGTTGCGTATCCCTTGAAGGATTTTTGCCTCACCCTACTTCATGCTACACAGGGGTGGCTTTTCTAGGAGTGGCAACAGATGTTTAACTACGCACTGTCTGCAACCCGCATGGCAATAGAAAGGGCTATTGGGCTCTTCAAGGGGAGATGGCGACTCTTCGCGGGGCGAAATGACTGTCGCCTCTAGAGGGTCCTTGCTGGAACTTAATGCGTCGTGGTCCTGTACAATATGGTGTTGGGCATGAGCGAGCTTAGGATGCGGGCATTCAACATGAAGTGGAATCCCTACCTTGCTATGCTCGACCCATGATGGACTAGGGGTGTCATGGCGGACTTCGAGTGGGAGCCGGGCTCGTGGCTGGCGCGGGGCGTCATCCAAGCCTTCGCGATAGGCAATCATCCACCTCGTGAACAAGCCCTTTATGCGTTGCATGCCATTTTCGTGGCACTCGCTTAGAGTGGCGCATAGCATGGTTGTGCCAGCATGCGTAACCGGGGTAAGATCCTGCGGTGGATCGCATGGGTGCCCGTCGTCGCGTTTGCACCTGCGCGGTAATAGGAAGGAAATGCAACAGTGTTCCTGGTATTGGACTCGGTAAGATTTGTCAATCACGGTGTTCAGAAACCCATTTTCCTATGCTGGTACTAAACACCACTCCGTAGGAATACGCTCTTATTGGTGGGTCCTTTATCGGGGAAATTACGATGGCCTCATGTTTGACTCACTCGCTGACCGTTCTATTCGTGTACTGGCAAAGCTTTCATGTGTTCAATTGATAAGCGTTATGGAATGGGACAAGTTAGCGGAGTGCAGAAGCAGGTTATCCTTGGCTGCAGTCAACCTGTGAAGTTTGTGAAGATGTAGTTGCCGCTCTACGTGCAATTTATGAAGCGTTGTAGCTGTGTATTCTCGTCTAAACCACCTTGCATTTTTAACAACTCGTATCCAACCCATCCCCAACCCCAATTCGAATCAAGTTACATTCAGAGGAAATCAGAGTTTGCAACAGCGGGTCCACAATCTCTGGAGCACTCTACCGTCCGCCAATCAATGAAGCACCAACAGCGCCCCCGGTCTTTGCAGAATCTGGGTGCCCATGGCTTTCCTCGCGCGCAGGTTCAGCTGACAGATGACCAACCTGACGGCTACAGAGCGGAAGTTCCGCGGTGGAACTCTCGCCAAAAACAGCAGCTGGCTTCCCCGAAAGCCCAAAGGCACTTGAAAGGAGACGCCCACTCGGCTGGGCTGACGTGTCCGGTGTGGTCCTACCCACACCTGGAACATCGCTCCCTGAGACCTCAAATTGCCGAAAGCACGCCGCAATTTGAGGGCTGTTCAATACATCCAAGTTTGAACCCCGTTTCCTGCTCCAGCGCACGGCTCGGCGCTGCAACTCCAACTTCGGTCGAATTCAGGATGCGTCAATGCAGCAGTCGCGATGATTGGACGCTTGCAGCGTGCCTTACTGACTTCCGTATGCTGCGGCGAAATGATAGACGTTCCAGCTCGTTCTCCATTTATTTCCAACAGTGGGACTTTTTGCTACTCGTCAAGTATTATCGAATTCCATCGTCACTCATGATCTCATTCTCAATCAGAAACATTTCTTCTGTGAGAGAAAGCAAGGCTGACGCGCAACTAGGATGGAAGGTATGGAAGGCCCGTATAGGAGTCGCAGACGTTTTGATTCCGGCCACATGTGGGACGTCGGTGCAGTGTTGCTAGGTGGGTTCGTTCCTGGCTTTGTTGTGACGAAATGCGTCGCCGTGGTAGGCGCTCTCGCCTTCTCCTCATGGTGTGCAGCGATTGTTGTCGTCGCAGCAGGACTTCACCACATTCATGGTACGTCCGTCCCCCATACGTCACACCTGTTTGTGAGATCATTTGTGCAAGAGAATCTACATTGACGTTTTACATTTTCTCTCTGCCTTGGTTTTGCAGTGGTTGCTCATCGTTCACTGGTCCAAGATTGGGCTGACTAACTCGTCTTTCCTCCCTGAAGCGCTCACAAACTAACCCAAGGTTTTTATACGCCAAGCTGTCCTCGTGCGGAGGCTCAGCAGGCCCCTGTGATTGGGGTTCCCATATACGTCGGGTGTAAATTTTCATTGGCTCTCTGGTATCTATTTGTCTGACTGACACAGCAGCTATACAACAATCACGCGACAATGGACACAGGCGCAGACAGTGCTTGAACCTTGTGGGTGATTCAGTTGTTACGTGGCTGGTTGCTTCAATGATGCATGGGCCATGACACCGTAGAGCTACTAACCACCTTCCTGCTGTGGCTAAAACTGTCAGAAGCATTATTGTATCTTTTTCTGAAGTACATATAATGTAGATGCTGTAATTGTGCCCTGTACCAAGTCTCTAAAGGCGTGGAACATACAGTTCCGAAATTCTGAAAGTTAAAATGGCCGTGGTGTTTTAGGATGAAGAGAGCACCGCCTGGTGGAAGTTAGGACGAAAGTGTTGGGCTGAGAAAAGCCCCAATATCTTTTCTTAGACAAAGTCCCACTTGTATGAAATGCTTGAGTAGTGCAGCGGAAAGTGTTGAATAGTTGAACCAGGGCCCTAGATATCAGCCTTTTTACGCTGATTCAGGGTTTTTTCAGAGTTTTTTTTAGGGTACACACTGATGACTCAGCCTTTTTTGGATAAGTAACACTGAAAAATCAGCCTTTCTTTCGTAACGTATACTGATTTTTCAGCGTTTTTTTGTACCTGTAGCCTGACGAAACAGCGTGACTCTAGGGGGGAACGCTGAAACCGAGTATAGTGTGTTTCCTGTCAGAAACCCAGTCACTAACCACTGGGTTAGAAGGGCTTGTTGAATAGCGGGTAAGTGCGCCCATAGCCCCCCAGGCTCTGCACCTGTGGCCCTTCCCCGAGGATCTCAAGGGCAACCCCAGCGGGTCACTCAACATTTCCCTCTCCCCCGGAATCACCGGTACCTGACTGGGGAGGCTCCCGTCAATCACGTTATTTTGCCCACCGCGCCGCCCGACGGCGGCCCTGCAGAAACAGTCTGTTATGTTCTGTTCGGTGTCAGACTGTTCTGATTGGCACTTGACGATTTTTCGACTCCCGCTGGCGCCAGCACATGGGTGACTGAATGCTCCCATTGGCAATTGACCAAAATCTTGACAAGCGGTCCAATCCCAGCTATTCTGAGGACGCAGCACGGCGCGTCATGATGTAACAGCGCGGCAGGGACTGGATGGCAACGACCACCCACCTGCCTGTCCTGAACCGCGCATTACCCACCTTGCCATGCATGTTGGGCAAGGTGCGCGCGGCGCGTTCGTGGGACCCCTTGAACGAAGGTTCTGCCGCGCCTGTTTTATGAAAGCAGCCCATCACAAGTTCTCTCCCAGGCTCGTTACCACCACCGTCCCACCCCTCACCAGCCTCATTTGTTCCTCTTCCAGAATTGTTACTGCGTTGTCAGAGAACCGCTACGCCACTGATTTTATCACGCCTGGTTCTGCCGTGGCTCGTGATGGCATAATCAGGTGGTGATAACGAGCTCGCCACAGAGGACGATGATTGCCACATCCTAGAAGGCGATATGCGCACAGGCCTAGACTTACTCCTTGCTTCTTTAGGTAGTATTCAAGGCCCGTCTCCCAGACCTGCCGACCACGAGCCAACATCGCTGCCTGAGGGAACTCAGGGAGCCAGAAAGCACGCTGTTGTCCCGCCTATCGCTGGGCCGTCGGGATCGACTGCTGCACAACGCGACGCTTCTGCTGTTGACAATCGACTGCCCGAGCCTACCCCGTCGAAGCGCTTAGGAAAGTATCGGCAATCACGACTCCCCTTCGCGCCACCTGTCAATCTGCCCGACCTGCCCTCGTCTTCCGAGTCCGAGGACGAAGGTGCAGAAGATGACCTCCCAGGAAAGGCTGGCGGTAAGAGGCACTTGACTATTGACGAGCAATACGGCGAGGCCCTAGACAAGTATAATTCACGCTGGTCGAGCTCATACCCTTGGCTCCTTTTTACAAAGACTGACTGTGGCATGCCCGCCTTCAGGTGCAGTCTTTGTACCGAGCATGCAGGCTTGAAGGGCAAAACAGGCAGGCGTGGCAAAGGGGCAACCGATGTGCAAGTCCAGGCCTTCAAGCGACATGCTGCTACGAGTCGCCATCAACTTGCCGAGAAGAAGCAACACGATCTGCTGCAGATGGCGACGAAACAGCAAAGGATCGACCTGCACCCGCTTGCAGAGGACTTGGAGAAACTGCACGTCACTGCACTTTGCGATGCGCTCCACTTCAGCAGCCGCTGCAATGAGCCGATGGAAACCTGGATCAATCTCGTCCGCTACTTGGCGGAACGCAAGACGAGGGGCTTCCCTGAGAAGGGATACGGGACGTATTACAACTCGTAAGCATCCATTTACCTTCCGTGTTTCGCTGCACCGTATCGCTCTCTTGTTATACATGTCATTTCATTTTATCCATTTGCCTCTTGTTTTACAGGTATGGCTTTGGACAGTTTACTCAAGCTATGGCAACCTGGCTCCAAACCACTCAGCTTGAGCATCTTCTTACAAGCCCCTTCATCGGCCTGAGCCTTGACGAGAGCACCGACCGCTGTCGTGGCAAACACATGATTGTGTTTGCCACGTTCATCCGCCAAGGGAGACTTGTGACTGAGTTCCTCACATTGCTGACAGTCGAGAAGGCTGATGCCGCATCGCTTCTTGCCCTCCTCCTCTCCCACATCCGTGCCATTGGGGTTGACCTGCGTCGGATTTCAGGCATCAGCACCGACGGAGCAGCTGTGATGATGGGTGCTAAGGGGGGGCTTGTAGCGCGCTTGCGCGTCCACATCCCCCACCTGGTGTCGTGCCACTGCATCGCACATCGGTAATTAGTATGGTTTTTTATATGCATGTTTGTTCGCACTGTATATATGTACCGATACTTACACTTTTGTTATTTTATGTTTGTAGGGAGGCACTAGCTGTCAAGGCGGCAGCGGAGAACATCCCCGCACTCTCCATGGTAGATGATCTCATCCGCCAGCTTGCCGAGCTTCTTGGGCGATCGGGGCCTTGGCATCAGCGCTTCCTCGACCTTCAGGAGCTCTTCACCTCAACCAACCTAGAGCTCCAGGGTATTCACGCCATCAGGTGGCTTTCACGCGGTGAGGCTATCCTTCGTCTTCTTGCTGTTCTCCCTGCCGTGGTCGTCATGCTGTATGAGTTCCGTTTCCGCAACCCCAAGTTATACGCCATCGCCACTAGTTACCGCTTCTGGTTCTTCCTGAACTTTCTGGCTGATGTTCTTGAGCAGTTGAACATCTTGAACAAGACCTTTCAGCAGTGTGAGGTTAGTACTTGTGATTCAGCCCACCATGTCCTCTTGCCTCCTCTACTCACCCGTCTCCCCATCTCTATTCATACAGCTGGACTACACGAGCGTCCAGCAGCAGATCGCGCACACAACCGGCCTCATCGAGAGCCGGTACATCGACTGCGGCGACGACTTCGGAGGCGGCGAGAAGACCCGACTTGTGCAGTTCATCACCCGTCACGGCCCGGGCGGTTCGCCCAACGTCATCGTTGAGGGCGCGGATTCTGATGGCCGCCCTGCTCGCTTCACTGTAACTCTTCATTTCAACGAACTGGACGACTACCCAGGACGGGGAACACACAATGGCTGCGTCGACGTGTGCACCGAGGTTGCCGAAGACATGGCCAGGAACCTGCAGGAGCGTCTTGGAGATCTGGATTCCTTGAGCGGCGTTCGCCTTTTCTCTGCCGACCAGTGGCCAGAGAAATGGGAGCGGGAAGCGAGGCTGGCTCAGTGTGTCGAGTGGTTCCAATCACTCGTCACTCTGTTTCGCGCGGAGGATGCCGACGAAATTCTGCCAGGTGCAATGCTTGTTTTAACCTATTGCCTTATGCTTTCGTTTGTGGCTTGTTTTCTCGTCTTTCCAGCCTTGTAACGAACTAACTATCCCTAATCGTTCGTGTCTAAATGTGTTTCAGGCATTGACAAACGCCTGGCGATAAAAGAGCTGCGACACTTCGCCCCCATGCTTGCTCGTCTCCCGAAGAGTGACAAGAAGTTTCATGCTGCGCTGTCATTTGTGCTGAAGACCGCTGCCTTAAAGGACCAGTATCCCAACCTTGTGGGTCTGTGGGTGGCTGTGGCGGTGCTGCCTCTGAGCACCGTTGAGTGTGAACGCGGATTCTCCCGCCAGAACGTGATCAAGAGCTGGCTGAGGAATAGCCTGAAGGACACTAGGCTAGGTGATCTCATGTGCTTGTCCCTGTTAGACTACTCGCCGGACTGGGACGCTGTAGTACAGATTTGGCGGGCGTATAAGAAGAGACGCCCCTTCGGCACGGTCAAAGTGAGCACGGCGAGCAAGAAAGGAAAAGAGAACATGGACGAGGATGTGAATGCTGAGGGAGAGCAGGAAGAGACAGCAGCAGCAGCCATGGAGAGCCCTGTCAACGATGTGTAATTGTGGTTGATTAAATGTGTTTTTTTCACCTCAGCGTAAATTTCAGAGTAAACACTGAATCATCAGAGTTTTTTTCCCTATTAACACTGAAGAAACAGTTTTTTTTTTACAATCAACACTGACATATCAGGGGAAAGTAGGGGGGGATGGCTGATTGATCAGGGTACCTCTAAACGAATCTGAGGCCCTGAGTTGAACCCTTGCTCTAGTATGTATGAGCAAGTGATTCATTAAAAGAAATAAGCATACAGTAATAAATAGAAAGTAAGAAATGAAGCAGTTGTAGAATACAGATGAAAATGTAATAATTTGACAGGTGTTGCAGGATGTCAAACATCAGTATATCTAATGTTTGTATAGACTGTATAGGGTCACCTCTTAGAGAGTACAACCCTTAGATATGTATGCTTGTACCCATGTTCTCGAACCATTCATTCTCAGTTCTAAGTTGGTATCAGCAGTAGGTAGGTCCCGCCGCCCGCCCATGCTTCCGCCCTAGGCCCTAGCCGCCCCCGCGGCCGCCCTACCCGCGCCCGCGCGCCCGTCCTAGCTGCGACCGCCGCGCCCGTCCTAGCTGGCCCCCGCGCCCGTCCTCACGGCCCTCGTCTCAAAGAAAAACTGAATAATTGGATAGAGGGAGAGAACAAGTGTATATACCTAAGAGTGTTGTACCCTCTAAGAGGTGACCCTATACAGTCTATACAAATATGAGTTATACATATATTTGACACACCCCCTAGACTGCATAGGGGCAAATCCTGAACAAGCAGCTCAAGGCGGCACTACTAGTCCAGCCACTGAGACAAGGGTCTAAAGACCAGTCAAAAGGAGTACATGCAAGACAAGAACAAGACCAGGGCGGCACTACTAGTCCGGCCACTGGGAAAGGACACAAGTCCAGTCTGAGTACATATAGATAGATGTATATAGGACAGTACAAAGTCAAGGTCCTAGCAAGTGAGAGGCTACAGGAACTAGACCGAGCTGTACACAGTGCCGCTGATGATCTTTAGGCGCAAGCGCCTTCGTAAAGATATCAGCTGTGTTGGCACCAGAGGCCAAGTGAACTACGCGGGCCTGGCGGCGCTGCTGTAGCTCGCGCAGGAGGAAGTACCGCAGCTGAATGTGCTTCGCTCTGCCCTCAAGTCGAGGCTCCTGACACAGGAGTATCATGGCCCTGTTGTCAGCATACAGGACCGGGACAGAGCTAGGCCGCTCACCTAAGTCTGTGAGCAAGAAAGTCAGCGAGCGGAGCTCCTGTGCCGCCATGGCACCAGCGTAGATCTCAGCCTCACAGCTCGACTGAGCAACAGACGACGAGCGAGTGGATCTCCAAGAGATAGCACCCGAACCAAGGCAAAAACAGTAGCCCTGTGACGACCTGAGCGTCTCAGCGTCGTCTGCCCAAGAAGCGTCTGTGTGCCCAGTGAGGACCACTGGCCTGCGTCCTCCCAACACTAACCCCATGCCTGATGTACTTGCTAGATATCGCAAAACCCTCTTGGCTGCCGACCACTGCTGTGGTCAGTGTCTGCCAGTGGCCACAAAGCGAGCTAGGATGCTGAGAGGGTATGCGAGATCTGGGTGAGTGCAGGTCATCAGGTACATGAGGCAACCCACCAGCTCTGCGTAGGGGCCGCTGGGCTCTACTGACTCCTCAGGAACAGGAGCGGAAAGCCCGTGGTCTACAGGTAGAGGTGTGGGCTGTGCAGAGGAGAACTGAAGACCGAACCTCTGAAGGACCTGACGCACCAAGTGTGACTGGGTCAGAGTGATGGTGCGTGCTGCTCTATCCCTGGAGATCTGCAGGCCAAGATAGCGACGCAGCTCTCCAAGATCAGTGCAGGTGTGTCTCTTCAGCAGCTCACTCTTCACAGAGGCCAGTGCATCCCTGTCAGGAGTAGCGAAGACCAGGTCGTCTACGTACACAAGGATGTAGAACGGAGTCTGGCCGGAACGCACAAACAGTGAAGGGTCAGCAGAGGACGGAAAGAACTGCAGGTCTGCTAACGTGGCACGTAGCGTGTCGTGCCACTCGCGGGGAGCCTGACGCAGGCCGTAGACCGGGCGCCTGAGAAGCCACTGGGTCCCAGGAGGGAAGGTACCAGTGAAGCCCTGTGGTCGGCGCAGGTAGACCTGCTCGTGTAGGCTGCCCTGAAGAAATGCAGTAGAGAAGTCGAGGGAGTGAAGCTCGTAGTCATGCTGAGCTGCTACGTGTAGCAGCGCCCGAAGAGTGGTCATCTTCGGGGTCGGGGCGAAGGTCTGGAAGAAGTCAACCCCCTCGCGCTGACTGAAACCTCTGGCCACGTAGCACGCCTTGAAGACATGCGGCTCTCCAGGGGGGCGCTTCACCTTGAAGAGCCACCGACCATCGACTACGTTCACCCCAGGCGGGGGAACTGCGTCGACGTAAGTGCCGGTGGACCTCCAAGATGCCATCTCCTGCTCCATGGCAGCTATCCACTGAGAGGCCCAAGGTCCCGAGGTGGCCTCAGCGTAGGTGCGAGGGTCGGGATGTCGAAGGCGTCTAGGTCACCCTCAGGGACTAAAAGCATGGAGCAGAGATGGGGAGCGGCCTCGGAAAGGAAAGCAAGCTCGTACTGCCTGTCCTCTAGAACGTCACTGCCAAGGGCAGGAGCACCCCCGACGGACGGAGGACGGGCAGGGTCAGAGACCAGAGCGGTAGCGTAGTCAAGGCGGCGGGTAGAGGCGAAGTCAGCGACAGCAGCGACAAGCGCGTCAAGGCGCGAGACAGGAACAGCAGGGTCGGTAACAAGAGAGGCAAGGACCCGAGGGACAAGGGGACGAGCAGCACGGAGGTAGTCAGAGAACGGAGGAGGTGCAACAGCAAGGGACGAGGGAGGAGGGGACGGGAGGAGGGGAGGACGAGACGAGTGGGAACGGAGCAACATAGGGTGGGTGGGCAGCACAGGAGAGACGGGACGAGCACGGGACGGACGACGAGCCCGAAACGTGAGACGGAGGGGTAGGGTCAGGGGACAGCGGAGGAGACACAGGAGGGGAACGAGGAGGAAGACGGGCCGGAAACGAGTCCGGCGGCGGGAAAACAGAACCGTAGACAGGAAGGTCAGCGGGCGGTGGGGGAGACACCGGCGCGCGGTCCGGGGAGGGAAGGCCGAGCAGGCGGAGAGCGGAGACCGGCGGCGACGGCTGCTGCGGCGGCGACAACGGCTGGGCCGGAACTCTCGGACCAGCAGAGGCAGAACGACCGTCGGCAGAACACTCAACAGCAGCACCCCCAGAACCAACACCCCCAGAGCGAGAACCCCCTCCAACACCAGCAGCACCCCAGAAGCCACAGGACGAACACCCTCCTCCACACCAGCACCCCCAGGGGCCAAGAGCGGCGGCGGCAGTGGCGGCGACGACTGCAGCGGCGAAGGCTGCGGCAGCGGCGACAGCGGCGACGGGTGCGGCGGCGACGGCGACGGCGGCTGCAGCGGGGTCGGCGACTGCGACAGTGGGGGCGGAGGCACCGGGGAAGGGGGACGCGGCAAGGACAGACCAGGGGTACCACGAGAGTCAGCAGACTCCTCAACGGGGACAACCGACGGGAGGGGAGTGACGTGAGAGACACCAGACGGGGCAGGACGAGGCGGGAGAGGGGCAGGGGCTACCGGGGGAGAGGGAGCAAGGAACAGGGGGGGGCAACTGGGAGACCTCGGTGAGGGAAGCGGCGGTAAAAGGAGACGGACTCGTCAAGGTGACGTCACGAGAGTGGAGGAAGCGGTGAGACGGCGGGTGATAGAAAAGCCAGTCAGACGAGTCCAGGGGGAAACCGAGGAAGACACAGGGGACAGTGCGGGCAGTGAGCTTGTCCGTGCCAGAGGCACGAACGTGAGCAAGGCAGCCCCAGACGTGGAACGCAGACGCGTCACCGGGGGACCCGGTCCAAAGAAGGGTCGGCGAAACCTGCGGCCGCTGGGAGCGTGGCCACAGGTTAGCTGGTGAGCAGCGTAGCGAACAGCGAATGGCCACAGAAAATGGGGGGCATCGGCATGGAATCATGGAGGTGCGGGCGACCTCTATGACCAAGCCGATGCGGCGCTCAGCAACCCCATTCTGCTGTGGCGAGTCCGGCAAGGTGTACGACTGGGTGATGCCCTCCGTACGATAGAACTGTCCAAGCCGACTAGAGGCGAACACTCCGCCCCGGTCGGAGTGGAGACAAAAACGGGGAGACCGCGGTGGAGACGCGCAGCCACAACCCACGGGAGAAGAAAGTCGGGCACGTCGGCCTTCCGCTCCAGGGGAAACACCGTGGTGTAGCGCGTGTAGTCGTCGACGAGCACAAGGAAGTAGCGCTCACCGCGCGGTCCGGGGACGGGGGCAGGGCCCCAAACGTCCAGGTGCAGGGTCTGAAGGGGGGCATAGCAGGGCGCAGCGAGGAGGAGTGAGGGCCACGGCGGAGCCGGCCCTCGACGCAAGGCGTGCACGGTGGCGCAGTCGAGGGAGGAAGGGCGGGGAGCGACACAGGGAGACCTAAGACAAGGCCGTGCTGGGACATGTGACGCAGACGAGGGAGAGCAGGGTGACCTAAGCGGTGGTGCCAGAGAAGGGACGGGTGAGTGAGGGAACGAGACGAGCAAGCTGCAGCAACCTGGGAGGACGCACCAACCAGAGGGGAGGCGGTGTCTAGGGTAAACAGACCGGACACCGGGTCCCTGGGGAACGTCGCAAGGGGGGAACCTGAGACAGCCTCAGAACAGACTAGCGAACCGCTCGTGCCCGGGGAACGTGGTGGTGACGCTGAGGTCCTGGAGACAGCCGACACCAACCAGGTTCCTCGAGAATGAGGGAACGTGGAGGCCTGTAAGGGAGCCCGAGGGAACGGCTGGACAGGGAAGGGACATAGAACTGCGAGCGACGACAGGACCCACAGAGGGGTCGGCGAGAGAGACGACAGCTGGCGTAGCAAGCGGCGTAAGTGCGGAATGGTCGCGGAAGAAGCAGGCAGAAGCACCGGAGTCGAGAGTGAAGGACAGCGCAGCAGTGGCAGGGGCGGGGAACGGAGCAGGTGCAGAGTCGAGGCTAGACAAACTTGGCAGTCCTACGCCTGACGCAGCGGTGCAACAACTGGTGCAACACCTAAACTAGAGAACACAGGATAATAAGATCCAGCAACACTAGCAGCGTCAGAATACATGGCATGCAAAGCAGCACCTATCTGATCCATGTCTAACTCAAAGATCGGCACGCCCTGGCGGAGCAGGCTGTGCCAGTTGGGGAGGTCAGGGGCCGGGCCAAAGCGACGACGAAATAGATTGTCGAGGCGGCGGAAACAGCGGCAGTCGGGTGCGGGCGGCGGCACATAGTGCCGCGAAGGGGCCCGGTCTGAAGCTGGTACTGACAGGTGACAGCACCGGAGCCGCTGGTAGATGCCAAGCTGCGCGGGCCGCCACCACTGCCACCACCCCCTTGAGGAGCCGGGCCAAACAGACGGGAGGCGAGCCCACTGCTGCGAGGGCTGCGGCTGGGACGGCGGCTGCGGCGCGGGCTGCTCCTGCTGCGGCTGGGGCTGCTGCTCCTGACCACCAATGCTAGTCCCCTAGACGGACTACGCTCACGACCACCAGCACCACTACCTGCACCACCACCCCTACCACCCTGGCGACCACGGCCACTGCGGCGCGAGCGCTGCTGCGGGTGGACCGCAGCAGCCGTCTCGGTGAGAGGGGTCGCCGTGGCGACCGCAGCCGAAACGTCAGTGAACGTGCACTGGGAGGGGGCACAGCCGTGAAAGATAGAGACTGCCGGCGCACCGCTCGACTGAGCGATAGTGCGCTGGTGAGTCTCGATCTCGGTGAGGGTGTCGACAAAGGCAGTGAGAGTGAGGTCAGCCGGGTGCTGGCTAAGGAAGTGATCGCGAGCACTAGCGAGGCGGTCTGGCAGGCGCATGGCAATAAAATAGAGCGTCATGCAGAATGGGGGGGGGGAGCGCAGTGAGCTGGGCAGCAGTGCTGGCAGTGCGATAGTGGGTCTCTAGAGCACGCAGGTGAGTGGCAAAGTCTGCGACGGTAGGGAAAGCTGCAAGGTCTGGGAAAAGCATAGGGAAGAGCAGGCGACCAGCAGAAGCAGACGCGGGTGTGGAATAGCGGGCAATAACAGCGTCTAAGTAAGCTTTGGCCGTCTCAATAGTAGCAAAACGCGAGCGCTCAGAGACAGGAAGGGCATGGCTAATGGCTACCTGAGCGACTGCATCGCGGGAGTCGTAGACCGCACGGGCAAGCGCAGTAGTAGAGAATGTCTCACGGTCATCAGAGGAGGGATCAGCAGGGAGGGGGGCAGGTACGGGGGGGCGGGGGAGCAAGCCGTCAACATGGACAACCAAAGAGTGGCCATCCTGACGCTGACCTGTGAGGTGCGGCGGAGATCGGAGAGCCAGGCGGCGAAGTCAACCGTATGGCCCTCAGCGTCCAGTCGGAGCACGAAGTCCGCCATCGTGCAGGGTCAGCGGGACAGCTCCACAGGAACTCAGCTACAGCCCCCTCCAGCACAGTGGCCACGAAGCGCCTCAGCACGGGCGAGTGGAGGAGACGGAGCCCGAGGCGGCACAGCAGGACGAGCCGGGGCGAAAGGGGCAGGCAGGGACGGTGGGGCCAGGCAGGCACGCAGGGCCAGGCAGGTGCGGCAGGCCAGTCAGGGGCGGCGGGCCAGGAGGCCCGGCGGGGCCAGGCAGGTGCGGCTGGGCCAGGCAGGCGCGGCGGGCCAGCGGCGCGACAGGGCCAGGAGACACGGCAGGGCAGGCAGGCGCGACGGGGCCAGGCAGGCGCGGCGGGCCAGGCAGCGCGGCGAGGGCCAGGGCAGGCTCGACGGGGCCAGGCAGTCACAACGGGGCCAGGGCAGGTGCGACGGGTCGAGGAGGCACGAGGGGCCCAGGAGGGGCATGACGGGGCCTAGGCAGCGCGATTGGGGCCCAGGGGGGCGCGACGGGGCCTAGGAGGCACGATGGGGCCTAGGGGGGCGCGACGAAGCCTACGGGGCACGAAGGGGAGCCCAGGAGTGGCGCGACGGGGCCTAGGCAGCGCGATGGGGCCCAGGGGGGCGCGACGGGGCCTAGGAGGCGCGATGGAGCCCAGGGGGGCGCGACGAGGCCTGGAGGCACGATGGGGCCTAGGGGGGCGCGACGGGGCCTACGGGGCACGAAGGGGCCAGGAGGGACGCGACGGGGCCTAGGAGCGCGATGGGGCCCAGGGGGGCGCGACGGGCCTAGGCAGCGTGATGGGGCCCAGGGGGGCGCGACGGGGCCTACTGGGACGAAGGGGCCCAGGAGGGGCGCGACGGGCCTAGGCAGCGCGATGGGGCCCAGGGGGAGCGCGACGGGCCTAGGCAGCGCGATGGGGCCCAGGGGGGGCGCGACGGGGCCTAGGAGGAACGGAGGGGGTGGCGGGGCCTAGGAGGCACGGGCGGAAGCGGTAGGTGGAGGGGAACCAACCTACGGGTGATACCATCTCAAAGAAAAACTGAATAATTGGATAGAGGGAGAGAACAAGTGTATATACCTAAGAGTGTTGTACCCTCTAAGAGGTGACCCTATACAGTCTATACAAATATGAGTTTACATATATTTGACACCTCGCGCCCGTCCTAGCTGGCCCCACGCCCGTCCTTACGGCCCCGCGCCCGTCCTCACGGCCCCGGCGCCCGTCCTAGCTGGCCCCGCGCCTGTCCTAACGGCCCCCGCGCCCGTCCTAGCTGGCCCCGCGCCCGCCCTAGCTGTGCCCCACCCGCCCTAGCTGGCCCCGCGCCCGTCCTAGCTGACCCCGCGCCCGTCCTCACGGCTTCCGCGCCCGTCCTAGTCGGCCCCGCGCCCGTCCTACTGGCCCCCGTGCCCGTCCTAGTGGCCCCCGCGCCCATCCTTACCGGCCCCGCGCCCGTCCTACCGGTCCCCGCGCCCATCCTAGCCGGCCCCGCGCCCGTCCTACAGGCCCCGCACTCGTCCTAACTGGCCCCCGCGCCCGTCCAACAGGCCCCGCGCCCGTCCTAGCCGGCCCCGCGCCCGTCCCAGGCCCCTCCTAGCCGGCCCCGCGCCCGTCCCAGTCCCGTCCTAGCCGCCCCGCGACCATCCTACTTGGCCCCTGCGCCCGTCCTCGCCGGCCCGGCGCCCGCCGCTACTGGCCCCGCGCCCGTTCTGCCGACCCCTGCGCGCGCCTTGCCCATCGATCTCCGGCCCCGTGCTCACCTTCCCGCCGGACTGCCGCCGATCTGCGTGCGGCCCGCTCTTCGTGTCTGCTACTGCACTGCACCCTCCCTGGTACGGTTCTCCATCACCTTGCACTGCACTGCACCCCTTTGCACCGCACTGTACCGCGCTGCACCGCATTGCACCGCATTGTACCGCACTGTACCGCGCTGCACCGCACTGTACCGCCCTGCACTGCATTGTACCGCCTTGCACTGCACTGTACTGCCCTGCGCTGTTCCTGATGGCGGCAGAGCTTCTCTTCGACGCTGAAGGCCAGCCTCTGGAGTTCGAGGCCTGGCTAGCCGACCTCCGCCGCCACCTCACTGGCCAGCGGCAGGATGGCCACCCACTCTCGGCACACCTTGACGGAACGCTTCCCTGCCCAGACCCCCCTGCTGTGCTGCCCGCTGACCCCACACTGCTGCGCGCGAGTCTACTGCGGCCGCTGCCCTAACTCGCTCTGTCTGGCTTTCCCAAGACGCTGTCGTACAGCTTGCCATTAGCAATGCCCTCCCCCCGTCTGAGCGTCCTCGCTTTAGTTCTATCACCACCGCCCAGGCTTCCTTAGATGCTGTTATCTGGCGCTATTCCGCCCCGCCTGCTGCCTCAGTGGGTCGCCTGATCCTACCGATGCTCTTTCCTGACCTTGCGTCTTTCCCCACTGTCGCTGACTTGGCTGCCCACCTGCGCACGATAGATGAGACCTGGCGCGCTGCCTGCACTGACGCACAGCTTAGAGCCCACCAGCCGCCCCTGATCTCTACCCTCTACCTGCTTGCCACCCGCCTCCCTGACCGCCTTGCCGCTGCTCGTGACAGCTTCCTTAGCATTCACCCCGGTGACCTCACCCTCACAGACTTTGTAGACACCCTGACTGTTGTTGAGACCCGCCACCGCTCTATCGCCCAGGCGAGCGGTACTGTGCCGGTCCCTATCTTCAGGGTTGTGCCCCCGCTCAGTGCACCTTCTCCGATGGTTCTGCAGCTGTGGCTGAGACCGCCGCTGCAGCGCAGTTCCGTCCGGGGAAGAGCCGCCGCCCCAAGGCTGGGCGTTGCGGAGGAGGTGGGGGTGCCAGTGGAGGTGGTGGTGGAGTCGGGTCGTCTGGTGGTGGAGCGGACGAGGGGACCGCTGCCAGGTCCAGCTGAGCAGCCGCCAGCAGCCGCAGCAACAGCAGCAGCCACAGCAGCCTCAGCAGCCGCAACAGCCACACCAGCCGCAGCAGCTGCCGCAGATGAGGGCGAGTACCCTCCCGCCGTGGTGGCCTGGCGCTGGTGGTGGTCGTGCGCGCGGTGGTGTGCCGGGTGGCGGTTCGGGAGGCGTGCGCTGTCAGTACCAGATCCAGACCGGTCCGCTCCGCGGCTTCATTTGCGGTAAGATTGGTCACTCCACTGCCCGCTGTTTTCATCGCCTGGACGACCTGTTTCGTCAGCGCTTCGGCCGTCGCCCGACCTCCCGGACTGGCATAGTTTGCTTAGTCGTAGGGTTCAGATTTTTTAACATGGATATGGATGCCATTGTTTCTACCATGCATGTGATGTATGCTGATGATCTAGTGTGCTCCCCTCTTATTACTCCTTGTCGCCTAGTGTAGGTGTGCCTAGCTTAGCCTCCTCTGCTGCGTCAGGCGTAGGAGCTCCTGCTTTGTTTAGCCTTGGTGCTTCCGTAGTCGCCTCGTCGCCAGACGCCACTCCTTCGCTTTCCTTCACCTTGGACTCTGGCGCTTCCCCGTGTTTCTTCCGAGATTCTACTAAGCTGACGCCGCTTCCTGTTCCTGCTGCAGTTTCTCTTGCTGACCCCTCCGGCGGTCTAGTCGTCGCTCGCAGTTCCACCACCCTTCCCTGTCCGACGGTTCCTTCGGGCTCTTTTACAGGTCTGCATATCCCCTCGTTCTCCAGAACCTAGTTGGTGTCGGCTGCCTTCAGGACCTTGGCGTCACCACTACGTTCCCTGGACACGAGCGGTATGCTGTCTGTACCGAGGCCACCACTGGTGCCCCCCTTTCCACGTTCCTCTGGACCCGGTGTCCGGCCTGTTCACCCTCGACACCGTGACCCCCCGGCTGGGGCGCCCCTTCAGGTGGCTTGCGTCTACCCAGGTTACTGCTGCCTGCTCCTGTCGTCCCTCACTCACCCGACTCTCCTTTGGCACCACCGCCTAGGTCACCCTGCGCTCCTGCGTCTGCGTCACATGTCCCAGCACGGTCTCGTCCTTGGTCTCCCTGGTACGTTCCCGATTTTCCCTCCTCCCCAGCCCCACCTTGCACGCCTTGTGTCGAGGGTCGGCTTCGCTGTGCCCCTCACTCCTCCTCGTTTCCCCCTACCGCCGCGCCGCTGCAGACCCTGCACATGACGTCTGGGCCCCGCCCTCCATGGGCCGCGTCGAGCGCGCTACTTCCTCGTGCTTGTCAACGACTTCACTCGCTACACCACAGTCTTTCCCCTGGAGTGCAAGGCCGACGTGCCTGCGCGCTCTCATCCCTGGCTTGTCTCTGCCCGTGTACATCAAGGTCTCCCTGTCCTGCGTCTACACTCCTACCGTGGTGACGAGTTTGCCTCAGGTGTCCTTGGTCGCTTCTGTCGTGCGGAGGGCATCACCCAGACGTTCACGCTGCCGGACTCCCCACAGCAGAATAGGGTCGCTGAGCGACGCATCGGTTTGGTCATGGCGGTGGCTTGCACCTCCATGATCCATGCCGGTGCACCCCATTTTCTGTGGCCG
>BQMB01002348.1:0-141094 GCA_027943415.1 Closterium sp. NIES-67
CCAGCCGCCCATTACCTCTACCCTCTACCTGCTTGCCACCCGCCTCCCTGACCGCCTTGCTGTCGCCCGCGACCGCTTCCTTAGCATTCACCCCGCAGACCTCACCCTCACTGACTTTGTAGACACCCTGACTGTGATAGAGACCCGTCACCGCTCCATCGCCCAGGCGAGCGGTGTCGTGCCGGTCCCTATCTTTCAGGGTTGTGCCCCGCCAGTGTACCTTCTCCGACGGCTCTGCCGCAGTGGCTGAGACTGCTGCTGCAGCGCAGTTTCGTTCGGGAAGGGCCGCCGCCCCAAGGTTGGGCGCGGCGGCGGGGCGGCGGGGGTGCGGGAGGGGGTAGTGGTGGGGTCGGGTCGTCTGGTGCTGGAGCGGACGAGGGGACCCTGCCCAGTCCAGCTGAGCGCCGCCCCTGCAGTTGCAGCAGCCGCAGCAGCCGCCGCAGTCGCAGCCTTCGCAGCAGCCGCAGCAGCCGTCGCAGACGCGGCAGACGAGTGTCCTCCCGCCCGGGTGGCCCGGCGCTGGCGGTGGCGGGCGCGTGGTGGTGTGCCGAGTGGTGGCTCTGGCGGCGGGCGTTGTCAGTACCAGATCCAGACCGGTCCTCGCCGCGGCTTCGTTTGCGGTAAGATCGGTCACTCCACTCCCCGCTGTTTTCGTCGCCTGGACGACCTCTTTCGTCAGCGCTTCGGCCCGTCGCCAGACCTCCCGGACTGGCACAGTTTGCTTAGTCGTAAGATTCAGATTTTTGATATGGACATGGATGCCATTGTTTCTGCTCTGCATGTGATGTATGCTGATGACTCTAGTGTGCTTCCCGCTTATTACTCACTGTTGCCTAGTGTAGGTGTGCCTAGCTTAGCCTCCCCTGCTGCGTCAGGCGTAGGATCCCCTGCTTTGTGTAGTCTTGGTGCTTCCGCCGTCGTTCCGTCGCCAGACCCCTCTGCTTCGCTTTCCTTCACCTTGGACTCTGGCGCTTCTCGGTGTTTCTTCCGCGACTCCACCACCCTGACGCCGCTTCCTGTTCCTGCTGCCGTTTCTCTTGCTGACCCCTCCGGCGGTCCGGTAGTCGCCCGCAGTTCCACCACCCTTCCCTGTCCGGCGGTTCCTTCGGGCTCTCTTACAGGTCTGCATATCCCCTCGTTCTCCAGGAACCTAGTTGGTGTCGGCTGCCTCCAGGACCTTGGCGTCACCACTACGTTCCCTGGTCACGAGCGGTATGCTGTCTGTACCGAGGCCGCCACTGGTGCCCCCTGTCCACGTTCCCCCGGGACCCGGTGTCCGGCCTGTTCACTCTGGACACCGTGACCCCCCCGGCTGGAGCGCTCACCCCAGGTTGCTGCTGCCTGCTCCTGTCGGTCCCTCACTCACCCGACCTCCTTTGGCACCACCGCCTAGGTCACCCTGCGCTCCCGCGTCTGCGTCACATGTCCCAGCACGGTCTTGTCCTTGGTCTCCCAGGTTCCTCCCCGCGTTTCCCTCCTCCCCAGCCCCACCTTGCACGCCTTGTGTCGAGGGTCGGCTTCGCCGTGCCCCTCACTCCTCCTCGTTTCCCCCTACCGCCGCGCCGCTGCAGACCCTGCACCTGGACGTCTGGGGCCCCGCCCCCGTCCCTGGGCCGCGTCGCGAGCGCTACTTCCTTGTGCTTGTCGACGACTTCACTCGTTACACCACAGTCTTTCCCCTGGAGCGCAAGGCCGACGTGCCTGGCGCTCTCATCCCCTGGCTTGTCTCTGCGCGTGTCCACCGCGGTCTCCCTGTCTTGCGTCTTCACTCAGACCGTGGTGGCGAGTTTGCCTCAGGTGTCCTTGGTCGCTTTTGTCGTGCGGAGGGCATCACCCAGACGTTCACCCTACCGGACTCCCCACAGCAGAATGGGGTCGCTGAGCGACGCATCGGTTTGGTCATGGAGGTGGCTCGCACCTCCATGATCCATGCCGGTGCACCCCATTTTCTGTGGCCGTTCGCTGTGCGCTACGCTTCTCACCAGCTTAACTGTGGCCGCACCCTCAGCAGCCGCAGGTTTCGCCGACCCGTCTTTGGACTGGGTCTCCTGGTGACGCGTCTGCGTTCCACGTCTGGGGCTGCCTTGCTCACGTCCGTGCCTCCGGCACGGACAAGCTCACTGCCCGCACCCTTCCCTGCGTCTTCCTCGGTTTTCCCCTTGACGCGTCCGACTGGCACTTTTACCACCCGCCGTCTCACCGCTTCTCTACTCTCACTCTCGACGTCACCTTTGACGAGTCCGTCTCCTACTACCGTCGCTTCCCCCACCGTGGTCCCCCGGTTACCCCCCCCTGTTCCTGGTCACTCCTTCCCCGGTAGTCCCTGCCCCTCCTCCTCCTCCTCCCCGTCCCGCCCCCTCTGGTGTGTCCCACGTCACCCCCCTTCCGTCCGTGGACCCGGTTGAGGAGTCTTCTGACTCTGGTGGCCCTCCTGCAGTCCTCGCCGGCCGCCCCTCCCCTGGCGTCCCCTCCCCAGTCCCCCCTCCACCGCCTCTGCCGCCGCTTCGCCGCCGCCGCCGCCGCCGCCGCACCCGTTCGCTGACTCTGGGGGTGCTCGTCCCGGTCGCCCTGGGGTGGTCCCTCTGGGGGTGCTGGTGTGGAGAGTGCCGGTGGTAGCCGAGGAGCAGCTTGCGGTCCAGGTGTCGCCGTTGTGCCGCCGCAGCAGCAGTCCCCGCCGGTGTCCCCTTCGCCTGCTCGGCCTTCCGTCCCCCGACCCTGCGTCGGTTCCTCCCCGACCGTCTCCTCCTCTTCCTGTCTACGGCCCTGTTTTCCCTCCGCCGGACTCGTCCCCGGCCCGTCTCCCCCCTCGTTCCCTCCTGTGTCCCCTCCCCTGTCTCCTGACCCGACTCCTCCGTCGCACGTCTGGTCTCACCGTCCCTCCCGTGCTCGTCCTGCCTCGCCTGTCTTGCGCTCCCACCCTATGTTGCTTCGTTCCACGCGTCTCGTCCTCCCCTTCTGCCGTCGCCTCCTCCGTCCTCCCTTGTTGTTGCGCCCCCCCGCTGTCTGACTACCTTCGTGCCGCTCGTCCTTTTCCTCGGGTCCTTGCCTCTCTCGTTACCGACCCGTCTGTTCCGGCTCGTGCCTTGACGCTCTTGTCGCTGCTGTCGCTGACTTCGCCTCTACCCGCCGCCTTGACTACGCCACCGCTCTGGTCTCTGACCCTGCCTGTCCTCCGTCTGTCGGGGGTGCTCCTGCCCTTGGCAGTGACGTCCTGGAGGACCGCC
This sequence comes from Closterium sp. NIES-67, assembly GCA_027943415.1. Taxonomy (NCBI): domain Eukaryota; kingdom Viridiplantae; phylum Streptophyta; class Zygnematophyceae; order Desmidiales; family Closteriaceae; genus Closterium; species Closterium sp. NIES-67. The sequence goes on from BQMB01002348.1 coordinate 3,225, forward strand.
AGTTCGAGCTTGCTTTCCTCTCCGAGGCTGCTCCCCATCTCTGTTCCATGCTGCTAGTCCCTGAGGGTGACCCAGACGCTTTCGACATCCCGACCCTCGCACTTACGCTGAGGCGACTTCGGGACCCTGGGCCTCGCAGTGGATAGCTGCCATGGAGCAGGAGATGGCATCTTGGAGATCCACCGGCACCTTCGTCGACGCAGTTCCCCCACCTGGGGTGAACGTAGTCGATGGCCGCTGGCTCTTCAAGGTGAAGCGCCCTCCTGGAGAGCCGCCTGTCTTCAAGGCGCGCTATGTGGCTAGAGGCTTCAGTCAGCGCGAGGGGGTGGACTTCTTCCAGACTTTCGCTCCGACCCCGAAGATGACTACTCTTCGGGTTCTGTTACACCTAGCTGCTCAGCGTGACTACGAGCTTCACTCCCTCGACTTCTCCACTGCCTTCCTTCAGGGCAGCCTACACGAGCAGGTCTACCTGCGCGCCCTCCGGGCTTTACTGGCACCTTCCCTCCTGGGACCCAGTGGCTCCTGCGGCGCCCCGTCTACGGCCTGCGCCAGGCTCCCCGTGAGTGGCACGACACTCTCGTGCTACGCTTGCTGACCTGCAGTTCTTTCCGTCTTCCGCAGACCCTTCACTCTTCGTTCGTGCTGGCCAGACTCCGTTCTACATCCTTGTTTACGTCGACGACCTGGTCTTTGCCACAGCAGACAGGGACGCACTGGCCTCCGTGAAGGCAGAGCTGCTGAAGAGACACACCTGCACTGACCTTGGAGAACTGCGCCGTTACCTTGGCTTGCAGATCTCCAGGGACAGAGCTGCGCGCACCATCACCCTGACTCAGTCACACTTGGTGCGCCAGGTCCTTCAGAGGTTCAGCCTTCAGTTCTCCTCTGCACAGCCCACCCCTCTGCCTGTAGACCACAGGCTCTCCGCTCCAGTGCCTGAGGAGTTGGTAGAGCCCAGCGGCCCCTACGCAGAGCTGGTGGGTTGCCTCATGTACCTGATGACTTGCACTCGCCCAGATCTCGCATACCCTCTCAGCATCCTGGCTCGCTTTGTGGCCACAGGCAGACACCGACCGCAGCACTGGTCTGCCGCTAAGAGGGTTCTGCGTTATCTTGCTAGTACATCGGGCATGGGGTTAGTGCTAGGAGGACGCAGGCCAGTGGTCCTTACTGGACACACAGACGCTTCGTGGGCAGACGACGCTGAGACACTCAGGTCTACCCAGGGCTACTGCTTCAGCCTTGGCTCAGGTGCCGTCTCGTGGAGAGCTACTCGCTCCTCGTCTGTTGCACAGTCCAGCTGTGAGGCTGAGATCTACGCTGGTGCCATGGCGGCACAGGAGCTCCGCTGGCTGACCTTCTTGCTCACTGACTTAGGTGAGCGGCCTAGCTCTGCCCCGGTCCTGTTCGCTGACAACAGGGCCATGATCCTCCTGTGTCAGGAGCCTCGACTCGAGGGCAGAGCGAAGCACATTCAGCTGCGGTACTTCCTCCTGCGTGAGCTACAGCAGCGACGTCAGGCTCGCGTAGTACACTTGGCCTCAGGTGCCAACACGGCTGATATCTTTACGAAGGCGCTTGCGCCTAAAGATCATCAGCGGCACTGTGTACAGCTTGGTCTAGTTCCTGTAGCCTCTCACTTGCTAGGACCTTGACTTTGTACTGTCCTTTATATGTATACTCAGACTGGACTTGTGTCCTCTCCCAGTGGCTGGACTAGTAGTGCCGCCCTGCTCTTGTTCTTGCCTTGTCTGTACTCCTTCTGACTGGTCTCTCAGACCCTTGTCTCAGAGGTTGGACTAGTAGTGCCGCCCTGAGCTGCTTGTTTAGGACATTCCCCTATGCAGTCTAGGGGGTGTGTCAAACATGTGTATTTGTCATGTTTGTATAGACTGTATAGGGTAGCCTCTTAGAGGGTACAACACTTAGGTATATCTGTGTGTACTCACTCTATCAACACACTTCTCTAATTCTGATACGAACGTCCCTGGAAAACAGCTCGGTGCCCTAGCATAGATAGAGAATTACCCGGTACAAGTCTACGTCCAGTCACGCAATGTGCGGGACATCGGCAGTCTTAACTAAGACCATACATTGGAGAGGGGGAGGGTGTAAGGAAATGGTATTTCCTTATCACGGGTTTTATTCAGTAAGGCGTATACTGCTATAACGGGTTGCTGCGCAGTTCTGTCACCAAATTCAAATCATGGTACCAAATGTGGTCTCCTGACGAGCCGCATGCAATTTGCCCGCCTTGCTGTTGCATGCTAGATCTGGGCTCTTCGTGCCATTTTACGAAACCACACGTCGCAGCTCTGCCAAGCCACGACCGTGTGCTCCTAGGCTAGCTATATCCATGCTCCTTGGTGTTTTGATGTTGCTCAGTTGTGTTGTTTCCTCGATCACCAATGCTTCTACACACGCTGCTTATCATCAATCACTTGCTTAGCAGTCAATTTTTTTTGTAAACGTTAGCGATCGAGGTTTCGGGTTCAAGAAATTCAACTCTCGCCACGCCAACAACCTTCTCCACGCATCCTTGCTGTCGTTGGCACGAGCGTTGCGGTGTGGTGCAGTGCAGGCCGCAAAAAGCTGCCCACAAGCAAGGACAGCAAGCCTGATTCCCGCTCCAGTAGCCATCAAACTGCCAATTTCTGTTAGGAGTAAGTGTTATTGTAGGTGCTCTTTATGGAAGCCAGAACGAGGCGCTCATTAGGTGGCACTGCCTGTGGCGGGAGTCGAAGGAGTACGTACCAGCACTTTCCTGTACCGAACCAGCTCCGTCTCCCTCAAGCTGGCTCAAGGTATGCGCATCAGAAACGCGGCCGCCCTTCAGCATTCCCATTTGCGCACCTGGCAGGTGTCCGCAATCATCGCGCGCTCGGCGCATGCCCAGCAGCATTCCCGTTGCACGCTCCTGGCATGCTCACCTCCCTTATCGTACGATGTTGCTACACCAATATTAGCCTTCTCGAAGTAAAATGCACACGCGCAAGCAACTACAAGTGACGATGACAGCCACTTGCTCGTCCTGCCACTCGGCTCACTTCCAGCCGGGTCGTACGTGCGGCCATCATCGCTCCTTATTGCACACGCTACCCCTCTCGCTCTCACTCCCTCTCTTCTCCCCGCGATCACCTCCCTTCCCCGTTTCCATGTCCTCTCGCACCCTCTTTCCTGCCGTCCGACGCTTCTCTACCGCGTCACAGGCCCTCTCGCACCCCGCACACGAGGCGGTTCGGCAACGGACATCGTAGCAATGGCGCGAGATAGGGGTGGTGCCAGACGAGACACATGGCGTCGAGTGGATGGCCATCGGAATCGCGGCGGAAGTGTTGCTGCCCGCGGCAATCCCAAGGGCCGCGCTGAGAGGCGGCGGCCGAACATCGCGCTTCACGCGTTGCTCGCGCCGCAAACAGCGGCGGGCACAGCATTGGAGAGGGGCGGAGGACAGCCACAGAGGAGCAGCACGGCGGCTGTGGCAAGCAGTTTCAGTGGAGGGGCAGCAGAGGCACAGCCAGCGCGGGTGATAGCAATGATGACGCTGACGATGGCGGTAATGGTAACAGCACACGTGGCGGGTTGGTGCTGGCGGAGATTGCTGCCGCGGCGTGAGTGAAGCGAGCTGCTCGAGAGGCGGCAGCGCAGCGCATGGCAGGGAGCAGCGCATGGCGGGGGAGCAGCGGGGAAGTGCGAGGAAGCAGGGGAGTGGGCGAGGAGACGGGATGTGGATAAGGCAGCAGGGAAAGATGATGAGCGGTCGTATGGCGAGCACAAGAAGTTGATTGTTATCGAGCAGCACGCGGAGGCTTGTAATAAGAGAGAGTCAAAACCAGATGGCGGCAGCAGCAGCAGCAAGAGCAGCAGCAGCGGCAAGAGCAGCAGTAAACGTGAGCAGCGATGGAGAGAAGGAAGAGGAGGTGAGCAGGGACCAATAGAGCCAGCGGCGATTCCACAGTGGCTCTGGCGCTGCTGGCGCCGCTGGCTTGCGCGGGGGAGGACGTGGCACACGGCATGTGTGTGGAGCAGGGAGTGGCGGCGCTCCTCACTCACTCCGTGCTCTCCTTCTCCCTCCTCTTCCACCCTCACTCCCTCTCATGGCGCCCCTCCTTCCGTGACCCCGCCTGCCCCTCCCTCACACGCCACTGGAACCGCAGCTTTCCAGGCCCCCTGCTGATGGCAGGGGAAGTGACAGACAAGGCAACCAGAGAAGAACGCAGGAATTTGCGCTCAGTGTCAGGTGCAGCAGCGAGTACAGGAGCAGATGGGAGTAGGTGGTGTGCTCAGTGGTGCTTCAGTCCGCCATGCCCTTCCCCTGCTCCACCGCACTGCAGCCCGGCAGTGTGGCGGACCGCATGCTCTACTTCTCGCTGCTCTCGCTGCTCACAGCTGTGCTCACCAGCTGAAGGCAGAGCTCAGGGGGCCATCTCTGGCAGCCGGTGCTGCAGCTGAGGTCCTGCGCACTCTCATTCTCTCCCCCTCCTTCCTTGAGTCAAACTCCGACTTCCCTTACTACTATGTGCCGCCTCTTGGCCTCCTCACTGCACTGCACACCCTACATCTGACCTTGAGTGGCTCGAGAAGGTCGTCATACATGGGTGAGTCCAAGATGCGCTTGTTCGGTAGCAGCTGGTGCAATGAGTCCATCGTTAGAAAGTCAACGTGACGTTCCGGGCCTTTGATTCGTATGCGATGGCTCAGGATTTTTGCTGATTTGACAAGCGTTTCCTCGGTGTTAGGATTAAGGACGGAGTCTAGGTGAACTTTGGAGCTAGAATTACTAAAAATAGAAATCCGAAATTCTGGACAGAAAAGTCGTCTCCATAAGAAACGTTGTCGACAAAAAACTAGCCTTTGGAATGTCGCGAAACTTGTGTTGGAAATATCTCAAGGACTTAAGCGTTTCTGAAGTGTAACACTGTACTCGAGGAAGATTACAGGGGAGCACGCGAGTCAACGGAGGTTACACGAGGGGGCGGACAAAGAATGCGAAAGGACTCGAAAGGTCGCAACTGGAGGTTGCGACTGACCGTTACAACATCACGGATGGTAACCGAAGCGGCAATCGAGTCGCTGTGCGACTCGATAAACCGTTCCTGTAACTGTATTCTACAACTGCTTTCTTATCTTCTATATATTGCTGTATGCTTGTTTCTTTAATCAATCACTTGTTCTCACATACTAGTACAAGGGTTCAACTGCCTCAACTTCCGCTGCACTACTCCAAGTCTCAAGTCTCTACAGCTGGGACTTAGTCTCTGCAAAAGATCCTAAGGGCTTTTCTCAGCCCAACATGGTATGAGAGCTGGTCAGAGACCAAACTCCCAGCAACTACGCTCCATCAACAACCTGCAACTCAACTTGATTCAACACTCATTGATTACAAGACATGGACAACAAGGGCAAGAAAGTCTCTACGGGCTCACCCAGCGCCCAAGAAACTCAACACGGCAACTCTGGTCTGCACACCTCAGGACTGCAGACAGAGACCGGGACTGCTCAAGAAACAACGGGAAGAGTACCAGAGATGGTGACTCCGTCTCCCTCTTCAAGTGTGGACCCGAATCTCATGGAGAGATTCTTCAGCTTCATGTCACACTTCGACCAGCAGCAGCAGACAAGGACACCTGCGCATCAACACAGAGCAATGGAGGAATATGGGATTAGCGCCGATGAGCCTCGACAACTCATCCTTCGGGCGACACAACCAAGCGCCTACCTTTGCGCCTTATCATTCTTCGCCGGGGACGTTCGAATTCATGCCGCCCCGTGCCCAGCCAACAGCAGCTGCATCACAACAAACACCGAATGAAATCTTAAGTTTACAGGCGCAGTTCTCACACGTGATCAAACTTCAGACATCCTCACCGTTCAACGGACACGACTTCTTTACCTGGAGCTTCGAGTTCGAGCTGCTGATGGAGGCCGCGCATCTTCTGGGATACTTCAACGGGTCCCTGCCATTCCCAAGCAACGGCACTGGGAAGGAACAAGAGATCTTCACGTATCAGTCGCTGCTGGCGTACACGGTACTCCTGAGAAACCTGTCACCACAAGAGCAGCAGAGCATCAGAACGTATCGGAGTTATGGAAACTCCGCGGAGCTCGCATGGCACCACTCAAGTGCCTTTACCAAGCAAACGACAGCGTGACACAAAGCAGACTCATGCAACAGCTGACAACAATACAGATGAAGACCGGGGAAAAGGCGATGCAGTATATGAGTCGCTGCCAGACCCTCCGCGACCGCCTGCTTCGGTGCGGAGGAACGATCACTGAAGAAAGCTTCGTGACACTTGTCCTCGCCGGGCTCGGGCCAGAATGGAGAACCACACGATCACTTCTTCGAGCCCACGGAAGAATTTCGGAGATGCACCTCTGCGCCGAGCTTCACGCTGAACAACAGGAGATGGATCTGTTCGAGGAAAGACAACCAAGGAAGCAACAGCAGTTAGTCTTCTACACTCAAAGAAGAAATGACAACAACTACAACCGACGCAGCAAGCAAGATCAACGCGACAACCGAGGACTCACCATCGTGCCGCCGTTCTGCCACAACTGTCAGACTTCCGGGCACTCCAAGGTCAACTGCAACCGCCCTCGCGTTTACCGTGCAGCAGACCCACAAGTCGCTTCCACTCAAGCAAGTCCTCCAAGGCGCTCTTCAACATCTGCACAACAAACACCCAACATCATCAACTGCATGGTACACATCGACAACTGCGCACCTTCACCACCCACTTACGCACCAGACGAAGAGGAATTCCCGCCGCGCTCGCAAGGACTTCAGGTCAACCCGACATACGCTGCAGTCGCCAACGCCGAACCCACCGGGCGAAACACCTGGTTCTTGGACAGCTGCTGCGGTCAACACATGTGCTCCTCGGACGCTTCGTGCAACAGGAGAAACGACTCAACCGCGACGTCGTCATCACCGTCGCCAACAACGAAAACCTGAAGACAAACAGACAAGGCGTGGTTCAGTTACAATCCATGGAGACAAACGTATACTTCAGCTCAACAAAGTCTCATTGTCGACAATCTGGGATACAACCTACTAAGCGTAAGCCAACTAATGGCCAAGGGATTCACCTGGAGTGCGACTCCTTCCAACGAGTTCCGGCTTTACCACGGGAAGGGCGGCCTCTTCATCGGTCGTGCCCTCCTGAAGTCCGGTGTCTTCGTGTTGGACTTCGTCCCCGACCGCGGAACTGCCGACAGCGATGGCATCGTATCGTTCGCCGCCTGGACTCACCCGCCGGATCTTGATCCCGACTTCGACAGTGACGGCTTCTGGCACTCCAACACCATACCTGCAGCAGAGAGAACACGAGCATTAGCAGTTATCAGACAAGAAAGACAAGTACCCGCAAGTGTCCCAACAAAACCATCACCTGCAGTATCGGCAGCAGGACCCAGCCGAGTACCACCACCATCAACACGAGGACCGCCAACGAAGCAGACCAACTTATGCCCGCCACACGAGAAGCTTGTCGAAGTCCCGCCTCGGTCGTCGCGTTCTTCTCCAACGCCGACATCTACCACCGCTCGCCCGGTCACCGCGCTCCCGACGACATCTGGCACCAACGTCTCGGACATCCTGCAAACAGCACGATACTTCAAACAATCCAAGCAGAGGTGTTAGAACGCAACGCCCTTCTGACGACGAGCGGCCAAGAACTTCGACGACCACGCGCACGGTGCTTCACATGCCCCGAAGCAGATCTTCCTCATCAACCTTTCCCATCCCATCACAACCAAGCGCACCTACTTACGCTCCGATGGAAAAGTCTACAGCGATATTTAAACATGCCTCGAGACGACACCGAAGCCGACTTCAACTACGTCATCACGTTCATCGACGCCGCAACCAGATACGTCTGGCACTTCAATCTCAAAACGCGCGATCAAGCCTTCGAGCCTTCACAACATGGCTTCCCATCGCCGAACGAGAATCAGGAACCAAACTCAAGAGCTTCCAGTCAGACGGTGCACTGGAATACCAGTCACAACGCTTCAGGACCTATCTGCGGAAAGGGAATCAGACGCCTGGTGTCCTGCCCTATGCTCACCAGCAGCAGGGGGTAGCAGAACGCATGAACCGGACCTTGCAGACGACGATGCGAAAACTGCTTCTGGGGATGAGGCTGCCAACCACACTGTGGCCAGACGCGATGACACATGTCCTGCACAACCTGCTGTCCTCGTCATCGCTTCCCAACAACGCATCACCGCACCTGTGTGGACAAGAAAAAGGGGCAGCACAAAATTACTCGAGTTTTCGGCTGCATGGTACAGTACAGACCCCACACAGCCGAGCAGGACGCTTCTCACAACGAGCTCGGTGGGGACTACACCTCGGCATCGCCAAACATTTTCACGCGTGGAAATTCTCGACATACAAGACAAAAACACGGTGGCATCACGTGATGTTATCTTCTACGAGCGACTGACGCTGCAGCATTACCTGGACAACATTGCCAACACACAAGACCCCACCGACGGCTTCGCGGGCCTTCGCTCCTTCGCTGACCATGCTGCCGAGGCTGACGCAGCAGAAGAAGACGTACCTGGAGCCTCGGAAGCTGCCGGACCACTCCCATTCTGTTCCGTACCTGTTCCACTCGATGAAGATAATCCCCTCGATAGCAACAACCTCGACACCTTTTACCACTTCGCCGACCAAGGTTACGCTACACCCACCCCGTCGACACGAATATTTCGGAACGCATCGGCCCAATTTCTTACCTGACCCGAAGACGGTGACGAAGCAGCTTATTCCGGGAATGAAAATTCCCCTCGACACACCCACGGGACTCCAGATTCTAGGCCTCTGGGTCTCCGTCCAGCATCCGCCGCCGCCTTCTCCGCGTGAGCCTTCAACCTTGTCGCAGGCTCTGGGGGGGAACATAAGGCAAATGGAAGGAAGCGATGGAAAAGGAGTTAAAAGCTCTGCAAGACCGAGAAACATGGAAACTGGTACCTGCAACGAGCATCAACGGAAAAACGTTCTCTCGGGGAAATGGGTGTACCGCATCAAGACCAACTCAGACGGCTCCATCGAACGATTCAAAGCTCGATGGGTCGTACGAGGCTTCGATCAACGATACGGAACCGACTACACAGAAACCTTCGCTCCAGTCTCCCGTCACACCTCATTACGCATCCTACTCGCCGTCGCGGCCACGAAAAACTACCACTACGCCAAATCGACGTCGCGAATGCGTTCCTATACGCACCTGTGGACGCTGAGATCTTCGTCGAACAACCCCACGGATTCATCGACGACCCACGAAAATATGCCGACTGACAAAATCCCTATACGGGATCAAGCAAGCCCCGCGGCTCTGGCAGCAGCATCTTCCACGGCCGTCTCGTAAAAATCGGCTTCCTACAGTTACCGCATGACCAAGGGATGTACCGACTGCAGAAGGGAAGAGATTATGTTCTGCTCATCGTCTACGTCGACGACCTGCTCTACATCGGCTCCACTACGACATCGCCCTGGTTCGAAGGGGAGCTGAAAGAAGATTAACTCTCACGGTGTCCGACGAAGTGACCCAGTACCTAGGACTGAATCGTCGAAGACGACACGGCGTTCTACCTACACGCTGGAAAGTACTCAAGCACCGTCGCGAAGAAATTCGGTCTAACACCGACTGCGGTCCCAACTCCCTACCGCTACGGGAACAACAGTAGCGCCTCCACAAAACTCCCCGCGAAACAAATCCAGGAGTATCAACAGAAGCTCGGCTGCCTACTATTCGCAGCAGTAACCTGCCGACCCGACCTATCCTATAGTGCGAGTCAGCTGGCGACACATCTGAAGCAGCCGCAACAGGAAGATCTCGAAGAACTCAATCGAGCGCTACTCTACTTCGTCTCCACGCCGACGATCGGGCTCACCTACAGCAAGGCAACAACACCGTCCGTACACTACTCGGATACGTCGACGCCGACCACGCGGGAGACAGCGAAAATCGACGGTCTAGGACGGGCTACATCTACCGACTAGAACCTATCGGAACTATCTCCTGGCAGTCGAGCAAGCAGGAGTTAATCGCACTATCCTCGGCTGAAGCAGAGTATATCGCCCTTTGTACTGCGACCAAGGAAGGACTCTACCTACGAGAGTTACTCGAAGAAGCGAAGATCGCGACCCTGCCCGCCTTCTCACTCCTCTGCGACAACCAATCTGCGATCAAAATCGCGAACAAGGACGGCTTCGCCAACCGAACCAAGCACATCGCCCTGCGGTACTTCTTCGTCAAGGATGAAATCGCGAAGGGGAGACTTCAACTCAGTTACTGCCCGACGACAGAAATGGCCGCAGATTATCTGACGAAGAAATTGGCGAAAGCAAAATTCGACTACTGCATGCTCCTAACCGGGCAAACAAACGTCACCGGATCTGAACACTCCAGCACTCCAGAAACGAAGGGGAGTGTTGGAAATATCTCAAGGACTTAAGCGTTTCTGAAGTGTAACACTGTACTCGAGGAAGATTACAGGGGAGCACGCGAGTCAACGGAGGTTACACGAGGGGGCGGACAAAGAATGCGAAAGGACTCGAAAGGTCGCAACTGGAGGTTGCGACTGACCGTTACAACATCACGGATGGTAACCGAAGCGGCAATCGAGTCGCTGTGCGACTCGATAAACCGTTCCTGTAACTGTATTCTACAACTGCTTTCTTATCTTCTATATATTGCTGTATGCTTGTTTCTTTAATCAATCACTTGTTCTCACATACTAGTACAAGGGTTCAACTGCCTCAACTTCCGCTGCACTACTCCAAGTCTCAAGTCTCTACAAGCTGGGACTTAGTCTCTGCAAAAGATCCTAAGGCTTTTCTCAGCCCAACAACTTGGATATGCTGTAGCTCGTAATCTTAGCTACTGTTGTCAAACATGTGTATTTGTCATGTTTGTATAGACTGTATAGAGTCACCTCTTAGAGGATACAAAACTTAGATATATTTGTGTGTACTCTCACTTTACCATCATTCAATTATTTTGATATGGTATCACGCGTAGGTAGGATCCCCCCCCCACCTACCGCTTCCGCTCATGCCCCTAGCGCCCTCCTGGGCCCGTCGCGCTCCTCCCAGGCCCCGTCGCGCTCCTCCCAGGCCCCTAGCCCCTCCTGGGCCCATCGCGCTCCTCCCAGGCCCCGTAGCGCCCCTCCTGGGCTTCGTAGCGCCCCTCCAGGCCCGTCGCGCCCCTTCTGGGCTTCGTAGCGCCCTGCCAGGCCGTCGCGCCCTCCCAGGCCCGTCGCGCTCCTCCCAGGCCCACTAGCGCCCCTCCTGGGCCCCGTCGTGCTCCTCCCAGGTCCCGTAGCGCCCCGTCGCGCCTCCTGGGCCCCGTAGCGCCCTCCTGGGCCTCGTCGCGCCCCTCCTGGGCTTCGTAGCGCCCTCCTGGGCCTGTAACGCCCTCCCAGGCCCATCGCGCCCCTCCCAGGCCCCGTCGCGCCCTCCCAGTCCCTCTAGCGCCCCTCCTGGGCCCGTCGCGCTCCTCCAGGCCCGTAGCGCCCCGTCGCGCCCTCCTGGGCCCCGTAGCGCCCCTCCTGGCCTCGTCGCGCCCCTCCTGGGCTTCGTAGCGCCCCTCCTGGGCCCTGTAACGCCCTCCCAGGCCCCGTCGCGCCCTCCCAGGCCCGTCGCGCTCCTCCAGGCCCCTAGCGCCCCTCCTGGGCCCCGTCGCGCTCCTCCCAGGCCCGTAGCGCCCCTCTGGGCTCTTTCGCGCCCTCCTGGGCTCCGTAGCGCCCCTCCTGGGCCCCGTCGCGCCCCTCCTGGGCCCCGTAGCGCCCCTCCTGGGCCCGTCGCGCCTCCTTGGGCCCTGTAGCGCCCCTCCTGGGCCCCGTCGCGCCCCTCCAGGCCCGTCGCGCCCCTCCAGGCCCGTAGCGCCCGTCCTGGGCCTCGTCGCGCCCCTCTGGGCTTCGTAGCGCCTCTCTGGGCCCCGTCGCCCTCCTGGCCCGTAGCGCCCCTCCTCGCGCGTCGTACCGTCGCCGCCGCCGGCCCGTCGTGCCCGCCCGGCGCCGTCGCCCCGCCGACCCGTCGCCGCCGCCGGCCCGTCGCCGCCGCGCCGTCGCCGCCCGCCCCGTCGCGCCCGCCCGGCGCCGTCGCACCCTGCCCGGCCGTCGCGCTCGTCCGGCCCGTCGCAGCCGCCGGCCCGTCGCACCCGCCCGGCCCCGTCGCACCATGCCCGGCCCCGTCACGCCGCCGGCCCGTCGCCAGCCCGGCCGCCGTCCGCCGCTCGGCCCGTCGCCCGTCCCGGCCCTGTCGCATCAGCCCGGCCCGTCGCGCCCGCGGCCGTCGGGCCAGCCCCGGCCGTCCTCCTCACTGGTACGGTCCCCCCCCCCCCCCCCCCCCCCCGCCCTGCTCCGTGCCGCCTGCACCGCACTGCACCGCACTGCACCGCACTGTACCGCACTGCACCGCACTGCACCGCACTGCACCGCACTGCACCGCACTCGCACTGCACCGCACTCCCTAGCTGCACCGCCCTGCACCGCACTGGACTGCTTCCTGATGGCGGCGGAGCTTCGCTTCGACGCTGAAGGTCAGCCCCTAGAGTTCGAGGCGTGGCTTGCCGACCTCCGCCGCCAACTCACTGGCCAGCGGCAGGATGGTGAACCGCTTTCCGCACACCTTGACGGTACGCTCCCCTGCCCAGACCCTCCTGCTATTCTGCCCGCTGACCCCACACCCACTGAGCGTGAGTCTACTGCTGCCACTGCCCGTGCGCGCTCTGTCTGGCTTTCTCGCGATGCTGTCGCCCAGCTTGCCATTAGCAACGCCCTCCCCCCGTCCGAGCGTCCTCGCTTTAGGTCCTCACTACTGCTCAGGCATACTTAGATGCTGTCATCAAGCGCTATTCCACCCCTCCGGCTGCCTCGGTGGGTCGCCTGATCCTCCCGCTGCTCTTTCCTGACCTTGCTTCGTTCCCCACTGTCTCTGACCTCGCTGCCCACCTGCGCTCGATAGAGGAGACCTGGCGCGCCGCATGCACTGACGCACAGCTTAGAGCCCACCAGCCGCCCATTACCTCTACCCTCTACCTGCTTGCCACCCGCCTCCCTGACCGCCTTGCTGTCGCCCGCGACCGCTTCCTTAGTGTTCACCCCGCAGACCTCACCCTCACTGATTTTGTCGACACCCTGACTGTGATAGAGACCCGTCACCGCTCCATCGCCCAGGCGAGCGGTGTCGTGCCGGTCCCTATCTTTCAGGGTTGTGCCCCCGCTCAGTGTACCTTCTCCGACGGCTCTGCCGCAGTGGCTGAGACTGCTGCTGCAGCGCAGGCCCGTTCTGGGAAGGGCCGCCGCCCCAAGGCTGGGCGCGGCGGAGGGGGCGGCGGGGGTGCGGGCGGGGGTAGTGGTGGGGTCGGGTTGCCTGGTGCTGGAGCGGACGAGGGGACCCTGCCCAGTCCAGCTGAGTCGCCGCCCCTGCAGTTGCAGCAGCCGCAGCAGCCGCCGCAGTCGCAGCCTTCGCAGCAGCCGCAGCAGCCGTCGCAGACGCGGCAGACGAGTGTTCTCCCGCCAGGGTGGCCCGGCGCTGGCGGTGGATGGGCGCGTGGTGGTGTGCCGCGTGGTGGCTCTGCCGGCGGGCGTTGTCAGTACCAGATCCAGACCGGTCCTCGCCGCGGTTTCGTTTGCGGTAAGATCGGTCACTCCACTCCCCGCTGCTTTCGTCGCCTGGACGACCTCTTTCGTCAGCGTTTCGGCCCGTCGCCAGACCTCCCGGACTGGCACAGTTTGCTTAGTCGTCAGATTCAGATCTTTGATATGGACATGGATGCCATTGTTTCTGCTCTGCATGTGATGTATGCTGATGACTCTAGTGTGCTTCCGACTTATTACTCACTGTTGCCTAGTGTAGGTGTGCCTAGCTTAGCCTCCCCTGCTGCGTCAGGCGTAGGATCCCCTGCTTTGTGTAGTCTTGGTGCTTCTGCCGTCGTTCCGTCGCCAGACCCCTCGGCTTCGCTTTCCTTCACCTTGGACTCTGGCGCCTCTCGGTGTTTCTTCCGCGACTCCACCACCCTGACGCCGCTTCCTGTTCCTGCTGCCGTTTCTCTTGCTGACCCCTCCGGCGGCCCGGTAGTCGCCCGCAGTTCCACCACCCTTCCCTGTCCGGCGGTTCCTTCGGGCTCTCTTACAGGTCTGCATATCCCCTCGTTCTCCAGGAACCTAGTTGGTGTCGGCTGCCTCCAGGACCTTGGCGTCACCACTACGTTCCCTGGTCACGAGCGGTATGCTGTCTGTACCGAGGCCGCCACTGGTGCCCCCCTGTCCACGTTCCCCCGGGACCCGGTGTCCGGCCTGTTCACTCTGGACACCGTGCCCCCCCCGGCTGGAGCGCCCCCTCAGGTGGCTGTGTCTACCCAGGTTGCTGCTGCCTGCTCCTGTCGCTCCCTCACTCACCCGACCCTCCTGTGGCACCACCGCCTAGGTCACCCTGCGCTCCCGCGTCTGCGTCACATGTCCCAGCACGGTCTTGTCCTTGGTCTCCCAGGTTCACTCCCCGCGTTTCCCTCCTCCCTAGCTCCACCTTGCACGCCTTGTGTCGAGGGTCGGCTTCGCCGTGCCCCTCACTCCTCCTCGTTCCCCCCTACCGCCGCGCCGCTGCAGACCCTGCACCTGGACGTCTGGGGCCTCGCCCCCGTCCCTGGGCGCTACTTCCTTGTGCTTGTCGACGACTTTACTCGTTACACCACAGTCTTTCCCCTGGAGCGCAAGGCCGACGTGCCTGGCGCCCTCATCCCCTGGCTTGTCTCTGCGCGTGTCCACCGCGGTCTCCCTGTCTTGCGTCTTCACTCAGACCGTGGTGGCGAGTTTGCCTCAGGTGTCCTTGGTCGCTTTTGTCGTGCGGAGGGCATCACCCAGACGTTCACCCTACCGGACTCCCCACAGCAGAATGGGGTCGCTGAGCGACGCATCGGCTTGGTCATGGAGGTCGCTCGCACCTCCATGGTCCATGCCGGTGCACCCCATTTTCTGTGGCCGTTCGCTGTGCGCTACGCTTCTCACCAGCTTAACCTGTGGCCGCACCCTCAGCAGCCGCAGGTTTCGCCGACCCGTCTGTGGACTGGGTCTCCTGGTGACGCGTCTGCGTTCCACGTCTGGGGCTGCCTTGCTCACGTCCGTGCCTCCGGCACGGACAAGCTCACTGCCCGCACCCTTCCCTGCGTCTTCCTCGGTTTTCCCCTTGACGCGTCCGACTGGCACTTTTACCACCCGCCGTCTCACCGCTTCTTTCACTCTCGTGACGTCACCTTTGACGAGTCCGTCTCCTACTACCGCCGCTTCCCCCACCGTGGTCCCCCGGTTACCCCCCCCTGTTCCTAGTCACCCCTTCCCCGGTAGTCCCTGCCCCTCCTCCTCCTCCTCCCCGTCCCGCCCCCTCTGGTGTCTCCCATGTCACCCCCCTTCCGTCCGTGGACCCGGTTGAGGAGTCTTCTGACTCTGGTGGCCCTCCGGTGCAGTCCTCGCCGGCCGCCCCTCCCCAGGTGTCCCCTCCCCAGTCCCCTCCTCCGCCGTCCCTGCCGCCACTGCAGCCATCGCCGTCGCCGCCGCCGCCGCCGCCGCCGCAGTAGCAGCCCCCGTTCGCTGACTCTGGGGGTGCTCGTCCCGGTCGCCCTGAGGGTGGTCCCTCTGGGGGTGCGGGTGTGGAGAGTGCCGGTGGTAGCCGAGGAGCAGCTTGCGGTCCAGGTGTCGCCGTTGTGCCGCCGCAGCAGCAGTCCCCGCCGGTGTCCGCCCTTCGCCTGCTCGGCCTTCCGTCCCCCGACCCTGCGTCGGTTCCTCCCCGACCGTCTCCTCCTCTTCCTGTCTACGGCCCTGTTTTCCCTCCGCCGGACTCGTCCCCGGCCCGTCTCCCCCCTCGTTCCCCTCCTGTGTCCCCTCCCCTGTCTCCTGACCCGACTCCTCCATCGCACGTCTGGTCTCACCGTCCCTCCCGTGCTCGTCCTGCCTCGCCTGTCCTGCGCTCCCACCCTATGTTGCTTCGTTCACACGCGTCTCGTCCTCCCCTTCTGCCGTCGCCTCCTCCGTCCTCCCTTGTTGTTGCGCCCCCCCCGCTGTCCGACTACCTTCGTGCCGCTCGTCCTCTCGTTCCTCGGGTCCTTGCCTCTCTCGTTACCGACCCGTCTGTTCCAGTCTCGTGCCTTGACGCTCTTGTCGCTGCTGTCGCTGACTTCGCCTCTACCCGCCGCCTTGACTACGCCACCGCTCTGGTCTCTGACCCTGCCTGTCCTCCGTCTGTCGGGGGTGCTCCTGCCCTTGGCAGTGACGTCCTGGAGGACCGCCAGTTCGAGCTTGCTTTCCTCTCCGAGGCTGCTCCCCATCTCTGTTCCATGCTGCTAGTCCCTGAGGGTGACCCAGACGCTTTCGACATCCCGACCCCTCGCACTTACGCTGAGGCGACTTCGGGACCCTGGGCCTCGCAGTGGATAGCTGCCATGGAGCAGGAGATGGCATCTTGGAGATCCACCGGCACCTTCGTCGACGCAGTTCCCCCACCTGGGGTGAACGTAGTCGATGGCCGCTGGCTCTTCAAGGTGAAGCGCCCTCCTGGAGAGCCGCCTGTCTTCAAGGCGCGCTATGTGGCTAGAGGCTTCAGTCAGCGCGAGGGGGTGGACTTCTTCCAGACTTTCGCTCCGACCCCGAAGATGACTACTCTTCGGGTTCTGTTACACCTAGCTGCTCAGCGTGACTACGAGCTTCACTCCCTCGACTTCTCCACTGCCTTCCTTCAGGGCAGCCTACACGAGCAGGTCTACCTGCGCCGCCCTCCGGGCTTTACTGGCACCTTCCCTCCTGGGACCCAGTGGCTCCTGCGGCGCCCCGTCTACGGCCTGCGCCAGGCTCCCCGTGAGTGGCACGACACTCTGCGTGCTACGCTTGCTGACCTGCAGTTCTTTCCGTCTTCTGCAGACCCTTCACTCTTCATTCGTGCTGGCCAGACTCCGTTCTACATCCTCGTTTACGTCGACGACCTGGTCTTTGCCACAGCAGACAGGGACGCGCTGGCCTCCGTGAAGGCAGAGCTGCTGAAGAGACACACCTGCACTGACCTTGGAGAACTGCGCCGTTACCTTGGCTTGCAGATCTCCAGGGACAGAGCTGCGCGCACCATCACCCTGACTCAGTCACACTTGGTGCGCCAGGTCCTTCAGAGGTTCAGCCTTCAGTTCTCCTCTGCACAGCCCACCCCTCTGCCTGTAGACCACAGGCTCTCCGCTCCAGTGCCTGAGGAGTTGGTAGAGCCCAGCGGCCCCTACGCAGAGCTGGTGGGTTGCCTCATGTACCTGATGACTTGCACTCGCCCAGATCTCGCATACCCTCTCAGCATCCTGGCTCGCTTTGTGGCCACAGGCAGACACCGACCGCAGCACTGGTCTGCCGCTAAGAGGGTTCTGCGTTATCTTGCTAGTACATCGGGCATGGGGTTAGTGCTAGGAGGACGCAGGCCAGCGGTCCTTACTGGGCACACAGACGCTTCGTGGGCAGACGACGCTGAGACACTCCGGTCTACCCAGGGCTACTGCTTCAGCCTTGGCTCAGGTGCCGTCTCGTGGAGAGCTACTCGCTCCTCGTCTGTTGCACAGTCCAGCTGTGAGGCTGAGATCTACGCCGGTGCCATGGCGGCACAGGAGCTCCGCTGGCTGACCTTCTTGCTTACTGACTTAGGTGAGCGACCTAGCTCTGCCCCGGTCCTGTTCGCTGACAACAGGGCCATGATCCTCCTGTGTCAGGAGCCTCGACTCGAGGGCAGAGCGAAGCACATTCAGCTGCGGTACTTCCTCCTGCGTGAGCTACAGCAGCGACGTCAGGCTCGCGTAGTACACTTGGCCTCAGGTGCCAACACGGCTGATATCTTTACGAAGGCGCTTGCGCCTAAAGATCATCAGCGGCACTGTGTACAGCTTGGTCTAGTTCCTGTAGCCTCTCACTTGCTAGGACCTTGACTTTGTACTGTCCTTTATATGTATACTCAGACTGGACTTGTGTCCTCTCCCAGTGGCTGGACTAGTAGTGCCGCCCTGCTCTTGTGCTTGCCTTGTCTGTACTCCTTCTGACCGGTCGCTCAGACCCTTGTCTCAGAGGTTGGACTAGTAGTGCCGCCCTGAGCTGCTTGTTTAGGGTATTCCCCTATGCAGTCTAGGGGGTGTGTCAAACATGTGTATTTGTCATGTTTGTATAGACTGTATAGAGTCACCTCTTAGAGGATACAAAACTTAGATATATTTGTGTGTACTCTCACTTTACTATTATTCAATTATTCTGATAGCTGGCCCCTGTTGGAAATATCTCAAGAACTTGAGCGTTTCTGAAGTGTAACATCACACTCGAGGAAGATCGTAACGAGTACGCGAGTCAACGGAGGTTACACGAGGGGATGGACAAAGAACACGAAAGGACTCGAAGGGTCGCAACCTGAGGTTGCGATTGACCGTTACAACTGCAGGAATGGTAACCGAAGCGACAATCGAGTCGCTGTGCGACTCGATGAACCGCCATTCAACTGTATTCTACAACTGCTTGTTTTCTACTTTCTATATATTGCTGTATGCTTGTTCACTTTAATCAATCACTTGTTCTCAAATACTAGTACAAGGGTTCAATTACTCAACTTCCGCTGCACTACTCAAGTCTCATTCTTTAACTGGGACTCAGTCTCTGGAAAGATCCTAAGGGCTTTTCTCAGCCCAACATGGTATCAGAGCTGGTCAGAGACCAAACTCCCAGCAACTACGCTCTATCTACAATCTGCAATTCAACGACTTCATTGATTACAAGTCATGGACAGCAAGGGCAAGAAAATCTCTACGGGCTCACCCAGCGCCCAAGACATTCAACCCGGCAACTCTGGATTGCATACTTCAGGACTGCAAACCGAGACCGGCGCTGCTCAAGAAACAACAGGAAGAGCACCGGAAATGGTGACCCCTTCACCCTCTTCAAGCGTGGATCCGAACCTTATGGAAAGATTCTTCAGCTTCATGTCGCACTTCGACCAGCAGCAGCAGACAAGGACACCTGCGCATTCAACACAGAGCAACGGAGGAAACATGGGATTAGCGCCGATGAGCCTCGACAACTCATCGCTCGGGCGACACAATCAAGTGCCTACCTTTGCGCCTTATCACTCTTCGCCGGGGACATTCGAGTTCATGCCGCCCCGTGCCCAACCAACAGCAGCTGCATCACAACAAACACCAAACGAGATTTTGAGTCTCCAGGCGCAGTTTTCACACGTCATCAAGTTACAGACATCCCCACCGTTCAACGGACACGACTTCTTTACCTGGAGCTTTGAGTTCGAGCTGCTGATGGAGGCCGCGCATCTCTTGGGATACTTCAACGGGTCCCTGCCATTTCCAAGCAACGGCACTGCAAAGGAGCAGGAAATCTTCACATATCAGTCGCTGCTGGCGTACACAGTTCTCCTGCGGAACCTGTCACCACAAGAACAGCAGAGTATCAGAACGTATCGGAGGTATGGAAACTCCGCGGAACTCGCATGGCATCATCTCAAGAGTCTCTATCAAGCAGACAAAGCAAACTCATGCAACAGCTGACAACAATACAGATGAAGACCGGGGAAAAGGCGATGCAGTATATGAGTCGCTGCCAGACCCTCCGCGACCGCCTGCTTCGGTGCGGAGGAACAATCACTGAAGAAAGCTTCGTGACGCTTGTCCTCGCCGGGCTCGGGCCAGAATGGAGAACCACACGCTCGCTTCTTCGCGCCCACGGAAGGTCCTCGGAGATGCACCTCTGCGCCGAGCTTCATGCTGAACAACAGGAGATGGACCTGTTCGAAGAAAGACAACCAAGGAAGCAGCAGCAGTTAGTTTTCTACACTCAACGAAGGAACGACAACAACTACAATCGACGCGGCAAGCAAGATCAACGCTACAACAGAGGACTCACCTTCGTGCCGCCGTTCTGCCACAACTGTCAGACTTCCGGACATTCCAAAGTCAACTGCACACGTCGTGTCTATCGTCCAGTAGACCCACAAGTCGCCTCCACTCAAGAAAGCCCTCCAAGGCGTTCTTCCACATCTGCACAAGGGACACCGGGCATCATCAACTGCATGGTACACATCGACAACTGCGCACCCGGATCACCACCCACTTACGCGCCAGACGAAGAAGAATTCCCGCCGCCGCGCTCACAAGGACTTGAGGTCAACCCGACATACGCTGCGGTCGCCAACGCCGAACCCACCGGGCGAAACACCTGGTTCTTGGACAGCTGCTGCGGTCAACACATGTGTTCTTCCGGACGCTTCGTGCAACAAGAGCGACGCCTCAACCGCGATGTCATCATCACCGTCGCCAACAACGAGAACCTGAAAACAAACAGACAAGGGGTGGTTCAGTTACAGTCCATGGAAACAAATGTCATCCTGCAACTCAACAAGGTCTTAATCGTTGACAACTTGGGATACAATCTGCTAAGCGTCAGCCAGCTAATGGCAAAAGGGATTCACCTGGAATGCGACTCGGACTCCAACGAGTTTCGCCTTTACCACGGGAAGGGCGGCCTTTTCATCGGTCGTGCTCTCCTGAAGTCCGGCGTCTTCGTGTTGGACTTCGTCCCCGACCGCGGTACTGCCGACAGCAATGGGATTGTGTCGTTCGCCACCTGGACACACCCGCCGGATCTTGACCCCGACTTCAACCCCGATGGTTTCTGGTACTCCAACACCATACCTGCAGCAGAGAGAACAAGAGCATTAGCAGTCATCAGACAAGAAAGACAAGTACCAGCAAGTGTCCCTTCCCAACCATCACCTGCAGTAGCAGCAGCAGGACCCAGCCGAGTACCACCACCAGCGATCCGAGGACCGCCAACCGAAGCAGATCAACTTATGCCCATCACATGAGAAGTCTGCCGCAGTCCCGCCACAGTCGTCGCATTCTTCTCCAACACCGACATATACCACCGCTCGCCCGGCCATCGCGCTCCCGACGACATCTGGCAACAACGCCTCGGACATCCTGCAAACAGTACAATACTGCAAACCATCCAAGCCGAAGTGTTAGAACGAAACGCTCTCCTTACAACGAGCGGCCAAGAACTTCGACGACCACGCGCACGGTGCTTTACGTGCCCCGAAGCCGATCTTCCCCACCAGCCTTTTCCATCCCATCACAACCCAAGCGCACCTGCATACGCACCGATGGAAAAAGTCTACAGCGACATTTTAAACATGCCTCGAGAAGACACTGAAGCCGACTTCAACTATGTCATCACGTTTATTGACGCAGCAACAAGATACGTCTGGCACTACAACCTCAAGACGCGCGATCAAGCCTTCAACGCCTTCACGACATGGCTCCCCATCGCCGAACGAGAATCGGGAACCAAGCTCAAGAGCTTCCAGTCAGACGGTGCACTGGAATACCAGTCACAATGCTTCAGGACCTATCTGGCGGAAAGAGGAATCAGACGCCTGGTGTCTCTGCCCTACGCTCACCAGCAGCAGGGGGTCGCCGAACGCATGAACCGGACCTTGCAGACGACGATGCGAAAGCTGCTCCTGGGGATGAGACTGCCCACCACACTGTGGCCAGACGCGATGACACATGCAGTCTACCTGCACAATCTGTTGTCCTCGTCATCGCTTCTCAACAACGCATCACCGCACCTGCTGTGGACACGAAAAAGGGGCAGCACAAAATTACTCCGAGTTTTCGGCTGCATGGTACAGTACAGACCCCACACAGCTCGAGCAGGACGCTTCACTCAACGAGCTCGGTGGGGGCTACACCTCGGCATCGCCAAACATTTTCACGCATGGAAAATCCTCGACATACAAGACAAAAATACGGTGGCATCACGTGATGTTATCTTCTACGAGCGACTGACGCTGCAGCATTACCTGGACAACATTGCCAACACACACGACCCCACCGACGGCCTCGCGGGCCTTTGTTCCTTCGCCGACAATGCTGCCGAGGCTGACGCAGCCGAAGAAGACGCACCTGGAGCCTCGGAAACTGCCGGACCACTCCCTTTCTGTTCCGTACCTGTTCCACTCGACGAAGACAATCCTCTCGATAGCAACAACCTCGACACCTTTTACCACTTCGCTGACCAAGGTTACGTTACACCCCACCCGATCGACACGAATGTTTCAGAACGCATTGGCCCAAACTTCTTACCTGATCCAGAAGATGGTGACGAAGCAGCCTATTACGGGAATGAAAATTCCCCTCGACACACACCCACGGGACTGCAGATCCTTGGCCTATGGGTCTCCGTCCAGCATCCGCCGCCGCAATCTCCGCGCGAGCCCTCGACTCTGTCGCAGGCTCTGAGGGAGGAACATAAGGCGAAATGGAAGGAGGCGATGGAAAAGGAACTAAAAGCTCTGCAAGACCGAAATACATGGAAGTTGGTACATGCAACGAACATCAACGGGAAGAACGTCCTCTCGGGAAAATGGGTGTACCGCATCAAGACCAACGCAGACGGCTCCATCGAACGATTCAAAGCTCGATGGGTCGTACGAGGCTTCGATCAACGATACGGAACCGACTACACAGAAACCTTTGCCCCAGTCTCCCGTCACACCTCCCTGCGCATCCTACTCGCCGTCGCGGCCACGAAGAAACTACCACTGCGCCAAATCGACGTCGCAAATGCTTTCCTGTACGCACCTGTGGACGCCGAGATCTTCGTCGAGCAGCCCCACGGATTCATCGACGACCCTACAAAAGTGTGCCAGCTGATAAAATCCCTTTACGGGATCAAGCAAGCCCCGCGGATTTGGCAGCAGCACCTTCACGGTCGCCTCGTCAGAATCGGATTCCTACAACTGCCACACGACCAAGGCATGTACCGGCTACAGAAGGAAAGGGAATTCATTCTACTCATCGTCTACGTCGACGACCTGCTCTACATCAGCTCCACTACTGACATCGCCACCTGGTTCGAAGGGGAGCTGAAAAGGGACCTGACAATCACGGTGTCAGACACCGTAACCAAGTACCTGGGTCTGAACGTCGTCGAAGACAACTCAGCGTTCTACCTATATGCTGGAAAGTACGCAGGCGTTGTCGCAAAGAAGTTCGGACTAACACCAACTATAGTCGCGATTCCCTACCGCTACGGGAACAACAACGACACCTCCGCAAAACTCCCCGAAGCAAATCCAGGAGTATCAGCAGAAGCTCGGCTGCCTACTGTTTGCAGCAGTAACCTGCCGACCTGACCTATCCTACAGCGCAAGCCAGCTAGCGACGCATCTGAAGCAACCGGAACAAGTAGATCTCGAAGAACTAAACCGGGCACTACTCTACTTCGTCTCTACACCGACGACTGGACTCACCTACAGCAAAGTAACAACACCATCCGTACAACTACTCGGATACGTCGACGCCGACCACGCGGGAGACAGGGAAAATCGACGATCAAGAACGGGCTACATCTACCGACTAGAACCTATCGGGACTATCTCCTGGCAGTTGAGCAAGCAGGAACTAATCGCACTATCTTCGGCTGAAGCACAATATATCGCCCTCTGTACTTCGACCAAGGAAGGACTCTACCTACGAGAGTTGCTCGAGCAAGCGAAGATCGCGACCCTGCCCGTCTTCTCACTCCTCTGCGACAACCAATCTGCGATCAAAATCGCGAACAAGGACGGCTTCGCCAACCGAACCAAACACATTGCCCTACGGTACTTTTTCGTCAAAGATGAAATCGCGAAGGGGAGACTTCAACTCAGTTACTGCCCTACAACAGAAATGGCCGCAGACTACCTGACGAAGAAACTGGCGAAGGCGAAGTTCGATTACTGCATGCTGCTGATCAGGCAGACAAACGTCACCGGATCTGAACACGTCAGCACTCCAGAAACGAAGGGGAGTGTTGGAAATATCTCAAGAACTTAAGCGTTTCTGAAGTGTAACATCACACTCGAGGAAGATCGTAACCAGTACGCGAGTCAACGGAGGTTACACGAGGGGATGGACAAAGAACACGAAAGGACTCGAAGGGTCGCAACCGAAGGTTGCGACTGACCGTTACAACTGCAGGAATGGTAACCGAAGCGACAATCGAGTCGCTGTGCGACTCGATAAACCGCCATTCAACTGTATTCTACAACTGCTTGTTTTCTACTTTCTATATATTGCTGTATGCTTGTTCACTTTAATCAATCACTTGTTCTCATATACTAGTACAAGGGTTCAACTACTCAACTTCCGCTGCACTACTCAAGTCTCATTCTTTAACTGGGACTCAGTCTCTGGAAAGATCCTAAGGGCTTTTCTCAGCCCAACAGCCCCGTCACCCCGTGCTGGCCCCGTCACTCCGCGCTGGCCCCGTCACGCCGCGCTGGCCCCATCACGCCGCGCTGGCCCCGTCACGTCGCCGTGTCTCAGTGCCTCAGTGCTGCCGTCCCGCCATGCCGCCGCGCCGCCGTGCCGCTGGGTTGCCGTGCCGCCGTGCCGTCGTGCTGCTGTGGCGGCTTCGCCCCGCCAGTGCACAGACAGTTGCGGCCAGCGCCCTGTCCTAGGAGCCAGTCATAACGCCCTCACGCCAGTAAGCGTCGCGCCAGCCATGGTGCCTCGTTGAAGATTCGCCCTCTCCCGCCAGTAAGCGCCGCGCCACCCATGGCACGTCGCTGAAGATTCGCCCCCCCCCGCCCCCCCCTTCCCCTGCGTCTCCTATTCCTCCTGCCGCAGCTGCTGTCTTCTACCTGGTCGCTGCCTCGCCATGCCACACCGCCGAGAGCCTTCAGCCATGGCCGTTGCCCGCGCTGCCTTTCGCCGGGGGATGTCACCATGCCAAGCCCGAGGGGTAGATAACCGGCTGATCTCGAGCATGGGGGTGTAAGGGGTTAGGGGGTGTGTGTGTTGGGTGGGCTTGTGACTGCCAAGCCTAGGGGGTGTGTTAAATTATATATTGTGTTATATAATTGGTAGGCTTGGTAGGTTACCGAACTCTACTGTAGAGGGTACAACTCCCTCCTTGTATGCCACTCTCTTCCTAGTCTCCACCTCTTTTCTCTCCTCAACTTTCTCCTAGCTAAGCCTCATGCCATTACATGGCTTCCTAGCTAGCTACCTTAGCTTAACAACTTACACTAGATAACGCTGGAGTGGGTTCAGTTCTTCACTGCTCTCCTCGGTTTTCCATCCAGGGTTTAGCACCATGCGCCGTCCAACACGAGCGGTGCATGGTCGTGGTTGTGAGCATAGGGTAGGGTGCTGTATCATGTCCGGATGAATGTTGTTGGCCCATCAGTCCATTGCGTCTTTTGTTGGGTTGCACTGTTCCGCTCCGCGTGGTTGGTTGCAAGCAGGCCCTCAGATTTCAAGCAAATTTCCCTGATTCAGGGTATTTTCAGAGGTTTTTTTTTTTTTTTTTTTTTTTTTTTTTTTTTTTTACCGACCCTGATGCGCTAGGATTTTTTTTAGACACAACCTTGAAAATTTAGGGTTTTTTTATGGGTGAAATCTGTTTGTACAGTGTTGCTATTGTAGTGGACCCTGATCTCAGAATACCGTAATCCCCCGGATATAGGTGCATCCCTTTATTTGGCCCACTGGGCTGATGGAGTACAAGTGCGCCTATATCCGTTAATTTGATTATACACCCATATTTTTGAAAAATTCATTTCGTATAGGCGCATCTTATTTTTGTAAAACAATCCGTGAAACGTAGATTTTTCATATCGAAGTCTAAGCCGTAACTGTTAACATAAGTAAGTGCTAGGAATGGTTGGCGGCCATCGAATGGCGTGAGGGTTTAGCTAGGAGAAGAAGTTGACGAGAAGAAAAGGGGGTCGAGAATAGAAGAGAGGGATATGAGGATGGGGGTTGTACCCTCTACAGTATGTTTCAGTAACACCTACCAAGCCTACCAATTATATATCAAAGATATAATTAAACACCCCCCCTAGGCTTGGTAGCCGAAAGCACACCACACACGGGACACAAAGCCACACACACCCCCTACATATAGCACCCCATACCCAGCCACAACGACGGCTACACCAGCTCAGTCGACCCCTCAGCGCGGGAGGTGGCGATGTTGACGGCGAGGGCTGCGGCGGCGACAACGGCGGCGGCGGCAGTGTCGACAGCGGCGGCGGCGTGTGGCGGCGTGTCCCCAAGGCAAACGGCAGCAGCGGCGGCGGCGGCTGCTTCGACGACAGCGGCGGCGGCGGCGGCGGCGGCGCCCGCACCTCTCCGCGGCGTGGCCAGGCCCCGCGACGGTGGGACGGCCGGCGGGAGTCAGCTGTCGGCTGCGACGATGAAGAGGGGACGCGGGGGAAGGGGGGGGCAGGGCGTGGTCCAGTATCACGCCCGTGGCTGGCGTGCGTGCGGCAGGTCTGGCGGCGCCACAGACGGTGTGCGGCCGGCTGCTGCCCGTTGACGCCGCCACTGCAGCATTACGACGACGCCACGTAGCGACGTCGATGCTGCGGCGGGACGTCGACGTTGCGGCGGGACGTTGACGCTGCGGCGGGACGTCGACGCTGCGACGGCAGCACGACACCGTCGCAGCGGTGTGGCGTCGACGCCACGCGTCGGGGCTGCGACGGCAGCACCACGACACAACAACGGCAGCTCGGCATGGCACGACAGGGACGAATGACAAACGAGTACGCGGCGGAAGCGTGGAGAGCAGGCCCGGGAAGGGCAACCTGCTCTGTTACCATGTTAAGATAAGGAAGTGCTAGGAATGGTTGGCGGCCATGGAGTGGCGTGAGGGTTTAGCTAGGAGAAGAAGTTGACGAGAAAAAAAGGGGGTGGAGAATAGAAGAGAGAGGGATACAAGGAGTGGGATTGTACCCTCTACAGTAGGTTTTAATAACACCTACCAAGCCTACCAATTATGTATCAAAGATATAATTTAATAGTAACCCCCCTAGCGCCTTCCGAACTAGAAGCGCAATGTTCGCTCCCTGTCTTCGCTTTGTTTGGCTGGGATTTTCATCAATCGCAGGGTGGATTTGCTGGCAGAAACTTCGTCAGCCATTTAAATTATATATTTGAGATATATATAATGGTAGTATTGGTAGGTGTTGTTAAATTATATCTTTCATAGATAATTGGTAAGCTTGGTAGGTGTTACTGAAACCTACTGTAGAGGGTACAACCCCCCTCCTTGTATCCCTCTCTCTTCTATTCTCGACCTCTTTTCTCTCGTCAACTTCCTCTCCTAGCTAAACCATCACACCATTCCATGGCCGTCTACCGTTCCTAGCATCCTAGTCTTCTGACATGGTAACAGAGCAGGTTGCCCTTCCCGGGCCTGCTCCCCACGCTTTCGCTATGTACTCGTGCTTCAGTCGTCATTTCCGCTACTTTCGTGCCGCCGTCGCGGCCATGCCGCGCTGCAGTGACGGCATTGTGGTGCTGCTGTCGCAGCCCCGACGCGTGGCGTCGACGCCACACCGCGGCGACGGCGTCGTGCTGCTATCGCAGCGTCGATGTACCGCCGCGGCATCGACGTCGCGCTGTGGAGGCGGCGTTATGCTGTAGTGGCGGCGTTGACGGGCGGCAGCGGGCCGCGTGACGTCTTAGGCGCCGCCAGTCCTGACGCCCGCACACCAGCCACAGGCATGTTGCAGAAGCCCCGCCCCCCTTCCCTGCGTCCCCTCTTCCTCGCCGCAGTCGATGGCTGACTCCCGCTGGCTGTCCCACCGTTGCGGAGCCCGGCCATGCCGCCGAGTGTTGCGAGCCCCGCCGCCGCCGCTGTTGTCGAAGCCGCCGCCACCGCCGCTGTTGCCGCTTGCGTTTGGGCCACACCGCCATACGCCGCTGCCGCTGCCGCCGTCGCCACCGCAGCCCTTGCTGTCGACGTCCCCGCCTCACGCGCCGAGGGGTTGACCGGGCTGGTGTAGCCGTCGCTGCGACTGCGTATGGGGGTGCTAGATTTAGGGGGTGTGTGTGGCTTAGTGTCCCGTGTGTGGTGTACTTTCAGCTACCAAGCTTAGGGGGTGTGTTAAATTATATCTTTGATATATAATTGGTAGGCTTGATAGGTGTTATTGAAATCTACTGTAGAGGGTACAACCCCCCTCCTTGTATCCCTCTCGCTTCTATTCTTGACCTCTTTTCTCTCGTCAACTTCCTCTCCTAGCTAAACCCTCACGCCATTCCATGGCCGTCTACCGTTCCTAGCATCCTAGTCTTCTGACAGGTGTTATTGGATTCTATTGTAGAGGGTACAACCCCCCTTCTTGTATCCCTCTCTCTTCTATTCCTAGCCTCTCTTCTCTCTCTCTATATTTTCTCCTTGCTAAACGTCACGCCATTCTATGGCTTCCCTACCTACCTACATTTCTAAACATGGTTTCAGAGCAGGTTGCTCTTCCTGGGCCTGCTTATCACGCTTCCGCCGTGCACTCCTCCTCTCCCTCTCACGTTGCCATGGCGGCCGCGTCGTGCTGATGTGGCGGTGTCGTCGTGCCGCCAGCCGCGTCGTGCTGCCGTGGCCGTCTTGACACGCTGCCGTGACATCGTGCTGTTGTGGCGTCGACGTCACGCCGTTAAGTCAATTTCCTCACGTTTTTTCAACATGCCGCCAAGCGGCAACAAACGCCCTAGAACACAAATGTAACGAGCTACATTTTTATGTGCTCCAATTTGTTTTCCAAAAAATCCCATAGTTAAGCCCAGGCCTTATTGTTAGAATACTAGAATAGATTAGAAACAAGAGAGAAAAAGGGAGATATAGGGTTTGAGTTGTACTCTCTAAGAACCCACACCTATTCTAGCCGATAACTTCTACATGCAAATGTATGTATAAGTTGACACACCCCCTAGGCAGGTGTGTCTTCTCTGTCTACAGTAGCAAAGACCAGGTCGTCTACGTAGACAAGGATGTAGAACGGAGTCTAGCCAGCACGAACGAAGAGTGAGGGGTCTGCAGAGGACGGAAAGAATTGCAGGTCAGCTAGCGTAGCACACAGCGTGCCGTGCCACTCACGGGGCGCCTGTCACAGGCCGTAGACCGGACGCCGAAGGAGCCATTGGGTCCCAGGAGGGAAGGTACCAGTGAAGCCCTGCGGTCGGCGTAGGTAGACCTGCTCGTGTAGACTGCCATGGAGAAACGCTGTGGAGAAGTCGAGGGAGTGTAACTCGTAATCACGCTGTGCTGCTCTGTGTAGCAGCGCCCGAAGAGTAGTCATCTTCGGGATCCGTGCGAAGATCTAAAAGAAGTCCACCTCCTCGCGCTGAATGAAGCCTCTAGCCACGTAGCGGGCCTTGAACACAAGCGGCCCTCTAGGGAGGCGCTACACTTTGAAGAGCCACTGGCCATCGACTTCGTTCACCCCAGATAGGGGAACTGCGTCGACGTAGGTGCCGGTTGATCTCCAAGATGCCATCTCTTGCTCCATGGCAGCTATCCACTGAGAGGCCCAGGGTCCTAAGGTCGACTCAACGTCAGTGCGGGGGGTCGGGATGTCTAAGGCGTCTAGGTCCCCCTCACAGACTAGCAGCATGGAACAAGGATGGGGAGCAACCTCAGATAAGAAAGCAAGCTCGTACTACCTGTCCTCTATGACATCACTGCCAAGGGCGGACGCACCCCCGACGGACGGAGGACAGACATGGTCAGAGACCAGAGCGGTGGTGTAGCCAAGGCTGCGGGTAGAGGCGAAGTCAGCGACGGCAGCGACAAGAGCATCAAGACTGGAGACAGGGACGAGGGAGGCAAGGACCCGAGGAACAAGAGGACGAGCGGCACGAAGGTAGTCAGACAGAGGGGGAGGCGCGACAGCGAGCGACGACGGAGGAGGCGAAGGTAGGAGGGAAGAACGAGACGCATGGGAACGAAGCAACATAGGGCGAGAGCGCTGAACAGGAGAGGTAAGACGAGCACGAGAGGGACTGCAAGACCAGACATGAGAGGGAGGCATTGGGTCAGGGGACAAAGGAGGAGACACAAGAGAGGAACGAGGGGGAAGACACGCCGGAGATGAGTACGGCGGAGGGAACATAGGGCCGTAGACAGGAAGAGGAGGAGGCAGCGGGGGAGTCGCAGGCGAGCGATAACGGGAGGGAAGGCCGAGAAGGCAAAGGGCGGACACCGTCGGCGGCTGCTACTGCTGCTGCTCGACGCCGACACATGGACCTCCAGCTTCACCTCGGCTACCTCCAACTCGCTCTCGCACCGGTGCCACCCCCAGGCCCGCCGGGACAAGCCATGACAGGAACCCGAGGACTAGCACCCTCC
Organism: Closterium sp. NIES-67; assembly: GCA_027943415.1. Lineage (NCBI taxonomy): Eukaryota > Viridiplantae > Streptophyta > Zygnematophyceae > Desmidiales > Closteriaceae > Closterium > Closterium sp. NIES-67. The sequence continues at coordinate 33,438 of BQMB01002348.1, forward strand.
TCAACGCCAGCACCCCCAGAGTCCAGGAATGGTGCCGCTGCTGCGTTTGCGTCTACTGGGACGAGTGCGGCGGCTGCTGTGATGGCACAGGAGGAGACACCGGGGGAGAGGAAGACGGCAAGAACGGCGCCACAAGGCCACCAGAGTCAGCCGACTCGTCGACCAGGACAACCGACGGGAGGGGAGTGACATGAAACACACCAGACAGAGCAGGACGGGGAGCAAGGGCTACCGGGGGAGTGGAGACCAGAAACAGGGGATAGGAAACCGGGAGACCTCAGTGGGGAAAGCGGTGGTAAAAGGAGACAAACTCATTGAAAGTGGCATCACGGGAGTGAAAGAAGCGATGAGATAGCGGGTAGTAGAAGTTCCAGTCAGACGAGTCAAGGGGGAAACCGAGGAAGACACAGGGGACAGTGCGGGCAGTGAGCTTGTCTGTGCAGAGGCATGAACGTGAGCAAGGCAGCCCCAGAAGTGGAATGCAGATGCATGACCAGGGAACCCGGTCCAAAGAAGGGTCGGCGAAACCTGCGTCCGTTGGGAGCACGGCCACATGTTAAGCTGCTGAGCGGCGTAGCAAATGGTGAACAGCCACAGAAAATGGGGTGCATCGGCATTAATCATGGAGGTACGAGCCACCTCCATGACCAAGCCGATGCGTCGCTCAGCGACCCCATTTTGTTGCGGGGAGTCCGGTAGGGTGTACGACTGTGTGATGCCCTCCGTACGACAGAACTGACCAAGCCGACCAGAGGCGAACTCGCCGCCACGGTCGGAGTGGAGACACAGCATACGGAGACCGCGGTGGAGGCGCGCAGCTACGACCCGCAGGATAAGAACGCCAGGCAGGTCGCCCTTCCACTCCAGGGGAAATACCGTGGTGTAGCACGTGAAGTCGTTGATGAGCTTAAGAAAGTAGCGCTCACGACGCGGTCGAGGGACCCCCAGACGTCCAGGTGCAGGGAGACCTAGGACTAGACCGTGCTGAGACATGTGACACAGACACGGGAATGCGGGGTGACCTAGGCGGCGGTGCCACAGAAGTGATGGGTGAGTGAGAGACCGACACGAGCAGGCCGCTGAGACCTGGGTAGACGCAGGACCCGGGGAGGACACGCCCACCGGGGGGGAAGCAATGTCCAGAGTAAACAGGCCAGACATTGGGTCCCGGGGGAACGTCGCAAGGGGGGCACCTGAGACGGCCTCGGTACAGACAGCGTACCGCTCGTGACTAGGGAACGTAGTGGTGACACCAAGGTCCTGAAGATAGCCGACACTAACTTAGTTCCTGGGGAACGAGGGGCTGTGCAGGCCTGCAAGGGAACCCGAGGGGTGCGCTAAACAGAGAAGGGTAGTGGAGCTGCGAGCAACGACAGGACTAGAAGAGGGGTCAGCAAGCGCGACAGAGGCATGAGCTTTGAGCGGCATGAGGGTGGCGTGGTCGCTGAAGAAGCAGGCAGACGCACCAGAGTCGAGCGTGAAGGACAGCGAAGCAATAGTCGCAGACAAATGAGGAGCAAGGGTAGAGCCTAGGCTAGACAAAGCAAACAGTCCTACACCCGACGCAGCAGGGGAGTCTGTACTACACACTGGTGCTACGCCTAAGCTAGAGAACACGGAGTAATAAGATCCAAACACACTAGAAGCATCAGCATACAGAGAATGCAGGGCAGAACTAATCTGATCCATGTCTATATCAAATACAGGCACATCGTGACGAAGTAGACTGGGCCAGTCAGAGAGGTCCGGGGCCGGGCCGAAGCGGCGACGGAAGAGGTGAAAGCAGCGGGCGGTCGGGTGCGGGTGGCGGCATACAGTGCCACGAAGGGGCCCGGTTTGGAGCTGGTACTGGCAGGTCACAGCAACGAAGCGGGGGCCGCCACCGTGGCCACCACCCCTGGGGCTCCTGGCCACCACGGCTGGAGGCAGGCCCACGTCTGCTGCTGCTGCTGCTGCTGCTGCTGTGGCGACTGCTACTGCTCCTGGACACCAGCCCCAACCCCCTCATCTGAACCACTGTCCCCACCACCACCACTACCACCACCAGCGCCACCACCACGCCCTCACTTGGGGTCGCGGCGGCCCCTACGCTGTCGCTATTGCGGGAAGGCCGCAGCTGCGGTCTCAGTGGCCGGGGCAGCCGTTGCGACCATGGCAAAAACGTCAGCGTACGTGCACTGGGAGGGAGCACAGCCCTAAAAGATAGGGACTGCCACAAAACCGCTCGACTAGGCAAAAATGCGCTGGGGAGTCCCTATCGCAGACAAGGCAGTGACAAAGGCAGTCAGGGTGAGGTCGCTAGGGTGCTGGCTAAGGAATTGGTCACGGGCAGTTGCTAAGCGGTCAGGCAGGCGCATGGCAATAAGGTACAGGGTAGCATATAACGGTGGGGGGAAAGCAGTGAGCTGGGGGGCAGTGATAGCAGCGTGGTAGCTAGTCTCTAGTGCACGGAGGTGAGTGGCGAGATCAGCGACAGTGGGGAAAGTGGAGAGATTGGGGAATAGCATGAGGAGGATCAAGCATCCAGCGGAGGTGGAGGCTAGCGTGTAGAAGTGTGCAACTACTGCATCTAGGAAGTCTTTGGCATTTCCTACAGCAGTGAAGCAGGGACGCTCGGATAGGGGAAGTGCATGACTAATGGCAAGCTACGCTATAGCATCACGAAAATCCCAGACATCGCAAGCGAGCGCAGCAGCAGCAAAGGCCTCACTCTCAGCAGTGGTGGGGTCAGCAAAGAGGGGATCAGGCGCGGGGGTGCGGGGAAGCAAGCCATCAATATGCATAGCTAGGGAGTGCCCATCCTGGTGCTGACGTGCCAGGTGCCGGCGAAGATCGACAAGCCAGGCGGCGAAGTCGATCACGTGCCCCTCTGCGTCTAGCGTAGCATGGCGTCCGCCATCGTGCAACCTCAGCGGCACCGGGACATGGCGGCACAGCAACACAGGGACACATCGACAAATAGACATGGGTACTCAGCTGCACGGCGGTACAGCGGCGTGACGGCAGGATTCTGCAGCAAGGAGACCGCGCGGAAGGCCGAGGAAAGGCCGAGGAGGCCGTAGGCTCGCAGGGCCTGATGCGCGCAGAGCCGGCAAAGTGCTGGGGGCACAGGGGCGCGAGAGGGCCGGTGGACGCGTTAGGAGCAAGCGGACGTGCAAGGGGCCGAAGCGCACGAAGGGCCGACGAGGCACGGGACGGGCTGGCTAGGTGGCAGGGGCCGACTAGGCGAGAGGGGCCGGCTAAGAATTCTGGGCTGGCTAGACGCAAGGGGCCGGCTAGGCGAGAGGGGCCGGCTAGGCGCAAGGGGCTGGCTAGGCGCGAGGGGCCGGCTAGACGCGAGGGGCAGGCTACGGCACAAGAGGGGGCCGGCTAGGCGTGAGGGGCCGGCTGGGCGCGAGGGGCTGGCTAGGCGCGAGGGGCCAGCTGGGCGTGAGGGGCCGGCTGAGCGTGAGGGGCTGACTACAACGCGAGCATGGCTGGCTGGGCGCATGTGGCCAGCTAGGCGCGAGGGGCTGGCTGGGCGCGAGGGGCCGGCTACGACATGCGAGGGGCCGGCTAGGCGTGAGGGGCCACCTACGGCGCAAGAGGGTGGTGGGGGGGGGCCAGGCATGACGGGCCGGCTACGGAGCAAGGAGGGCCGGCTGGGCGCAAGGGGCCAGCTGGGAGCGAGGGGCCTTCAGACGCGCTAGGGGTCGGCGAGGCGCGGTAGGCTAGGGCGAGGGGCGGAAGCGGGTGGGCGGACCTAACCTATGCATGATACCATGTTAGAATACTAGAATAGATTTGAAACAAGAGAGAACAGGGGAGATATAGGGTTTGAGTTGTACTCTCTAAGAACCCACACCTATTCTAGCCTATAACTTCTGCATGCGAAAGTATGTTTAAGTTGACACTTACAAGCGCATGCCACTTTTGTCAGGTATTTCCTATAAGCCCCTATGCGCCTATATCCAGGGGATTACAGTAACGCAATGAACTAGAAAGAGTGATACAGGGTGGTTTTGTCATAAGGAGTTGTACTCTCTATGAGCATGCACCTACCTAGCCCATAACATATACAAATATATGTTGACACACCCCCCAGGCTAGACTAGGGGCAACGACTAGCTAGAGACACGCAGCTCAGGGTGGCACTGCTACCTAGTCCAACCTCTGAGGCAAGGGTCTAAAGACGAGTCTACAAGAGTACAAAGGAAACAAGAGTAACCCAAGGTGGCATTACTAGTCCAGCCACTTGAACAGCAGCCACAAGGTCAGTCAAGGTAATATAAGATATAGTACACAATCAAGGTCCTTGCAGGTGCGAAGCTACAAGAACTAGACCAAGCTGTACACAGTGCTGTTGATGATCTTTAGGCGCAAGCGCCTTTGTAAAGATATCAGCTGTGTTGGCACTGGAGGCCGCGTGAACTACGCGGGCCTGGCGGCGCTGCTGTAGCTCGAGAAGGAAGAAGTACCGCAGCTGGATGTGCTTCGCTCTGCCCTCCAATCAAGGCTCCTGCCATAGGAGGATCATGGCCCTATTGTCAGCGTACAGAACCCGGGCAGAGCTAGGCTACTCACCTAAGTCTGTGAGCAAGAAAGTCAGCCAGCGAAGCTCGTGTGCCGCCGTGGCACCAGCGTAGATCTCAGCCTCATGTTAGACTGGGCAACAGACCAGGAGCGAGTGGACCTCCACGAGATAGCATGTGCACCAAGGCTAAAGCAGTAGCCCTGGGAGGATCTGAGCGTCTCAGCGTCGTCTGCCCATGAAGCTTCTGTGTGCTCGGTAAGGACCACTGGCCTGCGTCCTCCTAGCCTAGCCCCATGCCTGATGTACTTCCTTGATAACACAAAACCCTCTTAGCGGCCGACCAGTGCTGTGGTCGGTGTCTACCTGTGGCCACAAAGCGAGCCAGGATGCTGAGAGGGTATGCAAGATCTGGATGAGTGCAAGTCATAACGTACATGAGGCAACCCACCAGCTCTGCGTAAGGACAACTAGGCTCAACAGAATTCTCAGGGCCTGGAGCCAAGATCCTATGATATACTGGTAGGGGTGTGGGCTGTGCGGAGGAGAAATGAAGACAGAACCTCTGAAGGACCTGACGCACCAAGAGTGATGGTGTAAGAGTAATGGTGGGCGCTGCTCTCTCCATGGAGATCTGCAGGCCAAGGTAGCGGCGCAACTCTCCTAGGTAAGTGCAGGTGTGTCTCCTCAGCAGCTCAGCCTTTACGGAGGCCAGTACGTCTCTGTCTGCAGTAGCAAAGACCAGGTCATCTATGTAGACAAGGATGTAGAACGGGGTCTAGCAAGAACGAACGAAGAGCGAGGGGTCTGCAGACGACGGGAATAATTGTAAGTCAGCTAATGTAGCACGCAACGTGCTGTGCCACTTATGGGGCGGCTGCCGCAGGCCGTAAACCGTGCGTTGGAAGAGCCACTCGGTACCAGAGGCGAAGGTGCCAGTGCAGCTAGGCAGATGGCGCAGGTAGACCCGCTTGTGCAAAATGCCATGGAGAAATGCTGTGGAGAAGTCGCGGGAGTGCATTTCGTAGTCACGCTGTGCTGCTATGTATAGCAGCACCCAAAGAGTGGTCATCTTCACGGTCGGAGCGAAGGACTGAAAGAAATCAACACCCTCGCGCTGACGGAAGCCTCTAGCAACGTAGTGCGCTTTGAACACCGGCAGCCCTCCAGGAGGGCGCTTCACCGTGAAGAGCCACCGGCCATCGATTACGTTCACCCCAGGTGGGGGAACTGCGTCGACGTACAGTAGGTACCGGTGGATCTCCAAGATGCCATCTCCTGCTCCATGGCAGCTATCCAATGAGAGGCCCATGGTCCCGAGGTCGCCTCAGCGTAAGTGCGAGGGGTCGGGCTGTCAAGGGCGTCTGGGTCACCCTCAGGGACTAGCAGCATGGAGCGGAGATGGGGAGCGGCCTCGAACTGGAAAGGGAGCTCGTACTGCCTGTCCTCTAGAACGTCACTGCCAAGGGCAGGTGCACCCCCGACAGACGGAGGACGGGCAGGGTTAGTGTCACAGGATCGAATGACTCGAGGATCGATTGCACTATCGATCAGTACAAGGCGCTTTTATACTTCCAGAGTACATCAGGTAACCAGGTTTATCCTATCTAAAGGAATAGACCCTTCTAGAAAATAGAATCACCCTGCGTATAGCCACGCGAGGCTATTGGCTTTAAGGGATTACGGCAGGATTACGCTAGATAGCGTGTCTAGAACATTCCATGCCTGGTCGGTGATATAATAATAATAAAGGAAGAAACCAAAGGATAAGGGAAAATGGGAAATATGAGGCCACAAGAGATGAGATAAAAAGAGGAATGAAATGAAGATGAAATATGGAAAAGGCCAAGTGGTGTAACGAGGTCGTACTCTCACACTTCCCCCCCTCAAAGCTGGGTGGTAGAAGTAACACCCTGCTTGACAAGGTAGTCATGCAGAGGACGACGGGCGTTACCCATGTCGGTCTCAGAGACCCAGCTGTCCTCAGAAGGATCATAACCCTTCCAGCGAATAAGAAGCTCCACGGTACCATTCCGACGACGGCGGTGTGCAAGCACGGACTCGAACTCGTATTCGGGTTCATTTTGGACGAGGACGGGTGGCGGCGGCGGCGGTTGGCGTCCGACGAAGATCGTGTTAGGATCCCGATAGGGCTTCAGAAGTTGGACATGGAAGGCGTTGTGAATCTTCCAGGTAGCTGGCAGGCGTAAGCGGAAGGTAACAGGAGTGACCTGTGCTTCAACGAGAAAAGGCCCGCAGAAGCGAGGTCGAAGTTTAGATGGGAGATGGCTGATGTCCAGGTTACGGGTGTCGAGAAGCACCTGGTCCCCCACCGTGATGGTGTGGTCGTTGCGATGGCGATCGGCCTGGCGCTTCTGTTGCTGTTGAATGTCAAGGAGGCGCTTATGGGTCCGATCCCAAAGCTGATGCATGGTTGTGATGAAGTCGTGTGCAGGTTGGACTGTTGCTGGTGTTAGCGGTTTCTGTGGTGTGAGTGGGTGGCGTCCGTAGCAGAGGAAGAACGGCGTCTGTCCCGTAGCGGCGTGTGTAGCGTTGTTGTAGGCAAACTCTAGGACGGGCAGGTGCAAGTCCCATTTGGAGATCTCGTCCTTGCAGGCTGCTCGGAGGAGTTGCTCAACAATCTGGTTAAGGCGCTCGGTCTGTCCGTCTGTCTGCGGATGATATGCGGATGACATGGCGAGTTTGGTGCCGAGCAGAGACATAAGTTCCTTCCAGAACTTGCTGGTGAACTTGGGGTCTCGGTCGGAAATGAGTGTGGTTGGGATGCCATGCTGTGAGATGATGTGACGAACGAAGAGCTGTGCTGTCTGCTCGGTGCGTGCTGTCGTGTGTGTCGGGATGAAGTGTCCCATTTTGGAGAACTTGTCAATGACGACGAGGATCGCGTCATGACCGCTGGTGGTAGGTGGTAACCCGGTGATGAAATCCAGGCTAACGACTTGCCATGGTTGTTCTGGGACGGGAAGAGGCTGTAGCAGTCCTGCTTTCTTCTGCTTACTGCTCTTCATCCGTTGACATGTATCACACGAGGTGACGAACTTCTGAACGTCGTCTGCCAAGTGGGGCCAGTAGTAGTGCTTCGCGATACCGGTTAGCGTCTTGTTGCTACCGAAGTGGCCGGCGTATAGGACGTCGTGGTATTCTTCGAGTAGTAACTGGCGCAAAGGAGGGTAATTGGGTACCCAAATTTTCGTTGATCCTTTCCGGTACGCGATGTCACTGTCCCACTGTAGCAGGTGTCGTTTTTCTGCCAAGGGAATTTCGGGGTCGATGGCGTACCCGTGTGTGAAGAGTCCCTTGAGTAGTGGATTCATCCCTTCAGCCTGAATAGCGGCAACGTGTGCAGGCCGGCTGAGAGCGTCTGCTTTGTTCTTGTGGCCGGGCTTGTACACGATGTCGTAGTGGAAGTGCGTCTCGAGGAAGTCGATCCACCGGACCTGCCGCCTGGAAAGGTTAGGTTGTGTCTTCAAGTATTTCAGGCTGCAGTGGTCGGTGTAGACGGTTGTTCTGCGTCCTTCGAGATAACATCTCCATGCTTTGAAGGCGATGACAATAGCAAGAGCCTCTTTATCGTGTATCGGGTAGTTTAGTTCTGCCCCGTGTAGTTTCTTGCTGAGGTAGGCAATTGGTTGCAGTCCATTCCCCTGGTCTTGCATCAAGACTGCCCCCACGGCCTGATCACTGGCGTCTGCTTCAATGAGCACCGGTGCGGATGTTAGTGCTTGTTTCAGCTGCTCCACGGCTTCCTGGTGCTTCGTCTCCCATTTGTAGGGCGTGTTCTTCTTCAACAGATTCGTGAGTGGTGCCGCGAGTTTCGCATACTGTGGCACGAACCTGTTGTAGTAATTAGCGAAGCCTAGGAACTGCTGCAACTCCTTCACGTTCTCGGGTGTCTTCCACGTACGTACGGCTTCGATTTTCTTGGGGTCGACGTGAACTCCTTGAGCGCTCACCATGTGTCCTAGGAACTGGACCCTTTCAAGGGCGAATTCGCTCTTGGACAGTTTGACGTAGAATCGTTCTCGTCGAAGAATTTCGAAGACGCGTCGCAGGTGTTCGACGTGTTGCTTCATGTCGCGCGAGTAGATGAGGATGTCGTCCAGGTACACCACCACGCACTCGTCCAGAAGTGGTCGTAGAATGTGGTTCATTTCGGCTTGGAAAGTTGCCGGTGCGTTGGTGAGTCCGAACGGCATTACCAGATACTCGTACGATCCGTACCGAGTTCGGAAAGCAGTTTTGTGGATAGAGTTGTCCGCCATCCGTATCTGCCAGTATCCGGACCGCAGATCCAGTTTGGAAAATACCGTAGCTCCCCGAAGCTGGTCAAGCAGGTCATCGATTCGTGGTATCGGATACTTGTTCTTGATGGTCTGCTTGTTAAGAGCTCGGTAGTCGATACACATGCGCAGGCTTCCGTCCGGTTTCGGGGTGAAGAGTACTGGGGCACCGTATGGTGAAGTAGATGGTCGGATGAGTCCTTTGGCCAGGAGATACTCGATTTGTTTCTTCATGTCGGTCAGCTCCGTAGGACTTAGCCGATATGGTGCTCGGAAGGTCGGCTTCGAACCTGGTTCCTCCACGATCTCATGTTGATGTGTGCGGTATGGCGGTAGCTCGTTCGGTAGGTCGTCAGGAAGAATGTCTTGGAACTCCTTCAGCAATTCCTTGATTTTTCCTGGAGGTTCCGAGATCTTCTCCTTGCCGTCTTCCACCTCTGTCGCTATTGCCAGGAACCCGGTGTCGGTTCGTTTCACGTCCTTCTCGAATCGTGCGAGTGTCTCCACTGGGATATCTCCTGTATCGTCCCAGTTGGGTAGCTGCACTCTCCGTCCATTGTTGTAGATGCTTGCGGTGCGGTTTACCCAGTTGATCTCGGGGTTGAATCTTTTCAGGAAGTCTCGCCCGAAGATCAAGTCAAGCCCTTTGATGTTGGTGATGGGGAGTGCCGGTCTCCAGCGCAGTGGTCCAATTTGTAGGTGTAACACTGCTTCGCCGTGCACTGGTAACTTGCTGCCATCCACCATCGTTGCAGAAAATCCCGAAGGCTTGTACTCTTCTCGAAGTCGGTCGATTGCTGCCTTGTCGCAGACGGTGTGAGACGCTCCGCTGTCCACGAGTGCTTGGAGGCGTCGTCCTTTGCAGATGACCTCGAGCACGAGAGGTGGGCGTTGCTCGGAGTACCCAAAAATAGTTTCATTAATGGGGTCATAGGGTACATCCCAATAATCCGTACACACCTTTTCGTTGCTATCTGCTCCTGAGCTAGCAGCTGGCCAAGGCTGCTTGGAGAACGGCTCTTCTCCAGGGCCCGGAGTTTCCCTGACGACTGTGCGTGTCGTTGATGCCGAAGAACTGGATGCATCCGTTGAAGGGGTTCGGGGTTTTTGCAGCTTCTTGTAGACCCCCAGCTTCCTCTTGAGCTGCTTCAGCTCCACCGACGTCTTCCCTGGGGAGCGGGTAGTCGTTGTGGGCTGGTGTCGGGAGAGGACGTTGACTCCGTGGAAAGGTCGGCTTCTTTCCACACTCCTTAATTTGGTCCCCAAGTTGTCCGGTACCGGTATAATCTCCACAGCTTTCTGCTTCTTTTGGAGTCCCTCCCGTATTTTCTCCAAGGCTCTAGCCCCTCGAAAATCATAAGTTTTCATTAAAGCATCTTTATAGGATAGCTTTAACGAATTCTTATAATTTCTTGGGTCTTCAAGGAGTTTCCCCGTCTCGGCAGAGTCTTTTTTCGCGGAGTCTGATTTTTCCTCGGCGATTTTCCCTGGCGAAGACTGGTCGTGAGGTGGAGATTTTCCCCCATCATTTCCTCCTTCTCGCGTCGAATCAGCTTCGTCGAAGTTGATTTTCCCGGAATCCCGCGGCCGCTTTCGGATCTTTTTATTTTCGCCAGCTAGATCCGCAATCACTGGCGACTCCCATTTTTTGGCTTCTGATTGGCCGGAAGATTTCCGCCACTGTTGCGTGCCCGATACTCTGCGCGTGCGGCCTTCATTTTGTTGCAGTCGAAGATTCGGTGGCCCGGCACCCCGCAAAAATCACACGTGTAATTGGTGTTTTTTGGACGTGGCCGTCCGTCGAATCTGTCGATCTCCATCGGGTCGGCGAACGTGGTGTGAGCCGAGCGGTCGCCCTGTCGCGTACTGCCGACGTGCGTCCGTCGTGTTCCGGCGTTGACCATGTCGAAGCGCTCCGCGGCCGAAACGACGTCACTGTAGCTCGCGTAGTTTGACGCTGCCACCTGTCGTTTGACTTCGGTCTTCAGCCCTGCGAGGTATGATTGCACTTTTTCCCCTTCGGTCAGGTCGGGAATTCGGTTATAAAATTCTTCCATCTGCTGCGTGTACTGTGCTACACTCCCGAACTGTCGATGGCGATGAATTTTTTCGCGGGCAAGGAAACCTGAATTTATCGGCTCGAATCGTTTCAGCAGGTCGGCGCGGAACTGCTGCCACGTGGCTTCACCGTGGATGAAGGTGCTGTTACCGCCAATCCACTCGAGTGCCGGCCCTCGCATCAGTGTCGCCGCGAGTCGTACACGTTGACCGTCCCAGACTGGCGAGCTCCATCCGACGGCTGCGAAGTAGATCTCCATCCCGGCGATCCATCTGCGGGCGTCGGAGTTTCGATCGCTCGGATCGAACGGCTCAGGTGGGCGCGGTTTTGGAGCCTCGAGAAATTGCTGCGACTGCTGCGTCGTCGCCGTTGTCGTCTCGTGCTGCGCTCCGGCGAGTCGAGTTACTCGCTCGAACTGGTTTCGCCACGCTTCGCGATCCGCTCGCATTTCCTCCTGAAGGGCTGCGATGCGCGCGAAGAGCTGCTGGGTAACCTCGGCGTTGTCGAAGGTTGCCATCCTGTTCAAAACACGCACGGAGGGGGTAATTCGAAAATCGCGGAGCTGGTGCTTACCAGAATCGGCGTCGAATTGGTCGCCCCCGGCGGTTTTTCGAAGCAGGTTTTCCCGCTGCTGCTGCTTTGTTGAGCGCGGCCGAGTGAGAAAAGCTCTGATTACCAAGTGTCACAGGATCGAATGACTCGAGGATCGATTGCACTATCGATCAGTACAAGGCGCTTTTATACTTCCAGAGTACATCAGGTAACCAGGTTTATCCTATCTAAAGGAATAGACCCTTCTAGAAAATAGAATCACCCTGCGTATAGCCACGCGAGGCTATTGGCTTTAAGGGATTACGGCAGGATTACGCTAGATAGCGTGTCTAGAACATTCCATGCCTGGTCGGTGATATAATAATAATAAAGGAAGAAACCAAAGGATAAGGGAAAATGGGAAATATGAGGCCACAAGAGATGAGATAAAAAGAGGAATGAAATGAAGATGAAATATGGAAAAGGCCAAGTGGTGTAACGAGGTCGTACTCTCACAGTTAGAAACCAAAGCGGTGGCGTAGTCAAGGCTGCAGGTAGAGACAAAGTTTGCGATGGCAGCGACAAGGGCGTCAAGAGTGGAGACAGGAACGGATGGGTCGGTAACAAGAGAAGTGAGAACGTGAGGGGCAGGCAGACTAGCGACACGGAGGAAGTTAGAGAGAGGAGGAGGGGAGAAAGCAAGCGACGACTGAGGAGGCGACGGTAGAAGGGGAGCACGAGATGTGTGAGAACGGAGCAACATAGGGTGAGAGCACTGAACAGGAGAGACAGGACGAGCACGAGAGGCATGTTGACCCCCCCAGAACCAGCCTCCTTCTTAACGCCCGCACCCCCCGAGCTCTCGAACCCCTACGGCGGCGGCGGCGACGGCGGCTGCTGCTGCGGCGGTGATGGCGACGGCTGCCGCAGCAGCGATGACGATTGCTGCTGCGTTGGCGGAGGAGGAGGAATCGGGGCAGAGACAGGCGGCGAACTCCGAGCTGCAAGGCCCCCAGAGTTACCAGACTCCTCCACCGAGACGACCGACGTGAGGGGAGTGATGTGAGACACACCATATGGGGCAGGACGGGGAGGGAGAGGAGCAGGTGCTACCGGGGGAGTGGGGACCGAAAACAGGGGCGGGGAAACCAGGAGACCTTGGTGAGGAAAGCAGGAAGGAAGTAGACAGACTCATCAAATGTGCCGTCGCAAGAGTGAAAGAAGCGGTGAGACGGCATATGGTAAAAGTGCCTGTCAGACGCGCCTGGGGGGAAGCCAAGGAAGACACAGGGGACATTCCGGGCAGTGAGCTTGTCCGTACCAGAGGCACGAACGTGAGCAAGGCAGCCCCAGACGTAGAACGCAGACGCGTCACCAGGGGACCCGGTCTAGAGGAGGGTCGGTGAATTCTGCGGCCGCTGGGAGTGTGGCCACAGGCTAAGCTGGTGAGCGGCATAGCGAACATCGAACGACCACATAAAATGGGGTGCACCGGCATGGATCATGGAAGTATGAGCCACCTCCATGGCCAAACCGATGTGTCGCTCAGTGACCCCATTCTGATGCGGGGAGTTCGACAGGGTGTATGACTGGGTGATGCCCTCCGCACGACAGAAACGGCCAAGCCAGCCGGAGGCGAACTCGCCGCCATGTTCGGAATGAAGACACAGCACAGGGAGGCCGCGGTGGACTCGCGCAGGTGCGATCCATGAGATAAGAACGTCAAGCACGTTAGCCTTATTCTTCTGGGGAAACACCGTGGTGTAGTGCGTGTAGTCGTCGACGAGCACTAGAAAGTAGCGCTCTCGACGCGGCCCAAGGACGTGGATTAGATCCCAAACGTCCAGGTGCAGGGTCTGGAGTGGCGCATTTGTAGGGGGAAGTGAGGAGGAGTGAGGGGCAGGAGACAGCCGGCCCTCGACGCAGGGCATGCACGGTAGCGCCGGCAAGGGAGGGAGGGCAGGGAGTAATGCAGGGAGACCTAAGTCAAGACTGTGCTGGGACATGTGACGCAGGTGTGGGAGTGCGGGGTGACCCAAGCGGTGGTGCCACAACAGCGACGGGTGGGTGAGCAACCGAAACGAGCAAGCCACAGCGACCTGGAAGAGCGTGACGACCTGGGGGGACGCGGTGTCTAGAGTGAACAGGCCGGTCCCAGGGAAACGTGGTGAGACGAGCACCATTGACGGCCTCGGTGCAGACTGCGTACCGCTCGTGTCTAGGAAAGCCTGTAAGGGAGGCTAAGGGACTTGCGGACAAGGAAGGGTAGTGGAGCTACGTGCAACAACGGGACCTGAGGAGGGGTTAGCAAGCGCTACTGCGACAGGGGCGGCAAGCGGCGTGAACGCAGTGTGGTCGTAAATGAAGACTGCAGATGCACCCGGGTCTAGCATGAAAGAGAGCGCGGCGGTGGCATCCGAAGGCGGAGGAGCTAGAGTGGAGTCGAGGCTAAACAGGGCAGGTGGTCGTACGACTGACGCGGCAGGGGAACCTAGGCTACACACAGTGGACACACCTACACTAAGCAATACAGGGTAATAGGGTCCAGTCACACTAGAGTCATCAACATACATGACATACATAGCATACCTAATCTGATCGATATCCAGCTAAAAGACACGCAAACGATGACGCACTAGGCTGTACCAATCGAGCGGGTCCGACGCGGTGCTGAAGCGGAGATGGAAGAGGTCATATAGGCGGCGGTAGCAGCGGGTGGCGATGTGACCGGGACGGTCGCAAACAAAGTCGCGATGGGGGCCGGACTGTTGTTAGTACTGGAAGGTGACCACACTTGAGTCGCCACCCGACACCGAGCTGCACGGCCCACCACCACGACGACCACCACCAACGCCGCTGGGCCACCACGACGGCGGGGGTCCCCACGGCGGCTGCTGCTGCTGCTGCTGGGGCTACTTGTGCTGCTCCTGCTACTGCACCGGGGAATCAGCCCTGGTCCCCTCGTCTGCACCACCGTCCCCTCCACCACCTCCACCACCTCCGCCATCTCCGCCACCCCCACCACCCCTCCCGCCGCCATGCCCCCGTCGGGCCCGACGTCCCCTACCCTGACGAGCCTGCGCGGAGGCCGCAACAGTGGTCTCAACATTAGGGGTCGTATCAGCAACCGCGGCAGAGATGTCTGAGTAAGTGCACCTACATCTAAGTATTCCTTCGCATCTATGTATTCCTTTGCATTTGCTACAACAGTATAGCGGGGGTGCTCAGACAGGAGGAGGGCGTGACTAATAGCAAGCTGCGCTACCATGTCGCGCAAATCCCAGACATCGTACGCAAGCTCAGCAGCGGTAAAAGCCTTACGCTCAGCAGACGTGGGAGCGTTAGGGAGGGCAGCAGGCGCGGCAGGGAAGGGAAGCTTACCGTCGACATGGACGGCCAGGGAGTAGCCGTCGTGACACCTATCTGTAAGTTGACGGCGGAGGTCGACAATCGCCCGATCCTCCGCGTCCAGGCGGAGCACAGCGTCTGCCATCACCACGGCCGCAGCAGCTGACAACGGCACCACGGCACGGCGGCCCGGCGGCATGGGGACATGGCAGCACGGCAGCACGGCAACACGGCGTCACATCGGTACGGCGGCACGGCGACATGGCAGCACGACGGCACGTCGTCACGGTGGCACGGCAGTATGGCAGCACCACGACACGGCTTCACGGCAACACCACGGGAAAAGGGGCCGGCTAGAGCGGGGGCCGGTGCGAGTAGGGGCCGGTGCGGACTAGCGGGGCCGGCGCGGAGGGATGGGGCCGGCGCGAAATAGCAGGGCCAGTGCGAAATAGCGGGGCCGGTGCAAAGTGGCGGGGCCGGCACAGGCTAGCAGGGCTGATGCGGACTAGCGGGGCCAGCGTGAAGTGACGGGGCCGGCGCGATCTAGTGGGGCCATCGCGAATTGACAAGGCCAGCGCGAACTGACGGGCCAGCGCAAAGTGACGGGGCTGGCGTGAACTAGCGGGGCCGGCGCGAACTGACGGGGGCCGGCACGAAGTGACGGGGCCGGCGCGAACTAGCGGGGCCGGCGCGAACTGACGGGGCCAGCGTGAAGCGGCGGGGCCGGCGCGAACTAACGGGGCCAGCGCGAAGTGACGGGGCCGGTGCAAAGCGACGGGGCCGGCGCGAACTAGCGGGGCCGACGCAAATGGACAGGGCTGGCGCGAACTAGCGGGGCCGGCGCGAAGTGACGGGGCCGGCACGAACGAGCGGGGCCGGCACAAACTAACGAGGCCGGCATGAAGTGTCGGGGCCGGCGCGGACAGAGCTAGGGCGCGGGCGCGGCTAGGGCTAGGGCACGGCTATGACACGGCTAGGACACGGCTAGGACACGGGCTAGGGCTAGGGCTAGGGGCGGAAGCGTAAGCGAGAGGGGGGACCTAACCTAGCGTGCTACCATCTTAGAATAATGAAATGAACTGGAATGAGTGATATGTGGTGGTTTTGTCCTAAGGGGTTGTACTCTCTATGAGCATGCACCGATCTAGCCTATAACATATACAAATATGTGTTGACACATGAATCCTGTAACAGCGTGATTCAGGGCCCTGTCATAATAATCGCACGTTTCCCCTGCTCCATGTGTGCTGGGGGGTTGTGTGAGGGCACTTGGCCCTTCGTCAAATTCAGGGCTAGCGTGGGATCTGTGAGGGGACTTTTGGCCCTTTGCCAAATTTAGGGCTAGCGTGTGTTGGGGGACGTATGAGGGAGGAGACTTATTGGCCCTTTGCCAATTTAGGGCCTAGCGTGTGCCTTGGGGCTTTGTGAGGGCGAGATTTCCTACTTCCGCCCCTGCAATCATGCTCAGCCATCCGATTGGTTCGGCATAATTTTATTGGCCGAGGCTTCCTGAAAAAGTCACTGCAAAAATTGACGGCCTCAGCAGCATCATCATGAGTCCCGCGGGAATCCTCCCTCCCTCCTTTCTCCCCCTAGTCCTTGCCTTCCCGGAATTCTGCTCCGTCATCTCCCAATTTCGCCAAATAAGTGTAAAAGTACAGTATGAAGGAACCCTGATCACTCAGGGGATTTTTTCTTGGGAGCCCTGAAAAATCAGTCTAAATATGGGGGGGGAGGGACCGTGAGCAATCAGGGTACCTCAGAACCAATCGGAGGCCCTGGTTGCAAGCGCAAGAGTTTGCGTACACAATGCTTGGTTTGGTACGTCATTCATGCATGGTTATGCTAGTTTGGCTGGCTGTTCAATTTGTACTGGCCACACTACATCCATTTCCTTCATTCATATGCTTCTCAACCAATGCTGATATTTGTTTTTTCACTGTTCGGGTATCGAGAGAATTGTTGCTATGGGGAAAATATCAATAGGTACAAGAGTAGGAGTGTACCCTCTAAGAACTGACCTAACTAACAAATATAACCTAGCTAGCCTACATAAGTCTATTTGTTGACACACCCCCTAGCCTAGATAGTGGCAGTTCATAACAAGGCAAAGTACACCAGGGCAGCAGTCTGACCTTTGGTGAAGATAACAAGGCAACTCAGAGCAGCACTACCTAATTTGACTAGTGAGGCAAGTGGCCACAAGGCCAATCAGCAAGTGTAGCAAGACAAGAAGCTATAGAACAAGTACAAGTAGGTAGAGTATCACTCAGGATACTGAGACCCAGTGTTGCTACTGAGACTAGACCAAGCTAAGTACAGAACCGCTGATGGTCATGGGACGCAAGTGCATTGGAGAAGATCTCAGCGGTGTTGGCCTTTGAGGCCAATTGTACCACACGAGCCTGACCACGCTGCTGCAACTCATGCAGTAGGAAGTTCCACAGCTGGATGTGCTTCATCCTGCCCTCAAGTCGAGCTTCCTGACACAGGAGAATCATGGACCTGCTGTCAGCACATAGGACCGGGGAAGACCTGGGCGGCTCACCTAAGTGAGTAGGCAAGAACGACAGCCAGTGGAGCTCCTGAGCGGCCATGGCCCCAGCGTAGATCTCTGCCTCACAAGTGGACTGAGCTACCGACGACGACTTAGTGGACCTCCACGAGACTGCACCAGCACCAAGACTAAAACAATAGTCCTGAGACGACTTGAGCGTCTCCAAGTCGACAGCCCATGAGGCGTCTGTGTGTCCAGTGAGCACCACTGGCTCCCATCCTCCTAACACAAGCCCCGGTCCTGAAGTACTCGCCAGATGCCGCAGTACCCTCTTGGCAACCGACCAGTGGGCTGGTCGGTGCCAGCCTGTCGCCACGAAGCAAGCAAGGAGAGTGAGAGGGTATGCTAGATCCGATCGAGTCCAAGTCATCATGTACATGAGCCAACCCACCAGCTCTACGTATGGACTACTAGCCTCTACCAGCTCAGCCGTAACAGGAATAGAGAGCTTGTGATCCATAGACAGAGGGGTGGGCTATGCAGAGAACAGGAGACCGAACCTCTGGAGGAACTGCTGCACCATATAGGACTGGGAGAGTATGATCATGCGAGCGACACGATCACGAAAATATCTCCAAACCCAGATAGCGCCTCAGCTCCCCCAGGTCTGTACAAGTGTGCCTCCTACGTAACTTCGCCTTCACTGAGGCCTATGCGTCTCTGTTAGGACTAGCAAACATAAGATCATCTACGTACACTAAGATGTAGAGTGGGGTTTGATCCGTGCGAACAAAGAGAGAAGGGTCAGCGAAGGACGGGAGGAACTACAGCTCAACAAGTGTGGCGCGAAGTTTGTCGTGCCACTCACGACAAAGGCACGACAAACTGACAAAGGCCCTACAGAGGGCGGCGCAGGCTCCACTGGGTCCCAGATGGGAAGGACCCAGAGAAGCCTAGTGGGCGCCGAAGGTAAATCTGCTCGTGCAGACTACCCTGCGAGAAGGCTGCGGAGAAGTCAGTTGAGTGAAGCCCGTAGTCACGCTGCGCGGCTAGGTGGAGGAGCACCCGAAGTGTAGTCATCTTTGGGGTAGAGGAGAAGGCCTGGAAGAAGTCCACACCCTTTAGCTGACTGAAGCCTCTAGCCACGTAACACACCTTGAACTTTGGCAGATCTCCAGGTGCGCGCTTCACCCTGTAGATCCACATGCCATCGACTAGGTTCGCCCCAGGCAAAGGAACTGTGTCTACGGAAGTGCCTATGGATCTGTAGGATGTCATCTTTGCCTCTATGGTCTGTATCCCTTGGGTTGTCTAGGGTCCCGACACTGCCTGAGCGTAAGACCGTGGGATAGGGATGTCGCGGGCATCTGGGTCGCCCTTTGGGGATATAAGCATGGAGCAGAGATGGGGTACAGTGGCAGCAAGATAGGCCAGCCCGTACTACATGTCCTCTAGCACGTCACTGCCAAGGGCAGGTGCCCCCCCGACGGACGGAGAAGAGGCAGTTCCAGAGACCAGAGCGGGAGCGTAGCCAAGGCGGCGGCTAGCAGCAAACTCAGCGACAGCAGCGACAAGCGCAGAGACGGTCTCAGGAGGAGCAGTAGGGTCGGTGACAAGCGATGCAAGCAAGCGCAAGAGGGTAGGAAAAGCAGTGCGAGTAGAGTCAGAGGAAGGAGACGCCGAAGACCGCGGGAGCAACGATGGAGGAGGTACCGTAAGCATGAGGATTGGAAGAGCACAAGAACGAAGGACCATAGGGTGGATACTAGCATGAGAAGAGATAGGACGAGCACCCGAGGGACGGTGGATCCAATGAGGAAGAACTGGGGAGTGTGGACGAGGGAGGAAGGGGGACAAGTCAGGGGACAAAGAAGTGCGCGGGGGAAAACGAGCCAGAGAGGAGTCCGAAGGAGGGAACAGCAGACTATAAACAGGGGCACGCACCGGAGGAGGGATGGGTGGTAAGGAGATGAGGAGAAGAGTACGAATGCTCCTGCGGGTGCTGCGGCTGCGGATGCAGATACGGATGCGGATGCGGATGCGGATGCGGCTGCTGCTGCTCCCTGTCCTTGCCAGGACCTCTAGCGGCACCTTGGCTACCACCGGCACTCCCCAAAACAATGCCCCCATAACAGGCACCCCTGGACGCACCACCCACAGAACCAGCACCCCAAGAATCAGCACCCCCAGAACTCGCACCCCCAGAACCAGCACCCCCGACACCAACCTCTCCAACACCAGCACCCCCAGAGCCCACCACTCCCTGCTGCTGCTGCTGCGACCGCTAACTCTACTACGGCTGCTGCTGCGGCTGCTGAGGCAAGGGGGGAGGCGGCTGAGGTGTATGGGGTACCGAGGCTGGGGGAGGCGCCACAGGGACAGCAGGCGCGCCCCCAGCAGCTGGGCCCCCAGAATCAGGCGACTTCCCCATGGGCCCAACCGAGGGGAACTGAGTGGCGTGGGAGACACCAGACTAGGCAGGGCGGGGTGGGAGGGGTGCAGCAGGCAGATCAGGGACGAGGAATAGAGGAGGAGGAGGCACAGGAGTGCTGCGGTGCGGAAAGCGCCGGTAGTGGGGGAGCGTCTCGTCGAAGGTCACGCCACGAGAGTGGTAGAAGCGGTGGTGTCCTGGGTGGTTAAACAGCCAGTCAGAGGTGTCAAACGGAGACCCCATAAAGACACAAGGAAGGGTGTAAGCTGAGAGCTTGTCCATGCCGGTGGTGGGAACGTGAGAAAGGCTGCCCCAGACGTGGAATGCAGAAGTGTCACCAGGAAACCCAGTCAAGAGACAGGTCGGCAAAACCTGTGGGCACAGGGAGTGCGGGCACATGTTAAGTTGATGAGCTGCGTAGCGCACAGCGAACGGCCATAGAAAATAGGGTACACCGGCATGGACCAAGGAGGTGCGAGCTACCTCCATGACCAAGACGATGCATCGCTCAGCGACCCCATTCTGCTGTGGGGATTCCGGCGGTGTGTACGTTTGGCGGATGCCCTCCGCACAACAGAACTTCCCTAGAGTACTAGAGGCTTACTCACCACCATAGTCAGGGTGTAAGCGAACTACAGGCAGGCGGTGCTGGACGTGAGTAACAAGCAGCCACTGAAGGAGCACAGTATGCACGTCGGTCTTCCGCTCCAAACACAGATATCGTAGTGAAGCGCGCGAAGTTGTCAACGACGACGAGAAAGAAGCGCTCCCGACTAAGACCATGGACCGGGGCAAAGCCCCAGATGTCAATGTGCAATGTCTGTAGTGGCACTGAGGTAGGAGAAAACGAGGAAGAGTGGGGGGCGGCACGCTGCCGGCCCTTGACGAAGGAGCTGCACTATGGCGCGACGGACGTAGGCTGGGAGCGACGCAGGGAAATCAGTCACTAGACCGTGCTGGGACATGTGCCTAAGACGCCGAAGTGAAATTTGACCTGAGCAGTAGTGCCACAGTAGGGTCGGGTGGGTGAGGGAACGACATGAGCTCGATGCGGCAACCTCAGCAGATGCAGCAGCTGGTGGGGACTCAGTGTGCAGTGTGAAAAGACCAGACCCTGGGTCACGCCAAAAAGTGGATAGGTGGCGACCGGTGGCTCTGTCTGTGCAAGCTGCGTGTCTCTCACGGCCAGGGAACGTCGTGGTGACTCCTCGATCCTGGAGGTGACCGACACCCACTAGGTTCCTGGCAAACGAGGGGATGTGCAGAACGGTGAGGGAGCCAGAGGGGACAGCAGGACAGGGGAAAGTGGTAGTGATATATGCAACAATTGTGGCGAAGGAGTCTGCTAGTGCGACGCGGATAGGCGCAGGAAGCGGGGTGAGAGCAGTACTGTCTCTAAAGAAGCAATGAGACACGTCAGAGTCTAGGATAAAGGAGAGTGCCGACGTGGCGGGGCCGAGTGAAGAATCTCTAGCAGATCCTACGCGTGACGCTGCAGAGGATTCTATGCGTGACGCAACAGGGGATTCTAGACTTCACACAGCAGTGGCTCCTAGGCTACAAACAGCAGAATAATGAGCACCAGCAGCTCTAGAGTTATCAAAATACAGAGAATACAAGGGATGATATTTCGGAATCATGTCCATATCAAAGATAGGAATCCCACGACGAAGCAAGGTAGGCCAGAGGGGTATCTGTACCAGCAGGCCAAACTGAGGGCGGTAGAGGTCGTCGAGGTGGCGGAAGCAGCGGGCGGCGGTGTGGCCCTGGCGCAAGCAAACCTGGCCCGCCTGGGGGCCGGTCAGCAGCCGGTGCATGCAGGTCGCCACGCCGACATGACCACTAGCACCCTGGCTCGGAGAGAGGCATGCGACCCCCAAGGCACCAACTGCGCTGGGGCCCTACCTCTGCAGCCACCACCATGGCCACCACTCCCAGGGCCCGCCAGCCCCCACGGCAGCTGCTACCGCTGCTATTGGTGCTCCTGTGCAGTCACCGACTTCGACTGACTACCCTCTCTGTCTGCAGCCACTGCTGCCAACCCCCCATGGCCCTTGCCCTCCTTGCCCTTGCCCTTGCCGTCAAAGGAGCGGCTTGGGGCAGAGGCAGCCACTGCATTCTTGGCGACAGAGGCGGAGGCAGGAGGGACAGTCACCTAGAAGGGAGCACAGCCCTGGAAGATAGGGACCACTGGAGCGCCAGTGGAACCAACGATACCACGGAGGCAGTCCTCTACCTCAGTCAGGAAGGTAGAGAAGAGATCAAAGGTGAGCTCAGAGGGGTGACGAGGGAGGAGTGCGTCGCGGGCAAGGGCAAGGCAGTCAGGGAGGCGGGTGACAAGGAAGTAGATGGTGGCATAGAGGGGGGGTGGGACGAGAGCAAGTTGGGCTTCAGTACAAGCCGCACGCCAGCGGGCCTCGATGGAGCGCATGTGCTCGATTAAGTCTGCTACAGTGATGAAGGAAGTCAGGCCGGGGTGGAAGAAAGGGAGGAGGAGATGGCCAAGAGTGGCAGCTGACGGGGTGGAGTACCTAGCGAGGATAGCCATCCAGAGGACACAGGGTGACGCAGCACCCACAAAGTGAGAGTGCTCGTCAACCGGTAGGCACCTGAGGATGGTGACATGAGGAGTGGCGTCGCGGGAAGCCTAGACAGAGTAGGCAGTACGAGCAGCAGCGTGCAAAGCCTGCTGCGCACACGTCACGTCAGCAGCAAGAGCGCCCGGGCCGGGGACAGCTAGGAGCTCACCAGTGACGTGGGCGTCCAGGGACTCGTCATCGACGTGCTGACTCGTGAGCTGTAGGAGAACTGCCTCCTGCCCGGCGGCAAAATCAAACGCCTGACCCTCCCCATCCAGGCGCAGAACAAAGTCGCTGCTGGTCGTCGACATGCTGACCGCTGAGGTGGCAGCTAGGGCCGATAAGATGGAGGCGGCAGAAGCGGAGACAGTGGCGGCAGCTGCGTTAGAGGCAGCGGTGATAGGTGCTGCAGTGAGAGCTGGTGGCAGTGGCTGCTGCTAGCTGGTGACGGTATGGCGACGGCGGCGGGCCAGCAACGAGCTTGCAAGTGGTGGCGGCGGCGTGGCTGCTGGCTAGCGGCAGCAGCGGCAAGAGCGACAGTAGTAGCGGCTGCAGCGGCAGGAGCAGCGGCTGCAGTGGCAGCGGCAACAGCAGGTGGAGCAGCAGCAATGGCACGGGCGAGAGGAGCAGCTGCAGCAAGGGCTATAGCGGTAGTAGCGGTAGCGGGAGTCACGGCTGCAGTGGCAGCGGCGGCAGCAATGGGAGTGGCAGCAGCGGCAGCGGCGGTTGGGGCGAGCCAGCAACGGCAGCTGGCTGGCGTCCGCTGGTGGCTGGTGGGCTGGCAGGCCACGGTGAGCTGGCTGGCATCTGCTAGCAATTGCTGGCTGGCGCTGGCGGCTGGCCCTGGTGCTAGCAGCTGGCTGCTAGTGCTGGCACTGACGGCTGGCGGCAAGTGCAGCTGGCGCTGCAGGCAGTGGCTGCTGATGGCTGGCACTAGCTGGCGCGGGCTAGCAGGCGCAGGCTAGCTGGCGCTGGTGGTGGCTAGCTGGCGCTGGTGGTGGCGAGCTGGCGCTGATGCTGGCAAGCTGGTGCTGGTGCTGGCGAGCTGGCACTGGTGCTGGCGAGCTGGCTGGCGCTGGTATTGGCGACCTAGCACTGGCGCTGCTACTGTTGAGCTAGCTGGTTGTGGCATTGGCGAGCTGGCGCTGGTGCTGGCGAGCTAGCTGGCACTAGCGAGGTAATGCTGGCGTCAATCTGCGGGCTGGCGCTGGCGAGCTGCCTGGCGGTGGTTAGTTGGCTGGCGCTGGCGAGCTGATGCTGGCGGGCTGGCGCCAGCGAGCTGGCGGGCTGGCTGGCGTTGGCGAGCAAGCAAGCGGGCTGGTGCTGGCGAAACGGCGCTGGCCAGCTTTGGCGCTGGCGCTATCGAGCGCAGGCGAGCTGGCGAGGGGGGGAGCTGGCGCAGGCTAGTGCTGGCCGTCAAAAATTACGAGCGGGCGGCGGGAGGGAGGGGCGAGCGACGAACTAGCGAGGGGAGGGGAGGGGGCTGGCTACTAGCGAAGGCGCCGGCAGGTTGCGGCTGGCTCTAGCTGGCGTGAGCTATGCGACGAGCAGGGGAGGGCGAGGAGGGGACGAGCAACTAGGCGTGCAGCTAGGGGCGAGGCATGCTAGGCTAGGGTGTGCTAGGGAGGAAGCGTGAGGAGAGGGCGAGACCTAGCTCTAGATGCTATATTAGGGTATCGAGATAATTGTTGCTAAGGGAAAAATGTCGAGAGGTACAAGGGTAGGACTATACCCTTTAAGAACTGACCTAACTATGGCTACAGCAAATATAACGTAGATAACCTATATATGTACATTTGTTGACATTCACTACTCTGATTTTCACAAGTGAGATCTGTGCCAACTCTGATTTTCGGGCTGACCTCGAGCACTAACTCTGGGATTTCAGGGGTTTTCTCTGTTTCGGAAATAATAAATCTGATTATAAGGGAACATTCCTAGAGCCACTTTCGTACAAGCAACCACCACAGACACATCACTCATGGAAATGCCTTACAACAGGCGCTGGAAGACCAAACCAAAGGCACTTGTATTACGCTCTAAGGACGTGTTGCTTACAATTCCGGTTCTCGAAAATCTGAAACTAGTACCAAAATTTGCTTGCCTTGAAGGGCATTCACGAAGCCCAATAAACATGTGCTGCGGGTTAAAGCGCGGGAAAAAGTGTGACTAGAAAGAAGGGAGGGGAGATACAACTACAGATTGTCATCCTCTCTAAGAGCAGACCTAGCTAGGATATACTAACAAATATACTCCAACTAGGATATGTATATATTGTTAGTTGACACACCCCCTAGCCCAGATAGAGAGAGTGTGTAACAAATCAGGGTAGCAATACTAGTCTGGCCTCTGGCAAAGGTAACAAGGCAACTCAAGGCAGCACTACTAGTCTCACCACTGAGAAAAGAGGCCACAAGGCCAGTCAGCAAGTGTAGCAAGAGAAGCACATCTAGAACACCAAGTACAGGCCGATATAGCATATATCAGGATACAAGGAGCGGAGCTGCTACTGAGACTAGACCAAGCTCAGTACAGAATTGCTGATGGTCACGAGGCGCTAGTGCCTTGGTAAACATATGTAGTGTTGGCCTCTGAGGCAACCTGTACTACATGAGCTTGACCGCGCTGTTGTAACTCACGCAACAGGAAGTACCACACTTGCATGTGCTTCGCCCTGCCCTCAAGTCGAGCCTCCTGACATAGGAGGATCATGGCCCTGTTGTCAACAAACAGGACCGGGGCAGACCTAGGCTGCTCACCTAAGTCAGTGAGCAAGAACGACAACCAGTGGAGCGCATGAGCGGCCATGGCCCCAGCGTAGGTCTCTGCCTTACAACTGGACTGAGCAACAGACAATGACCTGGTGGACCTCTAAGAGACTGCACCAGAACCGAGACTAAAACAATAGCCGTGAGAGGACCTAAGCATCTCCAAGTCGTCAACCACGATGCGTCTATGTGTCCACTGAGCACCACAAGCTCCCATCCTCCAAGTACAAGCCCCAGTCATGATGTACTCGCCAGATACCGCAGTACCCTCTTGTCATCCGACCAGTGGACTGGTCGGTGCCTGCCTGTCACAACAAAGTGAGCAAAGAGACTAAGAGGGTACGCTAGATCTGGTCGAGTGCAGGTCATCAGGTACATGAGGCACACCACCTGCTTTGCGTATGGACCACTAGGCTCGGTCGGCTCAGCCGGAACAAGAGCAGAGAGCTTGTGATCCACTGACAGAGGAGTGGGCCGTGCTGAGGAGAACTGGAGACTGAACCTCTGGAGGATCTACTGCACCCTATGGGACTGAGAGAGTGTGATCGTGCGAGCGGCATGGTCACAAGAGATCTCCAAGCCCAGATAGCGCCTCAACTCCCTCAGTTCTGTGCAGGTGTGCCTCCTAAGTAACTCGGCCTTCACTGAGGCCAGAGTCTCTCTGTTAAGAGCAGCAAAGATTAGATCATCTACGTTCACTAGGATGTAGAACGGGGTCTGACCAGTGCGAACAAAGAGAGAGGGGCTAGCAGGGGGCGGAAAGAACTGCAGCTCAGCAATTGTGGTGCGAAGTGTGTCGTGCCACTCACAAGGTGCCTGACGAAGGCCATAGAGCGAGCGGTGCAGGCTCCACTGGGTCCCCGGTGGGAAGGACCCAGAGAAGCCTAGTGGGCACCGGAAGTAGATCTGCTCGTGCAGACTTCCTTGCAGAAAGGCTGGTGAAAAGTCGAGTGAGTGAAGCTCGTAGTCGCACTTTTCGGCTAGGTGAAGGAGCACCCAAAGAGTAGTCATCTTCGGGGTCGATGAGTAGGTCTGGAAGAAGTCCACACCCTCTTGCTGACTGAAGCCTCTAGCCACGTAATGCACCTTGAACATCGGCGGCTCTCCAGGTGCGCGCTTCACCCTGTATATCCACATGCCATCGAGCATGTTCGCCCCAAGCAGGGGAACTGCGTCGACGTAAGTGCCCGCGGATTTGTAGGATGCAATCTCAGCCTCCATGGCATGTATCCACTAGGCTGCCCAGGGTCTCGACACTGCCTCAGCGTAGGAGCGCGGGATAGGGATGTCGAGGGCACTGGGGTTGCCCTCTGGGGATACAAGCATGGAGCAGGGATGGGGTACAGCGGCAGCAAGGTAGGCCAACTCGTATTGCTTATCCTCTAGCACGTCACTGCCAAGGACACGCACACTCCCGAAGGATGCAGGATTGGCAATACCAAAGACCACAATGGCAGCGTAGTCAAGGCAGTGGCTAGCAACGAAGTCAGGGACAGCAGTGAAAAGCGCAGAGGCAGTCTCAGAAGGAGCAGAAGGGTCAGTAACAAGCAACGCAAGCAAGCGAGAGGTGGCAGGACTAGCAGTGCGAGCAGAGTCAGCGGGAATCAGAGGACTGCGGGAGCGACGACGGAGCAGGTAATGGAAGAATGGGGAGTAAAGGAGCACGCGAACGAAGAACCATAGGGTGGACACTAGCACGAGGAGAGACAGGACGAGCACTAGGGGGACGACGAACTCAGTGGGGAAGAACAGGCGACTGGGGACGAGGGGGTAAAGGGGATAGGACAGGGGATGGAGGAGAGCACGGGAGGGAAGTGTGTTTGTAAACAGGGTCTGGTACAGGAGGCGGGATGGGCGGTCTGCTAAGGGAAGTGGAGGAAACACCAAGGAGACAATGAGCAGACTACAGCTGCTACTGCTTCGGCGGCTGCTGCTCCTGCTACTGCTGCTGCTCCCTATCCTCTCTAGGACCTCCAGCTCCTCTTCGGCTACCAGCGGCACCCTCCAGAATAGCAGCCCCTATAATAGAGCCTCCGGATGCACCACTTTCAAAACCTGCACCCCCAGAGTCAGCCCCCCTAGAACCAGCACCCCCAAAGCCAGCACCCCCAAAACCAGCACGTCCGAAACCAGCACCCCCAGAGCCCACTACCCCCTGCTGCTGCTGCTGCTGCAGCAGCCCCAGAGTCTGCTACGGCTGCTGCTGCCGAGGCAAGGGAGGAGGCGGTTGAGGTGCCTGGGGTACCGGGGTTGGGGGAGGCGCTATAGGGACAGCAGACGCGCCCCTAGTCGCTGGGCCCCAAGAGTCAGCAGACTAACCCACTGGCCCGACAGAGGGGAACAGAGTGGCGTGCGAGACACCAGATCGGGCCGAGCTGGGTGGGAGAAGTGCAGCAGGTGGAGCAGGGGTGAGGAGGGATAGGAGCGTTGCGGTGAGGAAAGAGCCTGAAGTGGGGGAAATTAACGTCATGAGAGCGGTAGAAGCAGTAGTTTGGCGGGTGGAAAAACAGCCAGACAGTGGTGTCAAGCGGAAACCCCAGGAAGACACAAGGGTGCGGGAAGAGAGCTTGTCCGCGCCGGTGGTGCGGACGTGAACAAGGCTGCCTGAAACGTGGAACGCAGAAGTGTCACCAGGAGATCCGGTCCAGAGACGGGTCAGCAAAACCTGTGGGCGCAGCTCATCGCTGGGCCGCTCGCTGTGCGAACTCGCCACCACGGTCAGAATGCAACCGAACTACTAGGAGGCGGTGCTAGATGCGAATAGCTAGCAGCCACGGGAGGAGAACGGTAGGCACGTCGGCCTTCTGCTCCAGCGGGAACACCGTAGTGAAGCACGAGAAGTCGTTAACGAGAAGTAGGAGGTAGCGCTCCCGGCTAAGACCATGGACCGGGGTAGGGCCCCAGACGTCCATGTGCAGTGTCTGTAGCGACGCTGTAGTAGGAGGAATCGAGGAGGAGTGAGGGGCGGCACGCTGCCGACCCTCAATGCAGGAGGTGCAGAGGGGCGCTGCCGACGGAAGCAGAGCAGGGAGCGACGCAGAAAGACAAGGAACTAGACCGTGCTAAGACATGTGCGTAAAACGTGGGAGTGCATGGTGACCTAAGCGGTGCTGCCACAACAGGGTCGAGTGGGCGAGGGAGCAACATGAGCACAGCGCGGCTACCTCAGCAGATGCAGCAGTTGGCTGGGACTCAGGGTGCAGTTTGAAGAAACCACACGCTGGGTCACTCCAAAAGTGGCTAGGTGGCGATCGGTGGCTGTGTCCATGCAAGCTGCTTGTGTTTCATGGCCAAGAAACGTGGTGGTGACTCCTCGGTCCTGGTGGTGACCGACACCAACTAGGTTCCTGGCAAACGAGGGGATGTGCAGACCTTTGAGGGAGCCGGAGGGGACAGATAGACAGGGGAGGGTGGTGGTACTGCGTGCGATAGCTGTGGCTGAGGATTCTGCTAGTGCGACGCGGACAGGTGCAGGAAGGAGGGAAAGAGCAGTACTGTCTCTAAAGAAGCAACATGACGCGCCAGAGTCTAGGATAAAGGAGAGGGCCAACGTGGCAGGGCCTTGTGAAGGATCGCTTACAGAGCCTACGCTTGATGGAGCAGGGAAGTCTATACCTGACGCAGCAGGGGATCCTAGACTACACACAGTGGTGGCCCCTAGGCTACGAATAGCACGATAATAAGAATCAGCAGCACTAGAGTCATCAGCATACAGATAATACAAAGCATGATGAGTCTGAATCATATCCATATCAAAGATAGGGACCCCACGACAAATCAAGGCAGGCAAGAGAGGTACCTGCACCATGGGACCAAACTGACGGCGATAGAGGTCGTCCAAACGGCGGTAGCAACGAGCAGTGGTATGCCCCACACGCCCGCAGATCTGGCCCGCCTGCGGGTTAGTCAGCAGATGGTACGTGCAGGTCACCGCACCTCCAGAACCACCAACACTCCAGCTCACAGAAGAGCCACGCGACCCCCAAGGCACCAACAGCCCTGGGCCCAACCTCCACGGCCTCCACTACGACCACCACCCCCAGGGCCCGCCAGCCCCCACGGCAGCAGGTGCTAGTGCGGCTGCTGCTTCTGCTGCTCCGGCTGCTGCGTAGTCCCTGAATCTAACTGACCACCCTCTCTGTCTGCACCCGCAACCCCACCACCCACTGTTGCCGACCCCCAATGACCCTTACCCCCCTTGCCCTTGCCCCGCTGGCCCGAGGAACGACCGGGCGCAGTGGCAGCTGCGGCAGTCTTGGTGACGGAGGTGGATGCAGGAGAGGCAGTCATCTGAGAGGGAGCGCTGCCCTGAAAGATAGGGAACGCCGAAGCACCATTGGAACCAGCGATGGCGCGGAAGTTGTCCTCTATCTTAGTCGGCGAGGTGGAGAAGAGGACAAGGGTGAGCTCAGAGGGGTGGCGAGCGAGGAGCGCGTCGCTGGCAGGGGCAAGGCAGTCAGGGAGGCGGGTGACAAGGAAGTAGATAGTGGCATAGAGTGGGCATGGGACAAGAGGCAACTGGGTCTCAGTACAGGCCGCACGCCAGCGGACCTCGAGGGAGCACAGGTGCTAGACTAGGTCTACTATAGTGGTGAAAGAAGTCAGGTTGGGGAAGAAGAAAGGGAGGAGGAGACGTCCAACAGTGGCAGACGACGAGGTGGAGTACCTGGTCAGGATAGTCCAGAGGGCGCGGGCCGACGCACCACCCACAAACTCGGAGTGCTCCTCAACCGGCAGGCACCTGAGGATGGCGACAGTGGCGTCGCGGGACGTCCAGACCGAGCAGGCGGTACGGGCAGCAGCGTGTGCAGCCTGCTGGGCAGACGTGGCATCAGTAGCAAGGGTACCCGGGCAGGGCGGAGGAGAGAGCTCACCGGAGACATGGGCGTCCAAGGACTCGTCGTCCACTCACGGGCTCGTCAGCTGCAGGAGGACTGTCTCCTGCCAGGCTGCGAAACCGACCGCCCGCACCTCCCCATCCAAGCGCACAACGAAAACGCTTGCAGCCATGGCAGATGCAGCGGCAGCTATGGCTGGTGCTGTGGTACCTGCAACAGCAGCTGCAACAGCGACAATGGTGTCGACTGCAGTGGCGGCTATAGTGGCCGCGGCGGCAGCGGGGGTTGCAGCGGGTACGACGGCAGTGGCAGGAGCAGTGGCAGCGGTGGTTGCAGCGGCAGTGTCGGCAGTGGTAGGAGCGGCGGCAGCAGCAGCTGCAGTGGCAGCGGTGGAAGCGGCAGGAGCGGCAGCAGTGGCGGGTATAGCGGCAGCGGCAGGAGCGCCAGGAGCGGCGACAGCGGCAGGAGCGGCGGCAGCAGCAGGAAAGGCGGCAACTGCAATAGCAGTGGCAATGGCTGTGGCGGTGGCGGCTGCGGTAGCTGCGGCAGCAAGTGGCTGGAGGCTGCAGCGGGTGGCAGGTGGTGGCAGCGGCAGCGGCTAGTCAAGGCGGGGCGATGTCTAGTGGTGGGCTGGCGCTGGCGAACGGGCTGGCGGCAAGCAATGGCTGTGGCAGCGGCGGCAGCAGGGGATGCAGATGCAGCTGTGGCAGCAGGCGGCAGCGGACTGTAGGGCAGCAGCAGGCTGCAGCGGCAGTGGCCTGTAGGCAGCTGGGCAGCGGCAGAGGCGAGCCAGCGGCAAGCTGGTTGGTGCGCTAGCTGGTGGCTGCTCGCGGCTGCTGGCGTGCATGCCAGTGGCGAGCTCGCTGGCGGCTGCTGGCGGCAGCTGGCAGGCGGTGGCTGGCGCATTGGTGGGAGCGGGGGCAGCAGCGGCTGCAGTGACAGTGACGGCGGGGGGAGGAGCAGTGGCAGCGGCGGCTGCAACGACAGCGGCGGCAGTGGGAG
Organism: Closterium sp. NIES-67; assembly: GCA_027943415.1. Classification (NCBI taxonomy): domain Eukaryota; kingdom Viridiplantae; phylum Streptophyta; class Zygnematophyceae; order Desmidiales; family Closteriaceae; genus Closterium; species Closterium sp. NIES-67. The sequence continues at coordinate 64,302 of BQMB01002348.1, forward strand.
GAGTGGCGGCAGCGGGAGGAGCGGCGGCTGCAGCGGCAACGGCGGCTGCTGGCTGGCGAGCCAGTGGCGAGTTGGCTGGCGGCTGCTGGCGAGGGAGCCAGCGGCGAGCTGGCTGGCGGCTGCTGGGGGCTGCTGGCTCTAGCTGGCGCTGCTGACGGCCAGCTGGCGGCGAGATGGATGGCACTGCTGGCGGCTAACTGGCTGGCGCTGCTGGAGGCATGCTGGCTGGCGCTGCTGGCGACGAGCTGGCTGGCGCTGCTGGCAGCGAGCTAGCTAACACTGCTGGCGGCCAACGGGTAGGTGCTGCTGGCGGCAAGCTGGCTGGTACTGCTGGCGGCTAGCCGGCTGGCGCTGCTGGTGGCGAGCTGTCAGGTGCCGCTAGCGGCGAGCTGGCAGGCACTTCTGGCGGCGAGCTGGCTGGCGCGGCTGGCAGCTGGCTGGCTATCGCGCTGGCAGGCTGGCCGGGGTGCTGGCTGGCGACGAGCTAGCTGGCGAGCCAGCAGGGAGCTGGTTGGCGGCTGCTGGCTGGCATGCTGGCTGGCTAGCAATCGAGCTGGCGAGTTGGTGGCTAGTTGGCTGGCGAGACACGCGAGGGCGAGCAGGGGGGAAAATCTAACCTAGCTCTGATACCATGTAAGAATAGCGCGAGAAAAAGTGTGACTAGGAAGAGGGGAGGGGAGATACAAGTACAGCTTATTATCCTCTCTAAAAGCTGACCTAGTTAGGATATACCGTATTCCCCCGTATAAAACACCCACCGGAATTAAGCTCCCCCGGGTAGTTTGAGCGGGTATGGGTGTTTATTTTTTCTGGATATACACAACACCCTACTCTCGGACGTGAAAACTTTTGAACACCCCCTTGCCACCTAGAATCTCCATTTTTAGCAGGAAACACCCGAATTTTGCGGTGCGTAGGTGTGTGCAGCCATTCATTTTTTCCACTCCTGTTGGGGCAACCGTATGCACGTCAAAGCAAGTGAGGAAAACGAGCTCGTGGCCATCGCGACGCGGGTATTTATGTAGGAGATGAATCTGCCAGAACAAAAACAAAAACACCGAGAACATTGAAATCCGAAAGTTTCATACTGTACTCGACTTTCGCGTGTCCCGCCAAATCAAACGTGTGCCGATTGGTTGTTCTGGCAGCATCCTCTCTGACACTACAAGCGCAGTGCCAATGTGGCATGCAGATGGGCAATATCGTCCGGTATGCAATAAGATGACCAAAAGTGGGTATCTGACTCAAATGAAGGTGGTGAAACATGCACACTTGAATTCAAATAAAAAATGCATATGCACATTCCATAACTCCTAGGTGTTTTTTTTTTTTTTTTTTTTTTTTTTTTTTTTTTTTTTTTTGCCTTTAATTACACCCAGCCCAAAATTTCGCTGCATTTTTATTAACACCATAGGGTTTTTTATACGGGGGATTACGGTACTTAAGAATATATTCTAACTAGGATATGTATATATTGTTAGTTGACATTCCTTACCATTACTCATGCACTTCTTGTCAACTTATACATATGTTGCATGTAGAAGTTATAGGCTAGCCTAGATGTATGCTTCTAGTGAGTACAACCCAACAGGTATATGTTCTAGGTTTCTCTAACTAGTAAAACATTCTCGTATTCTAACATGGTATCAAGTAGGTTAGGTCCACCCATCCGCTTCCGCCCGCGCCCTAGCCTCTCGCCTCCCCCTACCTACCTAGCCCGGCCCGGCCCTTAGCGCCCGCTTGGCCTGTAGCGCCCGCCCGCCCCTTAGCGCCCGCCTGGCCCCCTGTCGCGCCCTCCTGGCCCCGTCGCGCCCGCCTGGCCTCGTAGCGCCCTCCTGGCCCCCGTCGCGCCATCCTGGCCCCGTAGTGCCCTCCTGGCCCCCGTCGCGCCCTCCAGGCCCCGTCGCGCCCTCCTCGCCCCCGTAGCTCCCTCCTGGCCCCCCCGCCCCGTCGCGCCCTCCAGGCCCTGTAGCGCCCTCCAGGCCCCCATTGCGCCCCCTTGGCCCTCGTCGCGCCCGCCTGGCTACGTAGCGCCCTCCTGGCCCCCGTTGCACCCTCCTGGCCCCGTTGTGCCCTCTTGGACCCCGTCGCGCCCTCCAGGCCCCGTCGCGCCCTCCAGGCCCCCGTCGCGCCCTCCAGGCCCCGTAGCGCCCTCCTGGCCCCACCGCGCCCGCCTGGCCCTGTCGCGCCAGCCTGGCCCCAACGCGCCCGCCTGGCCCCGTAGCGCTCGCCCAGCCCCACCTAGCGCTCGCCCGGCCCCACCTAGCGCCCGCCCGGCCCCACCTAGCGCCCGCCCGGCCCCCCCTAGCGCTCGTCCGGCCCCACCTAGCGCCCGCCCGGCCCCACCTAGCGCTCGCGCGGCCCCACCTAGCGCTCGCGCGGCCCCACCTAGCGCTCGCGCGGCCCCACGTAGCGCTCGCCCAGCCCCACGTAGCGCTCGCCCGGCCCCACCTAGCGCCCGCCCGGCCCCACCTAGCGCCCGCCCGGCCCCACCTAGCGCCCGCCCGGCCTTTCCTAGCGCTCACCGGCCCCTCCTCGCGCCCGCCCGGCCCTTTCCTAGCGCCCGCCCAGCCCCTTCCCTAGCGCCCGCCCGGTTTCTCCCCCAGCGCCCGCCTGGCCTCTCCTACTGCCAGCCCGGCCCCGATACGCCCGCCCGGCTCCTGCGGCCCGCACCTTCCCGTGCCCGCCCGGCTCCTGCGGCTCGTGTCGTCTGCTTGCCGCGCTGGAGCGTCTGGTCGCTGTCCTGTGGAGCTGTGCAGCTGTGTCCCTGTGTCGCTGATTCAGCACGATGGCTGACTTCGTCCTCCGCCTGGACGCGGAGGGCCACGCGGTTGACTTCGCCGCCTGGCTGTCCAATCTCCGCCGTCACCTCACAGGTCAGCGTCAGGATGGGCACTCTCTGGTTGTCCATGGTGATGGCTTGCTCCCCCGCCCCCCTGCACCTGCTCCCCTCCCTGCTGACCCCACCTCTACCGAGCGTGAGGTTTTCTCTGCTGCTGCACTTGCCTATGCAATCTGGGACTCTCGCGATGCAGTTGCTCAGGTCGCTATTAGTCACGCCCTCCCTGTGCCTGAGCGTTCGCGTTTCGCTACAGTTGATACATCCAAGGCTTACCTAGATGCTGTAGTTGCTCGCTATTCCACGCGTGCCTCCGTTACTACAGGCCGCCTGCTCTTTCCTATGATTTTCCCAGACCTTGCTTCATTCCCTACTGTTGCTGATCTTGCCACTCACCTGCGCGCCCTCGAGTCTCGCTACCACACTGCTGACTCTTCGGGTGCTCCTACACGTAGCAGCACAACGCGACTACGACTTTCACTCCCTGGACTTCTCTACTGCCTTTCTTCAGGGCAGCCTACACGAGCAGGTCTACCTGCGCCGACCACAGGGCTTCACTGGTACCTTCCCCCCTGGGACTCAATGGCTTCTCAGGCGCCCGGTCTATGGCCTGCGCCAGGCTCCTCGCGAGTGGCACGACACGCTGCGTGGTTCACTTGGCCTCCGGAGGCTAGTGCGTCCCTGTCAGCAGTAGCGAAGACCAGGTCGTCTACGTTGACAAGGATGTAGAACGGAGTCTGGCCGGAACGCACAAACAGCGAGGGGTCAGCAGAGGACGGAAAGAACTAGCCTCCGGTGCCAACACAGCTGATATCTTTACTAAGGAGCTCGCGCCTAAAGATCATCAACGGCACTATGTACAGCTTGGTCTTGTTCCTGTAGCTTCTCACTTGTTAGGACCCTGATTGTGTACTCTCTACTATATATACCTGTCTGACTGGCCTTGTGGCCTTACCTCCAGTGGCTGGACTAGTAATGCCGCCCTGGCTTGCTTTAGACTTGTTTGTACTCTTGCTGACTGGTCTCCAGACCCCTGCCTCAGTGGTTGGACTAGTAGTGCCACCCTGAGCTGTGTGCTTCTTGCTTGCACCCAGGGCCCATGTTAGCAGGGTGATTTACCCTGTTTACTGTGAATTACAATGTGGTTGAAGCACTTGGGTCGGATTTTTCAGAGTGTCTTATTTTTTAACCCTTACATTTTCAGAGTACACTTACGGATCACCCTTGAAATTCTAGAGTGCCTTTGCTCCCCGCCCTGTCTGGAAAGGGTGAGCCTAAAATTTCCCCGGACTAGCGACAATTGTATTACAGGCCCCCTGGACAACCCCCTCCGACGGTACTCGATAGTTTTCATGTGGCATTGACTGCCGCAATGATGACTTCCACATGCCCTTCTGCCCATGCGGCGTACAACGAGGATTTCTTGCTGCAGCAATGCTGGCATCACTGCGCGTCATGGAAGCCTAACATTGGTCACAGTTAGGACCAATGCTGCCAGCCTGCGAGTCGACAAGGGTACTGTACGGGTAAGCAAGCACCGCTAGCCATGCAACCAAACGACCACCAGCAGCCCTGCTCTTCCCCCAGTCGTGTTGTTGTGTCTTGTACATCCCTCTCTTCCAAAATCAATTTGCTGTCATTTTCTTGTTCCCTCCCACGGTAGTTTGCCTGCGACTTCAAACCTCCTCTGTGGCTATGTCTGCTGCGCCTGGAAACGCGGCGGACGGTGAGCCGACCGCCGATGAACCGCCCGATCAGTCGACTCTGCCGCGTAGCGGGCTGGATTTCTTACGAGCTGCTGTAGCCCGTAGGCAGCCTAGCGGCACCGTTGCGGTGCCACCACCGCCGCCTTCACGGCGAGATGACGATGTCGCGACGCGTACGCTGCCTATCGACTGGCCGATGGAGCCAACGTCGGTTGATGCCGACCTTGTTCCTCCGTCGACGGCTCCTCTGCCAGATGCTCCTCGGCCTGCCGTGAACATCCCGTCACCCGCAGCTGTGCCGTTTCTCTTCACATCAGCGCGAGCGGAGAAGCGCGCGGGGACTTCGCGCAAGCAGCAGAAGTGGAAGCAAGTGCGACTTGCTTTCGCGCCTCATCCAACCCCAACCGAACCACAGTCCGACGGTGATTCTTGCATGGCTGAAGCTATGGCCGAAACGCTGGCCATAGAGTTTGATTACTCTGAGGCTCATAGGAGATTCACCAATTCCTGGTCTGGCTTGTTTCCGTGGCTTGAGCTGTGTCGCGCTAACGATGGCCGTCCCACCCTCAGATGCACTGTGTGTCAAGAACACGGGATCGACGGGCAGAACACCAACTACGGTCGAGCAGGCGAGGGAGCGCGAGACCTCCAAGTCGGCAGCATGCGGATTCACCAGGGAACAATTGCCCACCGAGACGCTGTCGCGACGAAGTTGTCGAAGGATAGCAAGGTGGCGCGGCAGACGAAGTTGGAAGAGTTCGAGGCACTGGACTCTGCAACTCTGCACCTGATCACCGCTCTCCAGACAGCGGTGTTCACATGCCGGTCAGAAGCACCGATGCCGATTTACGTCGACATCATCCGCTTCATGTCCGAGATGGGAACCCCGAACCTTCCCAAGGACCAGCGCGGCGCCTACTTCACCGAGTAACATCTGTCTGGTTCTGCTCTGCGTGGGATTTTCTTTTTTAAGGTTCCTTGTGTTTCGTCGATGCATGGTTTTCTGGTCTGTTCGATGTCAAGCTAACGACCGTACCATGCCTTCTCTGTGCATTGTGAACCATGCTAGGTATGGCTTCGTCGAAATGGTCAAGTGCGTCAGCAAGTATTTGCCGGAACAACAACTTCTGCACATCTCGAAAAGTGACTACATCGGCATATCCATTGACGAGAGCACGGACCGGCGGCGGGGCAAGCACATGATCATCTACGTGACTTACATCAAGGACACAATAGTCGTCACTGAATTTCTCGCGCTTCTGACTGTCGATAAGTGTGACGCTGCTTCTTTGCAGTCTGTGCTCGTTGCTCACCTGGAGGCCATCGGCATCGACTTGCAGAAAATTGTGGGCATCTCGACAGATGGTGCATCCGTCATGATGGGTGAGCGACTAGGAGTGGTCGCCAGACTTCGAGCGCGGATTCCTCACCTCGTGTCCTCACACTGCATCGCGCATCGGTAAGCCGCGTGCCGGAAAGTGTATTCGTTACTGATATGGATGTCGTTTGTGTGTGTTGTTTCTGCAAAGTTCAGATAAACGCCTTGCAAGTACCCAAACTAACCGTTCTCTACTGAATGTCTCTCCCTCCCTCCGCTCCCCCCCCGACAGAGAAGCGCTCGCCGCCAAGGACGCAGCGGCGGCGGTCGCCGAGTTCTCGGTCATCGACACAGTCATCCGCTCCCTCTCTGACATCCTTGGCCGCAGCTCTGTGTGGAAGAGCCGCTTTCGAACGCTGCAGGAGGCTCTCTGCTCTACCAATCTGGAGCTCCAGGGCATCTTCCACGTGCGCTGGCTCTCCTGTGGCGACGCGGTCATGCGTCTCGTCGATGTGCTTCCCGCCGCCATCGTGCTCTTGAAGGAGCACAAGCATCCACTCTACCAAGTGGTCATTAGTTTCAAGTTCAATTTTATGCTTGTGTTTCTTGCAGACGTGCTCAAAGAGTTGAATGACCTCAACAAGCTCTTCCAGCGCCGCCAGGTGAGGAATCCGTTCCGCACCCATCGTAGTGTTTTTATCGTGATTGCATGGTTCATGAATGCCACGTGTTGTGTCATTCCTCTTAACTCCTTCCCCGAATTGCAGGTCGACATCACGATGGTCGCCGGCGAGGTCGAGACCACGTGTCTCGTCTTGACGTCGCGGTACATCGAGTACGGCGACGTATTCGGCAATGGCCAATCCCAGCGGCTGAAGAAGTTCCTGGAGGAGTACGGCGCGGGCAACCGTCGCGTTACCGTGGAGGGGGTGGACGAGAACGGCGACCCGGTAGTGCACACGTTCACCATGCATGAACGTGACCTCGACGAATTCCCAACAGGCAGCTCGATGGGGTCGTCCACCCAGGTATCTAGCGAGTATGCAGGCGCTCTGAAGACCAACCTCAAAGCGCGCATGGCCGACCTGTCCAAGCTCGATGGATCGAAGCTCTTCAAGCCAGACGTCTACCCAGAGGGCCTGTTGATCCGTGCCCGTCGACAGAAGGAGTGGCTGCACAAGATGGACGCAATGTTCGATGGGAGGCTCCCAGGTAAGTGGCCATTGATGGAGGACTTGGATGTTTCCCCTAAATCCTTTACTAATTCTCTTTCTGTATTTCTTCCTCCCCCCTCAACCCCACCCCCCCCCCTCCCCCCCTACAGGCGTTTCGGTGGTGGCATGTGAAATGGAGCTCCCGCTCTTCGTCCATGTGCTCAACAACGACCATGGCGGGCTCAACTTCTACAAGTCCCTGTCCAACATGCTCAAGACGGTCGATCGCATCGCCTCCTACCCCAACCTCGTGAAGTTGTGGACGGTTGTCGCCGTCTTACCACTCAGCACTGTGGAGTGTGAGCGCGGCTTCAGCCGCCAGAACCTTATCAAGAGCTGGAACCGCAACTGCCTGGGGGATGCGCGCCTGGGGGACCTCATGACTGTCTCGCTGCTGAGGGATGAGATTGATTGGCTGGATGTGATTGATCGCTACAAAGGACCTCACCCCCCTCCCCCCCCCAGTCTACTCCCGTGGTAGCTCTAGCAGCAACCCCGAGCCTGCAGAGGATGATTAAGTGTTAGCTAAGTCATGTGTTGTTGTTGGATGTTACTAATGATTTGGCTGTGGATTCAAACAAGCACATTACATGCAAGGCACAAACACTATAACACCTTGGCCCACAATAGAGGATAGAGTCTATGTTGTAATCACCCTGGCAAGAAAGAGTGAATGTTCAAAATACCCTGTAAAAACTAGGGTAGGCTTTGTGTCAGCCCTGATGCCCAAGGGTAGGGGGGGGGGCTGGCCCTGACTAGAAAGGCTTCCCCAAACCTTAGCCAGAGCCCTGCTTGCACCACCCCTTCTCTAGCCTAGGGGGTGTGTCAACTTATACATATGTTGCATGTAGAAGTTATAGGCTAGCCTAGGTGTGTGCTTCTAGTGAGTACAACCCAAAAGGTATATGTTCTAGGTTTCTCTCACTAGTAAAACATTCTCGTATTCTAACACTTCTCCCTACAGTCCCACCTGATCATAGCATGTGCAAAATGTCAAAGTGAGAACGAATAATGACTAGAGGTGGAAACCTAGAACAAATACTAGTTGGTTGTACTCACTAGAAGCATACCTCAGTCTAGCCTATAACTTCTACATAGATAATATGTATAAGTTGACACACCCCCTAGGCTAGACAAGGGGTGAAACTAAACATGAAACAAACAGCTCAGGGCGGCACTACTAGTCCAACCACTGAGGCAGGGGTCTGGAGACCAGTCAGCAAGAATACAACCAAAACTGAAGCAAGCCAGGGTGGCACTACTAGTCCAGCCACTGGAGGTAAGGCCACAAGGCCAGTCTGACAAGCATATATAATAGAGAGTACACAATCAGGATCCTAACAGGGGAGCAGCTACAGGAGCAAGACCAAGCTGTACACAGTGCCGCTGATGATCTTTAGGCGCAAGCGCCTTAGTAAAGATATCAGCTGTGTTGGCACCTGAGGCCAAGTGAACTACGCGGGCCTGGCGGCGCTGCTGTAGCTCACGCAGGAGAAAGTACCGCAGCTGGATATGCTTCGCTCTGCCCTCAAGCCGAGGCTCCTGACACAGGAGTATCATGGCCCTGTTGTCAGCGTACAGGACCGGGGCAGAGCTAGGCCGCTCACCTAAGTCTGTGAGCAAGAAGGTCAGCCAGCGGAGCTCCTGTGTCGCCATGGCACCAGCGTAAATCTCGGCCTCACAGCTGGACTGGGCAACAGACGAGGAGCGGGTAGCTCTCCACGAGACGACACCTGAACCAAGGCTGAAGCAGTAGCCCTGTGAGGACCTGAGGGTCTCGGCGTCGTCTGCCCAAGAAGCGTCTGTGTGTCCAGTAAGGACCACTGGCCTGCATCCTCCTAGCACTAACCCCATGCCCGATGTACTTGCAAGATAACGCAAAACCCTCTTAGCGGCAGACCAGTGCTGAGGTCAGTGTCTGCCTGTAGCCACAAAGCGAGGCAGGATGCTGAGCGGGTATGCGAGATCTGGGCGCGTGCAAGTCATCAGGTACATGAGGCAACCCACCAGCTCTGCGTAGGGGCCACTGGGCTCTACTGGCTCCTCAGGAACGGGAGCAGAGAGCCCATGGTCTACGGGTAGAGGTGTGGGCTGTGCGGAGGAGAACTGAAGACCGAACCTCTGAAGGACCTGACGCACCAAGTGTGACTGGGTCAGAGTGATGGTGCGTGCTGCTCTGTCCCTGGAGATTTGCAAGCCAAGATAGCGACGCAGCTCTCCAAGGTCAGTGCAGGTGTGTCTCTTCAGCAGCTCAGCCTTCACAGAGGCCAGTGCGTCCCTGTCAGGAGTAGCGAAGACCAGGTCGTCTACGTAGACAAGGATGTAGAACGGAGTCTGGCCGGAACGCACAAACAGTGAAGGGTCAGCAGAGGACGGAAAGAACTGCAGGTCTGCTAACGTGGCACGTAGCGTGTCGTGCCACTCACGGGGAGCCTGACGCAGGCCGTAGACCGGGCGCCTGAGAAGCCACTGGTCCCAGGAGGGAAGGTACCAGTGAAGCCCTGTGGTCGGCGCAGGTAGACCTGCTCGTGTAGGCTGCCCTGAAGAAAGGCAGTAGAGAAGTCGAGGGAGTGAAGCTCGTAGTCACGCTGTGCTGCTACGTGTAGCAGCGCCCGAAGAGTGGTCATCTTCGGGGTCGGGGCGAAGGTCTGGAAGAAGTCAACCCCCTCGCGCTGACCGAAACCTCTGGCCACGTAGCGCGCCTTGAAGACAGGCGGCTCTCCAGGGGGGCGCTTCACCTTGAAGAGCCACCGACCATCGACTACGTTCACCCCAGGCGGGGGAACTGCGTCGACGTAAGTGCCGGTGGACCTCCAAGATGCCATCTCCTGCTCCATGGCAGCTATCCACTGAGAGGCCCAAGGTCCCGAGGTGGCCTCAGCGTAGGTGCGAGGGGTCGGGATGTCGAAGGCGTCTGGGTCACCCTCAGGGACTAGGAGCATGGAGCAGAGATGGGGAGCAGCCTCGGAAAGGAAAGCCAGCTCGTACTGCCTGTCCTCTAGGACGTCACTGCCAAGGGCAGGAGCACCCCCGACGGACAGAGGACGGGCAGGGCCAGAGACCAGAGCGGTTGCGTAGTCAAGGCGGCGGGTAGAAGCGAAGTCAGCGACAGCGGCGACAAGCGCGTCAAGGCGCGAGACAGGAACAGCAGGGTCGGTAACAAGAGAGGCAAGGACCCGAGGGACAAGGGGACGAGAAGCACAGAGGTAGTCAGAGAACGGAGGAGGTGCAACAGCAAGGGACGAGGGAGGAGGGGACGGGAGGAGGGGACGGGAGGAGGGGAGGACGAGACGAGCGGGAACGGAGCAACATAGGGTGGGTGGGCAGGACAGGAGAGACGGGACGAGCACGGGGGGGACGGCGAGCCCAAACGTGAGACGGAGGGGTAGGGTCAGGGGACAGCGGAGGAGACACAGGAGGGGAACGAGGAGGAAGACGGGCCGGAGACGAGTCCGGCGGCGGGAACACAGGACCGTAGACAGGGAGGTCAGCAGGCGGTGGGGGAGACACCGGCGCGCGGTCCGGTGAGGGAAGGCCGAGCAGGCGGAGAGCGGAAACCGGCGGCGACGGCTGCTGCGGCGGCGACGACGGCTGGGCCGGAACTCTCGGACCAGCAGAGGCAGAACGATCGTCGGCAGAACACTCAACAGCAGCACCCCCAGAACCAACACCCCCAGAGCGAGAACCCCCTCCAACACCAGCGGCACCCCCAGAAGCCGCAGGACGAACACCCTCCTCCACACCAGCACCCCCAGGGGCCAAGAGCGGCAGCGGCAGTGGCGGCAACGGCTGCGGCGGCGGCGACAGCGGCGACGGCTGCGGCAGCGACAGCGGCGGCGGCGGCGACGGCTGCGGCAGCGACGGCGACGGCGGCGGCAGCGGGGTCGGCGACTGCGACAGTGGGGGCGGAGGCACCGGGGAAGGGGGACGCGGCAAGGACGGACCGGGGGTACCACCAGAGTCAGCAGACTCCTCAACGGGGACAACCGACGGGAGGGGAGTGACGTGGGAGACACCAGACGGGGCAGGACGAGGCGGGAGAGGGGCAGGGGCTACCGGGGGAGAGGGAGCAAGGAACAGGGGGGGGGCAACTGTGAGACCTCGGTGAGGGAAGCGGCGGTAGAAGGAGACGGACTCGTCAAAGGTGACGTCACGAGAGTGGAGGAAGCGGTGAGACGGCGGGTGGTAGAAAAGCCAGTCAGACGAGTCCAGGGGGAAACCGAGGAAGACACAGGGGACAGTGCGGGCAGTGAGCTTGTCCGTGCCAGAGGCACGAACGTGAGCAAGGCAGCCCCAGACGTGGAACGCAGACGCGTCACCGGGGGACCCGGTCCAAAGGAGGGTGGGCGAAACCTGCGGCCGCTGGGAGCGTGGCCACAGGTTAAGCTGGTGAGCAGCGTAGCGAACAGCGAACGGCCACAAAAAATGGGGGGCATCGGCATGGATCATGGAGGTACGGGCGACCTCCATGACCAAGCCGATGCGGCGCTCAGCAACCCCATTCTGCTGTGGCGAGTCCGGCAAGGTGTACGACTGGGTGATGCCCTCCGCACGACAGAACTGTCCAAGCCGACCAGAGGCGAACTCGCCGCCACGGTCGGAGTGGAGACACAACACGGGGAAACCGCGGTGGAGACGCGCAGCCACAACCCACGGGAGAAGAACGTCGGGCACGTCGGCCTTCCGCTCCAGGGGAAACACCGTGGTGTAGCGCGTGTAGTCGTCGACGAGCACAAGGAGGTAGCGCTCACCGCGCGGTCCGGGGACGGGGGCAGGGCCCCAAACGTCCAAGTGCAGGGTGTGAAGGGGGGCAGTAGCAGGGCACAGCGAGGAGGAGTGAGGAGCACGGCGAAGCCGACCCTCGACGCAAGGCGTGCACGGTGGCGCAGTCGAGGGAGGAAGGGCAGGGAGCGACGCAGGGAGACCTAAGACAAGACCGTGCTGGGACATGTGACGCAGACGCGGGAGAGCAGGGTGACCTAAGCGGTGGTGCCAGAGAAGGGAGGGGTGAGCGAGGGACCGACACGAGCAAGCTGCAGCGACCTGGGAGGACGCACCAACCGGGGGGGAAGCGGTGTCTAGGGTAAACAGACCGGACACCGGGTCCCGGGGGAACGTCGCAAGGGGGGAACCTGAGACCGCCTCAGAACAGACAGCGAACCGCTCGTGCCCGGGGAAAATGGTGGTGACGCCGAGGTCCTGGAGACAGCCGACACCAACCAGGTTCCTGGAGAACGAGGGAACGTGGAGGCCAGTAAGGGAGCCTGAGGGAACTGCCGGACAGGGAAGGGACGTAGAACTGCGCGCGACGACCGGACCCGCAGAGGGGTCAGCGAGAGAGACAACAACAGGTTCAGCAAGCGGCGTGAGCGTGGAACGGTCGCGGAAGAAGCAGGCAGAAGCACCGGAGTCGAGAGTGAAGGACAGCGACGCAGTGGCGGAGGCCGGGGACGGAGCCGGTGCAGCGACTAGACTAGGCAACCTAGGCAGTCCTACGCCTGACGCAGCAGGGGAGGCTAAGCTACACAGTGGTGCAACACCTAAACTAGAGTACACAGGGTAATAAGATCCAGCAAAACTAGAAGTGTCAGAATACAAAGCATGCAAAGCAGCACCTAGCTGATCCATGTCTAACTCAAAGATCGGCACGCCCTGGCGGAGCAGGCTGTGCCAGTCGGGGAGGTCCGGGGCCGGGCCAAAGCGACGACGAAAGAGATCGTCGAGGCGGCGGAAACAGCGGGCGGTCGGGTGCGGGCGGCGGCACAGAGTGCCGCGAAGAGGCCCGGTCTGAAGCTGGTACTGGCAGGTGACAGCACCGGAGCCCGCCGGTAGACGCCAAGCTGCGCGGGCCGCCACCACGGCCACTACCTCCGGAGGTGCCGGGCCAACCAGGCGGGAGACGGGCCCACTGCTGCGGCGACTGCTGCTGGGACGGTAACTGCTGCTGGGGCGGCGGCTGCGGCTGGGGCTGCTCCTGCTGCGGCTGGGGCTGCTCCTGCTGCGGCTGGGGCTGCTGCTCCTGCCCACCAGTGGTAGTCCCCGCAGGTGGATTACCGTCAGCACCACTACTGCCACCACCACCCCTACCCCCCTTGTGAGAGTACGACTCCGTTACACCACTTGGCCTTTTCCATATTTCATCTTCATTTCATTCCTCTTTTTATCTCATCTCCTTTTGCCTCATATTCCCCATTTTCCATTATCCTTTGGTTTCTTCCCTTATTCTAATTATATCCCCGACCAAGCATGGAATGTTCTAGACACGCTATCTAGCGTAATCCTGTCGTAATCTCTTACAGCCAATAGCCTCGCGTGGCTATACGCAGGGTGATTCTATTTTCTAGAAGGGTCTATTCCTTTAGATAGGATAAACCTGGTTACTTGATGTACTCTGGAAGTATAAAAGCGCCTTGTACTGATCGATAGTGCAACCTTTCCTCGACACATTCGATCCTGTGACACTTGGTAATCAGAGCTTTTCTCACTCGACCGCGCTCAGCTAAGCAGCAGCAGCGGGGATCCTGCCTCGAAAAACCGCCGGGGGCGACCAATTCGACGCCGATTCTGGTAAGCACCAGCTCCGCGATTTTCGAATTACCCCCTCCGTGCGTGTTTTGAACAGGATGGCAACCTTCGACAACGCCGAGGTTACCCAGCAGCTCTTCGCGCGCATCGCAGCCCTTCAGGAGGAAATGCGAGCGGATCGCGAAGCGTGGCGAAACCAGTTCGAGCGAGTAACTCGACTCGCCGGAGCGCAGCACGAGACGACAACGGCGACGACGCAGCAGTCGCAGCAGTTTCTCGAGGCTCCGAAACCGCGCCCACCTGAGCCGTTCGATCCGAGCGATCGAAACTCCGACGCCCGCAGATGGATCGCCGGGATGGAGATCTACTTCGCAGCCGTCGGATGGAGCTCGCCAGTCTGGGACGGTCAACGCGTACGACTCGCGGCGACACTGATGCGAGGGCCGGCACTCGAGTGGATTGGCGGCAACAGCACCTTCATCCACGGTGAAGCCACGTGGCAGCAGTTCCGCGCCGACCTGCTGAAACGCTTCGAACCGATAAATTCAAGTTTTCTTGCCCGCGAAAAAATTCATCGTCATCGACAGTTCGGGAGTGTATCACAGTACACGCAGCAGATGGAAGAATTTTATAACCGCATTCCCGACCTGACCGAAGGGGAAAAAGTGCAATCGTACCTCGCAGGGCTGAAGACCGAAGTCAAACGACAGGTGGCAGCGTCAAACTACGCGAGCTACAGTGACGTCGTTTCGGCCGCGGAGCGCTTCGACATGGTCAACGCCGGAACACGACGGACGCACGTCGGCAGTACGCGACAGGGCGACCGCTCGGCTCACCCCACGTTCGCCGACCCGATGGAAGTCGACAGATTCGAGGGGCGGCCACGTCCGAAAAACACCAACTACACGTGTGATTTTTGCGGGGTGCCGGGCCACCGAATCTTCGACTGCAACAAAATGAAGGCCGCACGCGCAGAGTATCGGGCACGCAACAGTGGCGGAAATCTTCCGGCCAATCAGAAGACAAAAAACGGGAGTCGCCAGTGATTGCGGATCTAGCTGGCGAAAATAAAAAGATCCGGAAACGGCCGCGGGATTCCGAGAAAATCAACTTCGACGAAGCTGATTCGACGCGAGCAGGAGGAAATGATGGGGGAAAATCTCCACCCCACGACCAGTCTTCGCCAGGGAAATTCGCCGAGGAAAAACCAGACTCCGCGAAAAAAGACTCTGCCGAGACGGGGAAACTCCTTGAAGACCCAAGAAATTATAAGAATTCGTTAAAGCTATCCTATAAAGATGCTTTAATGAAAACTTATGATTTTCGAGGAGCTAGAGCCTTGGAGAAATTTCGGGAGGGACTCCAAAAGAAGCAGACAGCTGTGGAGATTATACCGGTACCGGACAACTTGGGGACCAAATTAAGGAGTGTGGAAAGAAGCCGACCTTTCCACGGAGTCAACGTCCTCTCCCGACACCAGCCCACAACGACTACCCGCTCCCCAGGGAAGACGTCGGTGGAGCTGAAGCAGCTCAAGAGGAAGCTGGGGGTCTACAAGAAGCTGCACAAACCCCGAACTCCCTCTACGGATGCATCCAGTTCTTCGGCATCAGTGACGCGCACAGTCGTCAAGGAAACTCCGGGCCCTGGAGAAGAGCCGTTCTCCAAGCAGCCTCGGCCAGCTGCTAGCTCAGGAGCAGATAGCAACGAAAAGGTGTGTACGGATTATTGGGATGTACCCTATGACCCCATTAATGAGACTATCTTTGGGTACTCTGAGCAACGCCCGCCTCTCGTGCTCGAGGTCATCTGCAAAGGACGACGCCTCCAAGCACTCGTGGACAGCGGAGCGTCACACACCGTCTGCGACAAGGCAATAATCGACCGACTTCGAGAAGAGTACAAGCCTTCAAAATTCTCTGCAACGATGGTGGATGGCAGCAAGTTACCAGTACACGGCGAAGCAGTGCTACACCTACAAATTGGACCACTGCGCTGGAGACCTGCACTCCCCATCACCAACATCAAAGGGCTTGACTTGATCTTCGGGCGAGACTTCCTGAAAAAATTCAACCCCGAGATCAACTGGGTGAACCGCACCGCAAGCATCTACAACAATGGACGGAGAGTACAGCTACCCAACTGGGACGATACTGGAGATATCCCAGTGGAGACACTCGCACGATTCGAGAAGGACGTGAAGCGGACCGACACCGGGTTCCTGGCGATAGCAACAGAGGTGGAGAATGACGGAGAGAAAGCCTCGGAAACTCCAGAAAAAATCAAGGAATTATTGAAGGAGTTCCAAGACATCCTTCCTGACGATCTTCCGAACGAGCTACCGCCATACCGAACGCATCAACACGAGATCGTGGAAGAACCGGGTTCGAAGCCGACCTTCCGAGCACCATATCGGCTCAGCCCTACGGAGCTGACTGACATGAAGAAGCAGATCGAGTATCTCCTAGCCAAAAGACTCATCCGACCATCCACTTCGCCGTACGGTGCCCCAGTACTCTTCACACCGAAACCGGACGGAAGCCTGCGCATGTGCATCGACTACCGAGCTCTTAACAAGCAGACCATCAAGAATAAATATCCGATACCGCGAATCGATGACCTGCTTGACCAGCTTCGGGGAGCTACGGTATTTTCCAAACTGGATCTGCGGTCCGGATACTGGCAGATACGGATGGCGGACAACTCTATCCACAAAACTGCTTTTCGAACTCAGTACGGATCGTACGAGTATTTGGTCATGCCGTTCGGACTCACCAACGCGCCGGCAACGTTCCAAGCCGAAATGAACCACATTCTACGACCACTTCTGGACGAATGCGTGGTGGTGTACCTGGACGACATCCTCATCTACTCGCGCGACATGAAGCAGCACGTCGAACACCTGCGACGCATCTTCGAAATTCTTCGACGGGAACGATTCTACGTCAAACTGTCCAAGAGCGAATTCGCCCTGGAGAAGGTCCAATTTCTAGGCCACATGGTGAGCGCTCAAGGAGTTCACGTCGACCCCAAGAAAATCGAAGCCGTACGTACGTGGAAGACACCCGAGAACGTGAAGGAGTTGCAGCAGTTCCTAGGCTTCGCTAATTACTACAACAGGTTCGTGCCACAATATGCGAAAATCGCAGCACCACTCACGAATCTGCTGAAGAAGAACACGCCCTACAAATGGGAACCAAAGCACCAGGAAGCCGTGGAGCAGCTGAAACAAGCACTAACATCCGCACCGGTGCTCATCTTGCCAGATCCCGAACGTGACTACGTCATTGAAGCAGACGCCAGTGATCAGGCCGTGGGAGCAGTCTTGATGCAAGACCAAGGGAATGGACTGCAACCCATTGCCTACCTCAGCAAGAAACTGCACGGGGCAGAACTCAACTACCCGATACACGACAAAGAGGCTCTTGCTATCATCATCGCCTTCAAAGCGTGGAGATGCTATCTCGAAGGACGAAGAACAACCGTCTACACCGACCACTGCAGCCTGAAATATTTGAAGACACAACCCAACCTTTCCAGGCGGCAGGTCCGGTGGATCGACTTCCTCGAGACACACTTCCACTACGACATCGTGTACAAGCCCGGCCACAAGAACAAAGCAGACGCGCTCAGCCGGCCTGCACACGTTGCCGCGATTCAGGTCGAAGGGATGAATCCACTACTCAAGGGACTCTTCACACACGGGTATGCCATCGACCCCGAAATTTCCTTGGCAGAAAAGCGACATCTGCTACAGTGGGACAGTGACATCGCGTACCGGAAGGGATCCACAAAAATCTGGGTACCCAATTACCCTCCTTTGCGCCAGTTACTACTCGAAGAATACCACGACGTCCTCTACGCCGGACACTTCGGTAGCAACAAGACGCTCACCGGTATCGCCAAACACTACTACTGGCCCCATATGGCAGACGACGTCCAGAAATTCGTCACCTCGTGTGATACATGTCAGCGGATGAAGAGCAGCAAGCAGAAAAAGGCGGGACTACTGCAGCCTCTTCCTGTCCCAGAACAACCATGGCAAGTGGTTAGCCTAGACTTCATCACCGGGTTACCACCTACCTCCAGCGGTCATGACGCCATCCTTGTCGTCATTGACAAGTTCTCCAAAATGGGACACTTCATCCCGACGCACACGACGGCACGCACCGAGGAGACAGCACAACTCTTCGTTCGTCACATCATCTCACAGCATGGCATCCCAACTACACTCATCTCCGACCGAGACCCCAAGTTCACTAGCAAGTTCTGGAAGGAACTTATGTCTCTGCTCGGCACCAAACTCGCCATGTCATCCGCATACCATCCGCAGACAGACGGACAGACCGAGCGCCTCAACCAAATTGTTGAGCAACTCCTCCGAGCAGCCTGCCAGGACGACATCTCCAAATGGGACTTGCACCTACCCGTCCTGGAGTTTGCCTACAGCAACGCTACACACGCCGCTACGGGACAGACGCCGTTCTTCCTCTGCTACGGACGCCACCCACTCACACCACAGAAACCGACAACACCAGCAACAGTCCAACCTGCACACGACTTCATCACAACCATGCATCAGCTTTGGGATCGGACCCATAAGCGCCTCCTTGACATTCAACAGCAACAGAAGCGCCAGGCCGATCGCCATCGCAACGACCACACCATTTCCGTGGGAGACCAGGTTCTCCTTGACACCCGCAACCTGGACATCAGCCATCTCCCATCTAAACTTCGACCTCGCTTCTGCGGGCCTTTTCTCGTTGAAGCACAGGTCACTCCTGTTACCTTCCGCTTACGCCTACCAGCTACCTGGAAGATTCACAACGCCTTCCATGTCCATCTTCTAAAGCCCTACCGAGATCCTAACACGGTCTTCGTCGGACGCCAACCGCCGCCGCCGCCACCCGTCCTCGTCCAAAATGAACCCGAGTACGAGGTCGAGTCCGTGCTTGCACACCGCCGTCGTCGGAATGGCAACGTGGAGCTTCTTATTCGTTGGAAGGGCTATGATCCTTCTGAGGACAGCTGGGTCTCTGAGACCGACATGGGTAACGCCCGTCGTCCTCTGCATGACTACCTTGTCAAGCAGGGTGTTACTTCTACCACCCAGCTTTGAGGGGGGGACGTGTGAGAGTACGACTCCGTTACACCACTTGGCCTTTTCCATATTTCATCTTCATTTCATTCCTCTTTTTATCTCATCTCCTTTTGCCTCATATTCCCCATTTTCCATTATCCTTTGGTTTCTTCCCTTATTCTAATTATATCCCCGACCAAGCATGGAATGTTCTAGACACGCTATCTAGCGTAATCCTGTCGTAATCTCTTACAGCCAATAGCCTCGCGTGGCTATACGCAGGGTGATTCTATTTTCTAGAAGGGTCTATTCCTTTAGATAGGATAAACCTGGTTACTTGATGTACTCTGGAAGTATAAAAGCGCCTTGTACTGATCGATAGTGCAACCTTTCCTCGACACATTCGATCCTGTGACACCCCTGGCGACCACGGCCACCGCGGCGCGAGCGCTGCTGCGGGTGGACCGCACCAGCCGACTCGGTGAGAGGGGCCGCCGAGGCGACCGCAGCCGAAACGTCAGTGAACGCACACTGGGAGGGGGCACAACCGTGAAAGATAGAAACTGCCGGCGCACCGCTCGACTGAGCGATAGTGCGCTGGCGAGTCTCGATCTCGGTGAGGGTGTCGACAAAGTCAGTGAGAGTGAGGTCACCCGGGTGCTGGCTAAGAAAGTGATCGCGAGCACTAGCGAGGCGGTCTGGCAGGCGCATGGCGATAAAATAGAGCGTCATGCAGAAAGGGGGGGGAGCGCAGTGAGCTGGGCAGCAGTGCTGGCAGTGCGATAGCGGGTCTCTAGGGCACGCAGGTGAGTGGCAAAGTCTGCGACGGTAGGGAAAGCTGCAAGGTCTGGGAAAAGCATAGGGAAGAGCAGGCGACCAGCAGAAGCAGACGCGGGTGTGGAATAGCGGGCAATAACAGCGTCTAAGTAAGCTTTGGCCGTCTCAATAGTAGCAAAACGCGAGCGCTCAGAGACAGGGAGGGCGTGGCTAATGGCAACCTGAGCGACTGCATCGCGGGAGTCCCAGACCGCACGGGCAAGCGCAGCAGTAGAGAAGGTCTCACGGTCATCAGAGGAGGGATCAGCAGGGAGGGGAGCAGGTGCGGGGGGACGGGGGAGCAAGCCGTCGACATGGACAACCAAAGAGTGGCCATCCTAGCGCTGACCTGTAAGGTGGCGGCGGAGATCGGAGAGCCAGGCGGCGAAGTCAACCGCATGGCCCTCGGCGTCCAGTCGAAGCACGAAGTCCGCCATCGTGCAGGGTCAGCGGGACAGCTCCACAGGAACACAGCGACAGCCCCCTCCAGCACGGCGGCCGCGAAGCGCCTCAGCACGGGCGAGCAGAGGAGACGGAGCCCGAGGCGGCACGGTAGGACGAGCCGGGGCGAAGGGGTCAGGCAGGTGCGGTGGGGCCAGGCAGGTGCTGGCGAGGCCAGGAAGGCACGGCGGGGCCAGGCAGGCGCGGCGGGGCCAGGCAGGCGCGGCGGGGCCAGGCAGGCGCGGCAGGGCCAGGCAGGCACGGCGGGGCCAGGCAGGCGCGGCGGGGCCAGGGAGGCGCGGCGGGGCCAGGCAGGCGCGGCGGGGACAGGGAGGCGCGGCGGGGGCCAGGCAGGCGCGGCAAGGCCAGGCAGGTGCGGCGGGGCCAGGCAGGCGCGACGGGGCCAGGCAGGCGCGACGGGGCCAGGCAGGGCGCGACGGGGCCAGGCAGGCGCGGCGAGGCCAGGCAGGCGCGGCAGGGCCAGGGAGGCGCGGCGGGGCCAGGCAGGCGTGACGGGGCCAGGCAGGGCGCGACGGGGCTACGCAGGGCGCGACGGGGCCAGGCGGGCGCGACGGAGCCAGGCAGGGCGCGACGGGGCCAAGCGGCGGGGCCAGGCAGGTGCGGCGGGGCCAGGCAGGCGCGACGGGGCCAGGCAGGCGCGACGGGGCCAGGCAAGGCGCGACGGGGCCAGGCAGGCGCGGCGGGGCCAGGCAGGCGCGGCAGGGCCAGGGAGGCGCGGCGGGGCCAGGCAGGCGTGACGGGGCCAGGCAGGGCGCGACGGGGCTAGGCAGGGCGCGACGGGGCCAGGCGGGCGCGACGGAGCCAGGCAGGGCGCGACGGGGCCAAGGGTGCGCGACGGGGCCAGGCAGGGCGCGACGGGGCTAGGCAGGGCGCGACGGGGCCAGGCGGGCGCGACGGGGCCAGGCAGGGTGCGACGGGGCCGAGCGGGCGCGACGGGGCCAGGCAGGGCGCGACGGGGCCAGGCAGGGCGCGACGGGGCTAGGGTGGCGCGACGGGGCTAGGGTGGCGCGACGGGGCCCAGGAGGGGCGCGACGGGGCTAGGAGGCGCGACGGGGCCCAGGAGGGGCGCGACGGGGCTAGGGTGGCGCGACGGGGCTAGGGTGGCGCGACGTGGCCGAGGAGGGGGGGGGGGGGGGCGACGTGGCTAGGAGGCGCGACGGGGCTAGGAGGCGCGACGTGGCCTAGCTAGGGTACGGGCGGAAGCGGTAGGTGGGGGATGCTAACCTACGCGTGATACCATGTCAAAGTGAGAACGAATAATGACTAGAGGTGGAAACCTAGAACAAATACTAGTTGGTTGTACTCACTAGAAGCATACCTCAGTCTAGCCTATTACTTCTACATAGATAATATGTATAAGTTGACACAAAATACTAGCCCAAATGCAATCTTTGGAGATTACAGCTGTAGTATGGTGATTACAAAATTCCGAGAGCAGCAGTATGGCGATTACAGTACAACACAAACATATACGGCGCGCCTGGTACATACCGTACAAGTTACAGCACAGGCACCCCCTGCTGACCTGTCTGACCCTAACATTACAACCACCACTCCACAATATGATACCACTGCCACTCAGCAACTGCAATCCAGAAAACTAGGCTCCCCCACCAACCACCCATCCAACCAACCAACCAACCAGCCAAGCAACCAGTCTCAAACTTGGTTCGGGAGATCCCCCCCGCTGTTGCACCCTCCCCCCACGACAAACACGCTATGCGTGGGCAGCGGGTCATAATGCGCGGAGTCGTCCCCCCTGCCCGGCTCGGGCAGGCACGGGCTCTGCTCATTGGCCCACAGCACACAATCCCCGTGGTTCGAGTGCAGGTCATACATCCAATACCCGCATCCCGGGGTCTCCATACACGCCATGAAGCATGAATGAGGGCGCTTCTTCCGGCCAGTGGCAAAGGAATGCAGGTGCCCCAGGTGGGGGTGGTCCCATAGGAAGCCGCGGCTTGGGGAGTTGCAGGTGAGTGGGGGGCACTTGCCGCGGCGGAACTCTGGAGAGGGAGGGGGACGGTGGTTGGGAGGGGGGAGGGGCGAAAAGGGGGGGGGGGGTGGTTTTGGGGGAAGGAGAGCTGGTGGGCGGCCAGGGGAAGAGGACGAGGGAAGTGGGGTGGGAGGAGTATGGGAAGGGCAAGGGAGGGTAGGTGCAGGAAAACTGCGAGCGAATTATGTGGAATGGAATAGGGGTGACAGATGAGGATGGGTGAGGATGGGTGAGGATGGGTGAGGATGGGCGAGGATGGGTGAGGATGGATGAGGATGGAATCTTAGATGATATGCTGGCAGTGAGGTGGTACGAGAGTCGAGGTGGACCGCGGACGAGAAAAGGACAGACTGCGAGGCCAGTGACCCAAATAGCAAGAAGCCCAAGCAGTGCACAGTGCCACAGTGGAAGCGGAAGGACATGAGGGAGAGAGGAGTCCAGAAGAGACGGATGGAGATGGATGGACGCGCGGAGGAGAAAGCGAGGGGATGGGATGAGACATCTGGGAGGTGGCGGACTGGAGGAGGCGGTGGGAGGCTTGATTGCACACAGGGAGGACGGAGGGAAGGCGGAGAGGAGGAAGGAGATGAGGAAGGGAAGAAGGAAGGAGAGGAGGAGGAAGAGGAGAAAGGCGAGAGGAATAGAAGAGAAGAGCAAGGAGAGGAGGAAGTAGAGGGGAAGGGGGGTGTACTTTGCGTGACGTTCATGGCGTCTGATTGGCAAGGGCCGCCCACTACGGTCCAGCCAATGGGCGTGTTGTCAAAGCGCGCCGTCTCGGGGTCTGACGTGTTCTCCGGGATGCACGGGCTCTGTTCCTCAGTCCACATTTTGCACTCCCCTGCGCATGCCATGCCACGCCGCGGAATAGTATTGCAAGGGGGACCAAGAGGTATGTCTGAGTCGACTCAAAAGTCACCGCGGCTCTGCTCCTCGGTCCACATCTTCCACTCCCCTGCGCATGCCATGCCACGCCGTGGAATAGCATTGCAAGGGAGATCAGGAGGGTTCTTTTTGAGTCGAGTTTTGAGGAGCCTCAAAACCATCTTCCACTCCCCTGCGCATGCCATGCCACGCCGCGGAATAGCGTTGCAAGGGAGATCAGGAGGGTTCTTTTTGAGTCGAATCGACAGTTACCACGGCTCTGCTCCCCGGTCCACAACTTGCACTCCCCTGCGCATGCCACGCCCTGCAAAGAAGCACAGCCACCAGGAGGGTATGGCGTAGTGATGGGGGGTGAGAGAGGGGGGGAGAGAGAGAGACCATGACGGACAAGAAAAGGGGAGAGGACAGGGGGAGGGGGGAGGTGGGGTTGGGGGTGGGGGAGGGTTTGGGGGGATGTGAGGGGGACGGGAGGAGTGGGTCGTTCAACGGGCACTTAACTATCACAACGCGGCACAGTTTTGCGCCCCAATTGGAAGTTACAGGGACTTGCAAGGGTGAATACCGGCGGAAACTGCTTCCAAAAAGGAACAGAAGGTATCTCTCACCAGCGAAATATCAACCACAGGCATGCTGAGCTGATCAAACGATAGAATAGGAACAGAAGACGCCTCTGAGTCCGTCCTAAACCTGTTGCTTACCATAAGCAACGCTAAGCGTTTCACTTACCGTCAGCCCTAAGCATGTTGTACATCCACCACGTGCAATTCTCCGTCGTCTTGCACAGATGGCTGCACGATTGCGGCTTGGACGGCCCGCGGCCCGTGTACTGGATCGACAGGTGACCGTTAGGACCGTCTAGAAAGTACCCGCTCGTGGACGCGCTGCACTGCATGCTCCTCGGGCAGCTTCGGCGACGCGCGGTAACGACGGCGGGGGACGCTAGTAACACGCAGAGGAGGAGCAGCAGAATGCGTCGCTTCATGTTGTTTTGGCGATTCTAGAGTTTGGTGTGATTGAATGGGATCGAGGCCTGACGAAAGCAATGCGACAAGTATGTAAACGGATGACGAAAAATATTTCATCAGCTGTGCCCTCGGTGGGCGCCCAGACCTGATTTTGACCTACCACGGATAACTGCTTCTGTACAGACACAAGTGGAGCTGTTTAGGGCGTGTTTCTAGTCGGTATCATTCCGAGTTGGTGTCATCCGGGAAAGTTGGAAAATCCATCACGGGCGTTTTGCTGAAAATTCACAGCATGCAATTGGTTTCCAGCTATCTCGGATGACCCCATCCTGGGATGACACCAAATAGAAACGCGCCTTCATATTTCAGGAGCTTCTTGTCTTAGGCAGTGGCGAGGGAAAAATGCTGGTGATTTTCAGCAAAAATGTTCCGCGCAGATCAAAATGATTACTCAACATTCGGCGATGGAATTGCTTGCTAAACATATTTAGGATTCGAGCTCTAGAAGTTCCAGAATACAAAGTTGGAATATCAAGCCAGGGCCGCGTGATAGGAGAGCTCCTACATCCGAGAAATTCAAATTGTAGTCGTATGTGACCCAGAAAAGGTTTCAGAAAGAGAGTTGCTGCCCGTCTATTAGTTCCCACTTCCATCGCACAGAGCTTGGTGGAGGCCCGCGCGGGTGAGCCTGATTGGCTGGGTGAGGTGTTTTGATGACGAAGGGATTTACAAGACAAAACGATGACTCGACTTTCTTCTTAATAGGGAAATGGATGATCAAATATTATTATGTAAGTTGTTTCAATATACTAATGCAAATCAAGTGCAAAAGGTGAATCATGCAAGTCTTTCTATGCATGAGAGAGAATATACGTCTGCTGTAGAAGTAACATCCTTATATGGAGATTTGACCAGGGACCAGGATTCATTTTTCTTTAAGTCAACGGAAGACTTAGTAATCATTGTTGCTGGGTTGAGAATTAGCCCAAGAATCTTTTCAGAAGTCAAAGTCCTTGTAACAAAGTGCTTGATAGCACAGCAGAAGTCTTGAGTTGAACCCTTGTATTGGTATATGAGAAGTGATTGATTATAGCAATGGGCTAGAAGGTTTATATAATAATACATGATAATATGAAGAGTCTAACTATTTGTGCACTTCAAGGGGTACATTCCCCTTTACGACTCGATAAGGCTACTCGGATAACCACCGGTACTGTAATTGTCGAAGAGCTAGTACTAGGCTAGGAGGTAGTGAAGGCCGCCATGAAAGTGGCGGTGGGGTTTAGTTAGGAGAGTAGGAAAAGTGTCGAGAGAAAAAGTGATTGGAGAAGTAAGAGAGAGGCATACAAGGAGGGGTTTGTACCCTCTACAGAAAGGTTCAATAACAACCTACCAAGCCTATATAAATTATAACATAGATAATTTTAACACACCCCCTAGGCTTGGTAGTGTCAAGCCCACACACACACCCCCACACCCCCCATGCCTAGCAGCAGCTGAGATGCCGTCGGGACTAGTCCAGTCCCACGGCCCGGGAGACGGCTATGGCGGCAGCGGCGGCAGTGACGAGAGCGGGGTCGGCGACGGCGTGCGGTAGCAGCAGGCCAGCGACAACAGCGGCGTCGGCGTCGGCGGCGGCGGCTCCAATCGTCAGAGGCTACTGCAGCGGCCCCCGCCCTCTCGGCGGCATGGCTAGGCTCCTGGGCGACGGGGACGGCCATCACGAGGCAATCGTCAACTGTGCCAAGGAAGGGGGAACGGAGGGGAAGGAAAGGGGGGGGGAGTGGGGCGTAGTCCAGAATCACGTCGGCGGCTGCAGAGCGGGCGGCAGGTCCGGCGGCACCACTGACGATGCGCGGCCGGCTGTCGCCCGACGACGCCGCCACAGCAGCCAAAAGATGCCGCCATAGCGCGACGTCGATGCCGCGGCGGCGAGGCGGAGGTGCGACAGTAGCACGACTAAGCCGACGCGGCATCTCGGAGAGGCTGCCACGGCGGCACGGAAAGGACAGGCCGCCACGGCGGCAGGAAAACTAAAGGCCGCCATCAGCGGCACGAAACGAAGACAGGCAAAAGACAAGTACGGGGCGGAAGCGTGGGGAGCAGGCCCGTAAACGGTCACCTGCTCTGAAACCATGTCGAAGAGCTAGTACTAGGCTAGGAGGTAGTGAAGGCCGCCATGAAAGTGGCGGTGGGGTTTAGCTAGGAGAGTACGAAAAGTGTCGAGAGAAAAAGTGATTGGAGAAGAAAGAGAGAGGCATACAAGGAGGGGTTTGTCTTAGGAACTAAATAAATGAATAGAGAGAGAGAGAGAGTACTGGAATATATCTCAGTGTTGTACCTTCTAAGAGATGACCCTATACAGTCTACGCAAAGTATAAGAGATACACATGTTTGACACACCCCCTAGACTGTATAGGGGCAGTTCCTGAACAAGCAGCTCAGGGCAGCACTACTAGTCCAACCACTGGTAGAGGACACAAGTCTAGTCTGAGTACAAATATATATATATATATATATATATATATATATATAAAGGGCAGTACAAAGTCAAGGTCCTAGCAAGTAAGAGGCTACAGGAACTAGACCGAGCTGTACACAGTGCCGCTGATGATCTTTAGGCGCAAGCGCCTTCGTAAAGATATCAGCTGTGTTGGCACCGGAGGCCAGGTGTACTACGCGAGCCTGGCGGCGCTGCTGTAGCTCGCGCAGGAGGAAGTACCGCAGCTGAATATGCTTTGCTCTGCCCTCGAGTCGAGGCTCTTGACACAGGAGGATCATGGCCCTGTTGTCGTCGTACAGGACTGGGGCAGAGCTAGGCCGCTCACCTAAGTCAGTGAGTAAGAAAGTCAGCCAGCGGAGCTCCTGTGCCGCCATGGCACCGGCGTAGATCTCGGCCTCACAGCTGGACTGGGCAACAGACGAGGAGCGGGTAGCTCTCCACGAGACGGCACCTGAACCAAGGCTGAAGCAGTAGCCCTGGGAAGACCTGAGTGTCTCAGCGTCGTCTGCCCACGAAGCGTCTGTGTGTCCAGTAAGGACCACTGGCCTGCGTCCTCCTAGCACTAACCCCATGCCCGATGTACTTGCAAGATAACGCAAAACCCTCTTAGCGGCAGACCAGTGCTGCGGTCGGTGTCTGGCAGTGGCCAACAAGCGAGCCAGGATGCTGAGAGGGTATGCAAGATCTGGGCGAGTGCAAGTCATCAGGTACAAGAGGCAACCCACCAGCTCTGCGTAAGGACCACTGGGCTCTACAGACTCCTCAGGAACTAGGGCAGAGAGTCTGTGGGCTAGAGGCAGAGGGGTGGGCTGTGCAGAGGAGAACTGAAGGCCGAACCTCTGAAGGACCTGGCGCACCAAGTGTGACTGAGTCAGGGTAATGGTGCGCGCTGCTCTGTCCCTGGAGATCTGCAGGCCAAAGTAACGGCGCAGCTCTCCAAGGTCAGTCGAAGTGTGTCTCTTCAGCAGCTCAGCCTTAACGGAGGCCAGTGCATCCCTGTCTGCTGTGGCAAAGACCAGGTCGTCCACGTACACAAGGATGTAGAACGGAGTCTGGCCAGCACGAACGAAGAGTGAGGGGTCTGCCGAGGACGGAAAGAACTGAAGGTCAGCAAGAGTAGCACGGAGAGTGTCGTGCCACTTACGGGGAGCCTGGCGCAGGCCGTAGACGGGACACCGCAGGCAGGAGCCACTGGGTCCCAGGAGGGAAGGTGCCAGTAAAGCCCTGAGGGCGACGCAGGTAGACCTGCTCGTGTTGGCTGCCCTGAAGAAAGGCAGTGGAGAAGTCGAGAGAGTGACGCTCGTAGTCACGCTGAGCTGCAAGGTGTAGCAGAACCCGAAGAGTAGTCATCTTCGGGGTCGGAGCGAAGGTCTGGAAGAAGTCCACCCCCTCACGCTGACTGAAGCCTCTAGCCACGTAGCGCGCCTTGAACACAGGCGGCTCTCTAGGGGGGCGCTTCACCTTGAAGAGCCAGCGACCATCGACTACGTTCACCCCAGGTGGGGGAACTGCGTCGACGAAGGTGCCGGTGGATCTCCAAGATGCCATCTCCTGTTCCATGGCAGCTATCCACTGGGAGGCCCAGGGTCCCGAGGTCGCCTTAGCGTAAGTGCGAGGGGTCGGGATGTCGAAAGCGTCTGGGTCACCCTCAGGGACTAGCAGCATGGAACAGAGATGGGGAGCAGCCTCGGACAGGAAAGCAAGCTCGAACTGGCGGTACTCCGGGACGTCACTGCCGAGGGCAGGAGCACCCCCGACAGACGGAGGACAGGCAGGGTCAGAGACCAGAGCGGTGGCGTAGTCAAGGCGGCGGGTAGAGGCGAAGTCAGCGACCGCAGCGACAAGAGCGTCAAGGCACGAGACCGGAACAGAGGGGTCGTTAACGAGAGAGGCAAGGACCCGAGGAACGAACGTGAGCAAGGCAGCCCCAGATGTGGAACGCAGACGCGTCACCAAGAGACCCGGTCCAAAGACGGTTCGGCGAAACCTGCGGCCGCTGGGGGTGCGGCCACAGGTTAAGCTAGTGAGCAGCGTAGCGCACGGCGAACGGCCACAGAAAATAGGGAGCACCGGTATGGATCATGGAGGTGCGAGTAACCTCCATGAGCAAGCCGATGCATCGCTCAGCGACCCCATTCTGCTGTGGGGAGTCCGGCACGTCGGCCTTCCGCTCCAGGGGAAAGACTGTGGTGTAGCGAGTGAAGTCGTCGACAAGCACGAGGAAGTAGCGCTCTCGACGCGGCCCATGAACGGGGGCGGGGCCCCAGACGTCCATGTGCAAGGTCTGCAGTGGCGCGGGGGTAGGGGGAAACGAGGAGGAGTGGGGGGCACGGCGAAGCCGACCCTCGACACAAGGAGTGCAAGGCGGGGCGGGGGAGGAGGGAAAAGGGGGAAGGGAACCAGGGAGACCAAGGACGAGACCGTGCTGGGACATGTAACGCAGACGCGTGAGCGCAGGGTGACCTAGGCGGTGGTGCCAAAGGAGAGTCGGGTGAGTGAGAGACCGACACGAGCAGGCAGCAGCAACCAGGGAAGACGCAGCCACCTGGAGGGGCGCCCCAGCCGGGGGGGTCACGGTGTCCAGGGTGAACAGGCCGGACACCGGGTCCCGGGGGAACGTGGACAGAGGGGCACCTGTGGCAGCCTCGGTACAGACAGCATACCGCTCGTGACCAGGGAACGTAGTGGAGACGCCAAGGTCCTGGAGGCAGCCGAGGGGATTTGCAGACCCGTGAGAGAGCCCGAGGGAATTGCCGGACAAGGAAGGGTGGTGGAACTGCGGGCGGCTACCGGACCGCCAGAGGGGTCAGCAAGAGAAACGACGGCAGGAACAGGAAGCGGCGTCAGTGTAGTGAAGTCGCGGAAGAAGCACCGGGAAGCGCCAGAGTCCAAGGTGAAGGAAAGCGAAGTAGTGGCGTCCGGTGTCGGGGCAACGGCGGAGGCACCAAGGCTAAACAAAGCAGCGGCTCCTACGCCTGACGCAGCAGGGGAGGCTAAGCTAGGCATACCTACACTAGAGGACAATGAGTAATAAGCGGGAAGCACACTAGAGTCATCAGCATACATCATATGCAGAGCAGAAACAATGGCATCCATGTCCAAGTCAAAAATCTGAATACTACGACTAAGCAAACTGTGCCAGTCCGGGAGGTCTGGCGACGGGCTGAAGCGCTGACGGAACAGGTCGTCCAGGCGACGAAAGCTGCGAGGAGTGGAATGACCGGTCTTACCGCAAACGAAGCCGCGGCGAGGACCGGTTTGGATCTAGTACTGGTAACGCACACCTCCCGAACCACCACCCGGTACACCACCACGCGCACGACCACCTCCAGCTCCAGGACACTCGCCTGCCTCGTCTGCGGCGGCTGCGGCGGCTGCTGCGACTATGGAGGCGACTGCTCAGCTGGACCGGGCAGGGTCCCCTCGTCCGCTCCAGCGCCAGACGACCTGACTCCACCACCACCCCCACCTGCACCCCCGCCTCGCCGCCGCGCCCAGCCTTGGGGCGGCGGCCCTTCCCCGGACGGGACTGCACGGCAGCAGCAGTCTCAGCCACAGCGGCCCAACCGTCGGAGAAGGTACACTGAGCGGGGGCACAACCCTGAAAGATAGGGACCGGCACGGTACCGCTCGCCTGGGCGATGGAGCGGTGTCGGGTCTCTATAACAGTCAGGGTGTCTACAAAGTCGGTGAGGGTGAGCTCACTAGGGTGGATACTAAGGAAGCGGTCGCGGGCGGCGGCAAGGCGGTCAGGGAGGCGGGTGGCAAGCAGGTAGAGGGTAGAGGTAATGGGCGGCGGGTGGGCTCTAAGCTGTGCGTCAGTGCAGGCAGCGCGCCAGGTCTCATCGATCGTGCGTAGGTGGGCGGCCAGGTCAGCGACAGGGGGGAAGGACGCAAGGTCAGGAAAGAGCAGCGGGAGGATCAGGCGACCCACCGAGGCAGCAGGAGGGGTGGAATAGCGCTTGAGGACAGCATCTAAGTAGGCCTGAGCGGTAGTGATGGACCTAAAGCGGGGGCGCTCAGACTGGGGAAGGGCATTGCTAATGGCAAGCTGGGCGACAGCGTCTCGGGAAAGCCAGACAGAGCGGGCAAGGGCAGCGGCTGCAGCGGACTCGCGCTCAGCGGGTGTGGGGTCAGCGGGCAACACAGCAGGGGGATCTGGGCAGGGGAGCATACCGTCAAGGTGTGCAGAAAGCGGGTGGCCATCCTGCCGCTGGCCAGTGAGGTGGCGACGGAGGTCGGCGAGCCACGCCTTGAACTCCAGGGGCTGGCCTTCAGCGTCGAAGCGAAGCTCCACCGCCATCAGGAGCAGTGCAGGACCGGACAGTGCGGTGCAAGGCAGTGCAGTGCAAGGCGGTGTAGCGCGGTGCAGTGCGGTGCAGGGCGGTGCAGTGCGGTGCAGGGCGGTGCAGTGCGGTGCAGTGCGGTACCGTGCGGTGCAGGTGAGGGGGGGAATCGTACCAGGGAGGGTGCAGGGCCGGAGGAGGCACGACGAGCGAGCCGCACTCAGCGTGGGGCAGGACGGCCGCGGGGCCGACGGGGCGTGCCCAGGGCCGGCTGGGACGGGCGCGGGGCCGGCTGGGACGGTCGCGGGCCGGCTGGGACGCGCAGGGGCCGGCTGGGACGGGCGCGGGTTGGCTGGGAGGCGCGCGGGCCGGCTGGGACGGGCGCGGGCCGGCTGGGACAGGCGCAGGGACGGAGCGGACAGGGCTCGGGTGTCGGCTGGGACGGGCGCGGGGCCTGCTGAGACGAGCGCAGGGGCCGAGCGGGCAGGGCGCGGAGGTCGCGAGGGCGGCCGTGGGGCCGGCTGGGACGGGCGCAGGGGCCGACACGAGGGGCCGCGAGGGCGGGCGCTAGGGCGGGCACGAGGGGCCGCTAGGGCGGTCGCTAGAACGGGCCCGAGGGGCCGCTAGGGCGGGCGCTAGGGCGGGCACGAGGGACCGCTAGGGCGGTCGCTAGGACGGGCCCGAGGGGCCGCTAGGGCGGGCGCTAGGGCGGGCACGAGGGGCCGCTAGGGCGGGCGCGACGGGGCCGCTAGGGCGGGCAAGAGGAGCCGCTAGGGCGGGCAAGAGGGGCCGCTAGGGCGGGGCGCGAGGTTGGCTAGGACGGGCGCTAGGGCGAGTGCGACGGGGCCGCCAGGACGGGCGCTAGGGCCGAGGGGAGGTGGCGCGCAGGGCGGGCGCGGCTAGGGCGCGGCTAGGGCGCGGCTAGGGCGGGCGCGGCTAGGGGGGGCGCGACTAGGGCGGGCGCGGCTAGGGCAGGCGCGACTAGGGCGGGTAGGTCCTAGAGCAGAAGCGTGGGTGAGCGGGACCTACCTACTGCTGATACCATCTTAGGAACTGAATGAATGAATAGAGAGAGAGAGAGAGTACAGGAATATATCTAAGTGTTGTACCCTCTAAGAGATGACCCTATACAGTCTACGCAAAGTATAAGAGATACACATGTTTGACAGTTTGTACCCTCTACAGAAAGGTTCAGTAACAACCTACCAAGCCTATATAAATCATAACTTAGATAATTTTAACAATAATATCGGGACGGTTTTTTGTCCTTGCTGTCGCGCTGACTCCTGACTCTTCCGATTCTTACTGTTGGGTTGTACGGTCAACGGTTTGCGACCGTTGCCATTTCATAACCTCTGCGGGGTGTCGTCAACCCACGTCAGCTGTCGGTATTACTGTAGCAGTGTTGACTCGGTGATCCTCGTTGTTGCAGTCTTCGCGTATTCGTACACTCACGCGAGACTCTGGAAATGTCTTAAGTTCTTTTATCATTTCCAACACCCTCCTTCATTTCTGGAGAGTCGATGCGGTCGAGGTTGCTGACGTACTGTAGTCCAGTAAGCAGCATGCAGTTTTGGAATTTCAATTTCATCAGTTTCTTGGTTAAGTAGTTGGCTGCCATTTCAGTTGTGGGGCAGTAGACCAATCGCAGACGACCCTGCTCGATCTGGTCCTTCACGAAGAAGTAACGAAGCGATATGTGTTTTGTCCTGTTCGCGAATCCGTTTTTGTTGGCGATTCTGATTGCTGATTGGTTGTCGCAGAAGAGAGAGAAGCTTGGTAACTCGGTAATCTTTGCTTCTTCGAGCAGCTCGTGCAGGTACAATCCTTCCTTTGTGGTTGTGCAGAGGGCGATATATTCAGCTTCAGCAAATGAGAGAGCGATTAGTTCCTGCTTTCTCAAGTGCCAGGAGATTGTGTCGATAGGTTCCAGACGGTAGACGTAGTCGGTGCGTAAGCGTCGGTTGTCCTTATCGTCCGCGTGATAGGCATCGACGTAGCCGATTAGTTCGGTCTTGGTAGTAGCGTTTTTGTAGTAGGTGAGACCGATCAACAGGGTCGAGACGAAGTAGTGGAGCGCGCGATCGAGTTCTTACAAATTCCCCCCTTCAGGTCGCTTAAGGTAGGTAGCGAGCTGGCTAGCGGGGTAGGAGAGATAAGGACGGCTGGTAACGGCAGCGAATAGCAGACATCATAGTTTCTGCTAATACTCCTGGATCCCGGCTAGTGCGAGTTGCGAGACGGTCGATGTGGGTGCTGGCGGCGCGTAGGTGTACAGAGTAGCGAGAGGTAGCGGGGAAAGATCGAACCTTCGAGCAATGGACTCGGCGTACTTCGAAGCTGAGAGGTGGATGGTGTCGGGGTCGTCGGTGACGTTGAGGCCGAGGTACTGCATCATGGTCGACGTCACGGTTATCGTTAGCTGGAGTTCTAGCTCCCCTTCAAACTAGACCGTAATTGAGGTGGTGGAGCCGACGTAGACTAAGTCGTCCACGTAGTCGCCGCTGTGTGACAACCTATACTTGCCTTGGTCGTGAGGAAGTTGGACGAAGCCCATGCTAGTCAGGATCTGGTGCAGGTACTTCTGCCACAAGCGCGGTGCCTGTTTGATCCCGTAGAGGGATTTGAGCGGCTGGCAAACCAGCGTTGAGTCGTCAACATAGGCGTGGGGCTGCTCGACGAAGATGTCGACATCAACGGGGGCGTAGAGAAATGCAGTGGCGACGTCGATTTGTTACAGTGGAAGGCGGCGGGCGGCGGGGACAACGAGTAGAATGCGAAGAGAAGTGTGGCGACTGACCGTACTGCTGGTCGAATACGCGAACCACCTATCGTGCTTTGAATCAGTCGATGGTCCCATCTCCCTTGGTCTTCACTCGGAAGACCCACTTTCCGGAGAGGATGGTCTTCCCCTTGGTCTTAGAAATCAGTATCAGCTTCCAAGTGTTTTGTTCGTGCAATGCCGCTAGCTCACGATCCATTGCCTCCCTCCATTTTTCCTTGTGTGGCCCTTGCAATGCCCGCTTGACAGTCTTCTGTTCCTCGATTGGTGGCGAAGAGGACGGGGGATGTACGGCTGCGATGAGTCTGAGGATTTGCACGCCAGTTTCGGTGTAGTGGTGGAGTGTTGGATCCTCGGGATAGTCTGCTTCATCTCCTGCTTCAGGGTCATGTACAAAACGTGTTCCTACGCATTCTGAAATGTTGGTGTCGACGCTGTTGGGTGTTATGTAACCAATGTCGGTGAAGTGGTAGTAGGCTTCAGCATTCGTGCTTTCGTGAGGATTTTCTTCGTCCATCGGCATGTCGACAGAGTAGTAAGGAAGTGGTCCTGCAGCTGGTGACACGTTCTGCTCCTCCAGGTCAGCTTCTTCGTCGGTCGAGGTGAACGCGCGTGCGCCAACAAAACCACCGGATGGGTCTTGATTGGTGGCGATGTTCTCCAGGTAGTGGTTGATGGTGAGGTTCTCGTAGAAAATCACATCACATGCCGGTACTGTTTCCTTATCTTACAGGTCAAAAAATTTCCATGCCTTGTTTTGTTTTTCTACACCGATGTGTAGACCCCATCTTGCTCGCCGTGAGAATCTTTCAGCTCGTGCAGTGCTGGGACGATACTATACCATGCAGCTGAACACTCGTAACAATTCTGTGCTGCCCTGCTTCCTTGTCCACAACGGATGCGGCGATGCGTTGTTTGGTAGGGAGCTTGACGACAAAAGATTCTGCAGCACGACGGCGTGATTCATCGCCTCTGGCCACTGCGAGTTGGGCAGATGCATCCTAAGTCAGCAGCTTCCTCATGGTGTTCTGGAGGGTTCTGTTCATCCTCTCTGCTACACCATTCTGTTGGTGAGCATAGGGGAGGATGAAGAGCCTCTTGATTCCTCTCTTAGCGAGGTAGTCCTTGAATCACTTTGACTGATACTCCATCACCCCGTCTGCTTGAAAACTTTTCAGCTTCGTGTCTCCCTCCCGTTCTGCAGCAGCAAGCCATGCGATGAAGGCAGAGAAGGCGAGGATGCATGACGGTAGGTTAAGATGTCAGGTGTACCATGTCGCGACATTGACGAAGCTGATAACGTAGTTGAGGTCGGCCCAGCGACTTCTTGCGGGATATACATTATATCGCTGTATACCCTTTCGAATGGAGCGTACTCTGGTGCGCTCGGGTTGTGATGCGATGGGAATGGTTGACGAGGAAGTTCTGCTTCTGGGCAGATAAAGCACGTGCGTCGAGGTCATCGAAGTTCACGGCCATCGAGAAGTAGAAGAGCATCCTTAACTAGGACGTTCGCACGAATCGTGTCGAATAGTCTTGATTTTTCGGATGTCCTAACTGTTGATGCCAAATCTCTTTGCTCGCCTTGTGTCCCACAGATCGGTGGTACATGTGCGGGTTGGCGTAGAAGGCGGAGACAGTCGCGGTGCTTCGGTGTTGCTCGCGAGGATGTGCCTTCAACTGCTCGGCATCGGTTGGTGGTGGCTCGTCAACGAGTTCCGTTTCAGGCGGAGCTTCCTCGACGGGTGGTGCCGAGGAGGTCCCAGCGATGGGACTTTCATAAAGCTGTCTCGTCGGGTCTTGTGGTTCTGCTGCGTGATCTGTCTCATGTGCTTCTGCTTCCCGCATCACCGCTAATACCCGTGTGCGTTGTGCTTCATGGATGGTGTTGGAGTACCGTAAGCCATCGCGGTCGAACCCGGGATCAAGATCTGGCGGGTGCGTTTAGGGCGCAAAGGAGACGATGACATCGCTGTCGGCAGTCCCGCGGTCTGGAACAAAGTCCAAGACGAAGACGTCGTGTTTCTAGATGGCTCTGCCGATGAAGAGACGGCCCTTCCCGTAATAGAGACGGAACTCTCAATCGAAGCTATCACACTCCAGGTGAATACCCTTTGACATTAGCTGGCTGACGCTTAGTAGGTTGTAGCCGAGATTATCGACGACGAGTACTTGTGACATCTGGAGTATCACGTTCGTCTCGGTGGATTGTAACTGAACGACACCTTCCTTTCGTGTGCACAGGTTCTGGTTGTTGGCGACAGTGATGACGACTTCACGGCTCAGAGTCTTCTCTCGCTGGACAAAGCGCGTTGAAGAGCACATATGTTGTCCACAGCAGCTGTCAAGAAACCATGTGTCGCGGACGGACAGTTCGTAGCAAGCGATAGCAGCTTAAGTTGGGTTTGGTTGGAGTCGGGTCTGTGTCGGAACGGGGGGTTGTTCGTCAAGATCGCAGTGAGGGGGGGTGTCACATGATCGAATGTGTCGAGGAAAGGTTGCACTATCGATCAATACAAGACGCTTTTATACTTCCAAAGTACATCAGGTAACCAGGTTTATCTTATCCTCAGGGAATAGACCCTTCTAGAAGATAGAATCACCCTGCGTATAGCCACGCGAGGCTATTGGCTTTAAGGGATTATGGCCGGATTACGCCAGATAGCGCACCAGTACATCCCAAGCATGGTCGGTGATATAATTATAATAGCATAGTAAACCAAAGGTGTAATGGAAAATGGGGAATAGGAAACCAAATGAGATGAGATAAAAAGAGAAATGAAAGAGGAAGGAAATAAGAAAAGGGACAAGTGGTGTAACGAGGTCGTACTCTCACACTTCCTCCCCTCAAAGCTGGGTGGTAGAAGTAACACCCTGCTTGACAAGGTAGTCATGCAGAGGACGACGGGCGTTACCCATGTCGGACTCAGGGACCCCGCTGTCCTCAGAAGGATCATAACCCTTCCAACGGATGAGAAGCTCTACGGTGCCAGTCCGACGTCGGCGGTGTGCAAGCACGGACGCGACCTCATACTCGGGTTCATTCTGGACGAGGACGGGCGGCGGCGGTGGCGGTTGGCATCCGACGAAGATCGTGTTCGGATCCCGATAGGGCTTCAGAAGTTAAACATAGAAGGCGTTGTGAATCTTCCAGGTGGCTGGCAGACGCAAGCGGAAGGTAACAGGAGTAACCTGTGCTTCGACGAGAAAAGGCCCGCAGAAGCGAGGTCGCAGTTTAGATGGGAGGTGGCTGATGTCCAGGTTGCGGGTGTCTAGAAACACCTGGTCTCCCACCGTGATGGTGTGGTCGTTGCGATGGCGATCGGCCTGGCGCTTTTGTTGCTGCTGAATGTCGAGGAGGCGCTTGTGGGTCCGATCCCAAAGCTCATGCATGGTTGTGATGAAATCATGTGCCGGTTGGACTGTAGCGGCTGTGGTCGGTTTCTGTGGTGTGAGTGGGTGGTGTCCGTAGCAGAGGAAGAACGGCGTCTGTCCAGTAGCGGCATGTGTGGCATTGTTGTAGGCAAACTCCAGGACGGGCATATGCAAGTCCCATTTGGAGATGTCGTCCTTGCAGGCTGCGTGGAGGAGTTGCTCAACAATTTGGTTGAGGCGCTCGGTCTTTCCGTCTGTCTGCGGATGGTATGCGGATGACATGGCGAGTTTGGTCCCGAGAAGAGACATAAGTTCCTTCCAGAACTTCCTGGTGAACTTGGGGTCTTTGTCAGAGATGAGTGTAGTTGGAATGCCATGCTGTGAGATGATGTGACGAACGAAGAGTTGTGCTGTCTCCTCGGTGCGTGCCGTCGTGTGTGTTGGGATGAAGTGTCCCATTTTGGAGAACTTGTCAATGACGACAAGGATTGCGTCATGACCGCTGGAGGTAGGTGGTAACCCGGTGATGAAGTCTAGGCTAACCACTTGCCATGGTTGTTCTGGAACAGGAAGAGGCTGCAGTAGTCCCGCCTATTTTTGCTTGCTGCTCTTCATCCGCTGACATGTATCACACGAGGTGACGAATTTCTGGACGTCGTCTGTCATGTGGGGCCAGTAGTAGTGTTTGGCGATACCGGTGAGCGTCTTGTTGCTACCGAAGTGTCCGGCATGTACGACGTCGTGGTATTCTTCGAGTAGTAGCTGGCGCAAAGGAGGGTAATCGGGTACCCATATTTTCGTTGATCCTTTCCGGTACGCGATGTCACTGTCCCACTGTAGCAGATGTCGTTTTTCTGCCAAGGGGATTTCGGGGTCGATGGTGTACCCGTGTGTGAAGAGTCCCTTGAGTAGTGGATTCATCCCTTCAATCTGAATGGCGGCAACGTGTGCAGGCCGGCTAAGAGCGTCTGCTTTGTTTTTGTGGCTGGCCTTGTACACGATGTCGTAGTGGAAGTGTGTCTCGAGGAAGTCGATCCACCGGACCTGCCGCCTGGAAAGATTTGGTTGTGTCTTCAAGTATTTCAGGCTGCAGTGGTCGGTATAGACGGTTGTTCTTCGTCCTTCGAGATAACATCTCCACGCTTTAAAGGCGATGACGATGGCAAGGGCCTCTTTGTCGTGTATCGGGTAGTTTAGTTCTGCTCCGTGTAGTTTCTTGCTGAGGTAGGCGATTGGTTGCAGTCCATTCCCCTGGTCTTGCATCAAGACTGCTCCCACTGCCTGGTCGCTGGCGTCAGCTTCGATGACGTAGTCGCGTTCGGGGTCTGGCAAGATGAGTACCGGGGCGGTCGTGAGTGCTCGTTTCAGCTGCTCCACGGCTTCCTGGTGCTCCGATTCCCATTTGTAGGGCGTGTTCTTCTTCAGCAGATTCGTGAGTGGTGCTGCGAGTTTCGCATACTTGGGCACGAACCTGTTGTAATAATTAACGAAGCCTAGGAACTGCTGCAACTCCTTCACGTTGTTCTCGGGTGTCTTCCACGTACGTACGGCTTCGATTTTCTTGGGGTCGACGTGAACTCCTTGAGCGCTCACCATGTGCCCTAGGAACTGGACCTTCGCAAGGGCGAATTCGCTCTTGGACAGTTTGACGTAGAACCGTTCTCGTCGAAGAATTTCGAAGACGCATCGCAGATGTTCGACGTGCTGCTTCATGTCGCGCGAGTAGATGAGGATGTCGTCCAGGTACACCACTACGCACTCGTCCAAAAGTGGTCGTAGAATGTGGTTCATTTCGGCTTGAAACGTTGCCGGTGCGTTGGTGAGTCCGAACGGCATTACCAAATACTCGTACGATCCGTACCGAGTTCGGAAAGCAGTTTTGTGGATAGAGTTGTCCGCCATCCGTATCTGCCATTATCCGGACCGCAGATCCAGTTTGGAAAATACCGTAGCTCCCCGAAGCTGGTCAAGCAGGTCATCGATTCGCGGTATCGGATATTTATTCTTGATTTTCTGCTTGTTAAGAGCTCGGTAGTCGATGCACATGCGCAGGCTTCCGTCCGGTTTCGGTGTGAAGAGTACTGGGGTACCGTATGGCGAAGTAGATGGTCGGATGAGTCCTTTGGCTAGGAGATACTCGATCTGTTTTTTCATGTCGGTCAGCTCCGTAGGGCTGAGCCGGTATGGTGCTCGGAAGGTCGGCTTCGAACCCGGTTCCTCCACGATCTCGTGTTGATGTGTTCGGTATGGCGGTAGCTCGTTCGGCAGATCGTCAGGAAGAATGTCTTGGAACTCCTTCAGTAAGTCCTTGATTTTTTCTCGAGGTTCCGAGGCTTTCTCTCCATCATTCTCCACCTCTGTTGCTATCGCCAAGAACCCGGTGTCGGTTCGCATCACGTCCTTCTCGAATCTGGAGAGTGTCTCCACTGGGATATCTCTTGTATCGTCCCAGTTGGGTAGCTGTACTCTCCGTCCATTGTTGTAGATGCTTGCGGTGCGGTTCACCCAGTTGATCTCGGGGTTGAATCTTTTCTGGAAGTCTTGCCCGAAGATCAAGTCAAGCCCTTTGATGTTGGTGATGGGGAGTGCAGGTCTCCAGCGCAGTGGCCCGATTTGTAGGTGTAGCACTGCTTCGCC
Organism: Closterium sp. NIES-67; assembly: GCA_027943415.1. NCBI lineage: Eukaryota > Viridiplantae > Streptophyta > Zygnematophyceae > Desmidiales > Closteriaceae > Closterium > Closterium sp. NIES-67. Next base: position 103,688 of record BQMB01002348.1, read on the forward strand.
GTATACTGGTAACTTGCTGCCGTCCACCATCGTTGCAGAGAATCCTGATGGCTTGTACTCTTCCCGAAGTCGGTCGATTACTACCTTGTTGCAGACGGTGTGTGACGCTCCGCTGTCCACGAGTGCTTGGAGGCGTCGTCCTTTGCAGATGACCTCGAGCATGAGGGGCAGGCGTTGCTCGGAGTACCCAAAGATAGTCTCATTGACTGGGTCATAGGGTACATCCCAATATTCGGTACACACCTTTGTGTTGCTATCTACTCCTGAGCTGGCAGGTGGCCAAGGCTGCTTGGAGAACGGCTCTTCTCCAGGGCCCGGAGTTTCCTTGACGACTGTGCGCGTCATTGATGCCGAAGAACTGGATGCATGCGTAGGAGGAGTTCGGGGTTTGTGCAGCTTCTTGTAGACCCCCAGCTTCCTCTTGAGCTGCCTCAGCTCCACCGACGTCTTCCCTGGGGAACGGGTGGTCGTTGTGGGCTGGTGTTGGGAGAGGACGTTGACTGCGTGGAAAGGTCGGCTTCTTTCCACACTCCATATTTTTTTCCCCAAGTTGTCCGGTACTAGTATAGTCTCCACAGCTGTCTGCTTCTTAGGAGTCCCTCCCGAAATTTCTCCAAGGCTCTAGCCTCGAGAATTACAAGTTTTCATTAAAGCATCTTTGTAGGATAACTTTAACGAATCCTTATAATTTCTTGGGTCTTCAAGGAGTTTCCCTGTCTCGGCAGAGTCTTTTTTCGCGGAGTCGTATTTTTCCTCGGCAATTTTCCCTGGCGAAGACTGGTCGTGGGGTGGAGATTTTCCCCCATCATTTCCTCCTTCTCGCGTCGAATCAGCTTCGTCTAAGTTGATTTTCTCGTAGTCCCGCGACCGCTTCCGGATCTTTTTATTTTCGCCAGCTAGATCCGCAATCACTGGCGAGTCCCGTTTTTTGGCTTCTGATTGGCCGAAGGAATTCTGCCACTGTTACGTGCCCGATACTCAGCGCGTGCGGTTTTCATTTTGTTGCAGTCGAAGATTCGATGACCCGGCACCACGCAAAAATCACACGTGTAGTTGGTTTTTTTCGGACGTGGCCGCTCCTCGAATCTGTCGACTTCCATCGGGTCGGCGAACGTGGGGTGAGCCGAGCGGTCGCCCTGTCGCGTACTGCCGACGTGCGTCCGTCGTGTCCCAGCGTTGACCATGTCGAAGCGCTCCGCGGCCGATACGACGTCGCTGTAGCTCGCGTAGTTTGACGCTGCCACCTGTCGTTTGACTTCGGTCTTCAGCTCGGCGAGGTACAATTGTACTTTTTCCCCTTGAGTGCCAATCCACTCGAGTGCCGGCCCTCGCATCAGTGTCGCCGCGAGTCGTACGCGTTGACCGTCCCAGGTTGGCGAGCTCCATCCGATGGCTGCGAAGTAGATCTCCATGCCGGCGATCCATCTGCGGACGTCGGAGTTTCGATCGCTCGGATCGAACGGCTCAGGTGGGCGCGGTTTCGGAGCCTTGAGAAAGTGATGCGACTGCTGCGTCGTCGCCGTTGTCGTTTCCTGTTGCGTTCCGGCGAGTCGAGTTACTTGCTCGAACTCGTTTCGCCACGCTTCGCGGTCCGCTCGCATCTCCTCCTGAAGGGCTGCGATGCACGCGAAGAGCTGCTGGGTAACTTCGGCGTTGTCGAAGTTCGCCATCCTGTTCAAAAACACACGCGGAGGGGGTAATTCGAAAAAACGCGGAGCTGGTGCTTACCAGAATCGGCGTCGAATTAGTCGCCCCCGGCGGTTTTTCGAGGCAGGATCCCCCGCTGCTGCTGCTTAGCTGAGCGCGGTCGAGTGAGAAAAGCTCTGGTTACCAAGTGTCACAGGATCGAATGTGTCGAGGAAAGGTTGCACTATCGATCAGTACAAGGCGCTTTTATACTTCCAAAGTACATCAGGTGACCAGGTTTATCTTATCCTAAAGGAATAGACCCTTCTAGAAGATAGAATCACCCTGCGTATAGCCACGCGAGGCTATTGGCTTTAAGGGATTACGGCAGGATTACGCCAGATAGCGCACCAGTACATCCCAAGCCTGGTCGGTGATATAATTATAATAGCAGGATAAACCAAAGGTGTAATGGAAAATGGGGAATAGGAAACCAAATGAGATGAGATAAAAAGAGAAATGAAAGAGGAAGGAAATAAGAAAAGGGACAAGTGGTGTAACGAGGTCGTACTCTCACAGGGGGAGTCGGGTACGTAGAAATGTGTTCATGTCATGCAGCTGATGGGTGATGTTTCTTGCGTCATGTGCAGAACGGTTCGTCAGAGCTGATGGGCGTTGCTTAGTTTAAGCGACCGAACTAGGTGACGAACGTGGCACTCGAGGTTGGTATTGTGGGATAGTGAAGAAGTTAATTCAGCTCTGCAATGCACCATAATCCATTCTGCCCTATCTTTTATTGCGAGTGGAGTTCGGTCAAGTAGACGGGCATCCACTTCCATTAGACACATAACTAGGGGTAATCCTTTCATTTTGCCATGACGAAGTTGACGAGGATGTGGCTGGCACCTCCGTCCATGAAGTTTTTGTTTAGTTTTTTCCCCTGAACTTTACCCTCAAAATAAATTAGGATAATCCGCCACAGATACCCTCCTTATTTAGCTAAGTGTCGTCAACTGCGTGAATTTGTGTCGCGATTCGATGTGGGTCGTTGTTTTCGGGCGAGCTTAATCATTTCTCGGGCTACTGTTATTTTCGTGCGCTTGATTCAGATTGCTCAACTTCTCCATGCATTCCTATTTGTTACACGCAAAACAACGCCCCTTAAATGATGTTAGTGTTATCCCTGAAAACGATTTCCCCCATAGGAACTCGCCCTTTGTCGCCCCAAGGCAATATCTGACATCTTGAGTAAGTTCGTAATTTTGCGGGCTTGAATACTTGCGATGATGTGTTCGAAGCGATGACCAATGCCTTCGCACCACGATGCCACATACTGTACCAATCCGTTTCGCAAAAACTTTCTGGCTAGTTATTACTCGTGAGAAATTGCCCGATCATGCACGGCGTCGCATTCGGCTGCTCAAGAAGTGGTAGTACCTACTGGCACCGCTCCATCGCCAGTTCACATATTAATGGCCGGCGTAGCGAAATCTTTAGGCGTGATAAAAAATCTTGAGGTGAAAGAGCCAGGTGGTAATAGGTAGGCTTCTTTGCATGCGTGGTTTGAAGACAAGCGCCTCTGCATTTTTAGAAGGCCCAGGCGCGATGCTGACGTTGGAGGTATTTGGAATTGCTGCTATAGTTTTCGCTCCTTCACCAACTTTGAATCGGCCAATCATATTGTTCGTCGAGCCTTCGGACGATTTTACACTTGCGATCTGGTTGCATTAAGGAATTTTGGAATGCTGATTCCTAATCGATCATTGTTGTTGCTTAGCGGTGGCTTGTGTTGTGTCGGTGGTGGTGGTGGCTAATGCAATTCGTTGATCTCGCTTTGAAGATCTTCATGCTCTTATTGCGGTCAATCTCATTTGGCACACAACTGTTCTACCGCCTCTTCGTTGGCAACAATGTGACGGTTGAAGAAGTTTTGTATGTGTGTGTGTATTAGCTCCAAGGACCCTCGGAGGTGACCCCGTGGAGCAAGTCTTGTATGCCTGAATCCCTATTCCTAGAGTGTTATTGGCTTCTTATTTTCTAATAGGGGTTGGGAAGTTGCAACTTAGATAATGACGTCGACCTCTCATGAGTAGTGCTTGGTGTGGACGTTGAAGGCTCCAGCCTTTCTCTCGGCTGAAGAGCCAAAATTTATGCATACCAAGTGTTATATGGCAAACGACAAAAATCAGGAGTTGATCGAGGAAGAGAATACAATAGGGAACATCAAAACAACTCCCTAAGCTAGAATACAGCTAGGCACAAAGCAGAAGGTCGAGGCCCGATAGAGATGAGACTTGTGGCGGGAAAATGGCTCGGAGCACACACGAGCAGACAAAGCGCATAAAATGCATACGGCTCAGATGTGGGCCACATTTGGTGATGCAGGTCTAGGCCCTCAAATTCGTTTTAACAAGGCTGACTGCTCAGGCTTGCCCGTGTTAGAACACATTTTCTTCATGGTTGTTTATAGTTTTTAGCATTCCAAGCCAAATTTTGCGAAAGGCGAAGTGAACAGGGTTTTGTTTTCAAGGACGCTGAGCTTAGAAATTTCCTTCGTCTACGTAGGCAAGATAGTTTAGAGCCTTGCTTCATTCATGCAGCAAATCTGTCAAATGACTGAGGGACAACGATGGAACATTCGAAATTCATGTTGTTTCCACATGATACCGGGTCAAGGACCAATCATCTTCTTACACCTGTTCCAGCATGCCTCGGGCCATCTGCACGAATTTGGTTGACCAATCACGCCCCTCAAACGTGCTCCAGCAAGCCTCATGCCACAACAACAACTGCCCAATCGGGGGTACATTGGTGTGGCTAGCCCTATTACTTTTGTGTTGGGGGGGATGGGGGAATAAGGTTCTGTTTCAGGCCAAAATTCCATAAAGGTTGACCCATCAGGCTCACTGAAATAGGAACATATCTTTTTTCCAGGCCTTAGAAAATAGGAACACATGAATTTCAGGTTTGGAAAAAAAAAGGCTGAAAATCAGGCCATGCCCACCATGCTATACGTGTTACCTTTTGCCTTCATTGCAATAGCGACCATGTATTCTCACGTTATTATTAATTGACATTTCCTATATCATAACAACTGGTATCAGAGCTTGACCTTGCCAGGAACCCGTTTTATTTACTTATGTAAGGGTGGTTTGAGGGGATTAGCACGGCTGCACAGCAGTTGCCTTGGGTCCTAAATATTTCTATGCCGGCAACTACAGCGCGTGCGCTAGCTTCTGCCCCGTCCTTACCGCCATGGCCCTGGTAGATTCGACAGTTGAGGAACAATCCACATCGACTGTTGCGAACCCTACCCTAAAACTGTGGACCTGCAAGCATTAATAGAGCAATTGAAGAATCTGACAAGAGTCGTAAACGACCTCTGCGACGAGAACCAGAGACTTTGCCAGGCGCAGGAGAGGCGTGAAGAGAAGTCGGGCGTCGATGCACGAAGCGAGGCGAGTGAGCAGCGACCGTCACCAAGGGAACTAACACGACAGGCGGCAAAAGCTGCGCGCTCGACAAGTGACAGCGTAAGATATCAGCAACCCGCTCCTTTCGGTCCAGCTAATAAAGGCGTGTCGATGCGACAGTGGATATTCGCCATGAATATCTATTCTAACGCAGCGAGCATCAGAGATGATCAGACGTGGATCAGTCGTGTGTTAACACCGTTGCAAGGGGCCGCTCTATAGTGGTGGAAGGTCATCGTTGACTCAGCGACAACTCACACAGTAGGACATCACGAGTGGTCCGAAGAATTCGGCAACGAAGATGCGACATGACTGTTGTCCGGAGTGACCCACATTCGTACGTGGGCAACGTGGTGCACGGAGCTTCACAAGCGGTTTGAGCATGCACCTGACTCAGACAAGGCACGCGAAACTCTACGTATGTGGAAGCAGCTATGATCTGGGTCCGAATAAACCGTATCCTTCATGAGGTTGGTAAACAGATGTGGCTACATGCACGAGTTGGAGAAGGTCGTCAAGTACATGGGCGGTCTGAAGCCCGAAGTATAGTACCAGATAAAACTGCAACGCCCCGCGAAGCGGTTAGAAGACTATATCTAGCGCGCCGAAGCCGCTGATTCGATCATGAAGCCGAGGATGAACTTCTATGACGGAGGTCGCCCTCGAGAACAGTACCAGCACGCCACGATAAAATGGGTGGACGTAGTGGATATTTACGCAGCTGCTTTGGGAAATACGGGGCTATGCTACCACTGTGGCTGGCCAGATCATATCCGACGCAACTACCAAGAATTCATAGCCCTACAAAATTCTATGGGAAGAAGCCGGAGGAGTGACCGGGAAATGGGTCGCGTGAGTAAGTACCGGGCCCCTTACTGACGAGCAGACTTCTTCGCCCGAACCACACAGTCCCTACTGGGTCATGATTCCAATTGCTGTTATCGACCGAACCTGGACGAATATGGGGGACGAAACTATTGACCACCCTGTATTGGTGGAGGGTAAACTCAACGGGGTGTTTTTGAAGAATTTTGTTGATGGAAGCACGAGTCACAGTCTCATACAGCTGGGCATGACAAAAAAATTGGGATTTTCCCTTACTAAGGTGTTTAGCTGAGATTGATGCCCGCCTGGTAGATGGCACGCCGCTGGCAATATGGGAGCGAGTGGAGAACACCAGTTTTCCCTGTGGGGAGCATGTAACATTTCGAATGGGGCTGCTGGCGACGCCTCTTGATGGGTGCGATGTGCTGCTGGGACGTGATTCATTGCGAAGGTACAATTTGAAGATCGACTGGACGATGGGTGGCTGCAGCATCAAGCTCGATGGGATTTCCAGAGAGCTGCCCAAGTGGACGGGTCCTCGCATGCGAAGATCCCAAGTCCACGCAATCACCTTCAAGAAGGCGTTGCGGGCTGGAGCTGAAGCGTACGCGGTTGATCTGCATGAGATGGCATCAACAGTCGAGAATGAAGACATTGAGAAGATATGCAAGACCGTCCCTCAGGATTTAGCAAACCTGATTCGGAAGTACCCGAAGATTTTTCCGGACGACCTGCCACCTGGACTCCCATCGAGCTGACATGAGGACCACAGAATCGAGTTGGAACGAGGCATCCAACCGACTGTATAGCTCCAATTTCGGCTCAGCCAACCAGAACTGGAGGAATAACAACAACAACTGGATTATTTAAAGATTTTAATGATTTTAAAAGATTTTAAAGATTTTATTGCTACTACTGCAATTTTAAAGATTTTTAAACAGCAATTTTAAAGATTTTTTTGCTACTACTGCAGAGTGATGCTACGCCAGCCAATGAGAAGGCTGATTTTCGGGAATTCAGAAAATCTCTCCCAACCAAACCTCATCTTCAGGTCCTCAGACGGACCTGCATGGCTTCAGGTCTGTCTGAGCCAGCAGAATTCTGTTGCCGCAGCACGGCGCGCGGCAGACTTGAGGTCCGCATGTCTGCTTCTCGTTTGGATGTTGCTGCTTTGGTTAGCTCCATACCTACAGGTTTGGGCCTGGGCAGCCCTGGTCTGGTTGGTTCCCCAGAAACGAACGAACCTCGAATCTACCCAGACGTTCTGCTACGGCTCCTCCTGCAGCCTGTCGCTGCTTCTGGTGCTGTGCGTTTCACTTGGGTTGGGCGATTATTTCAGGTGTTCCGCGCCCTATGTCATGCCATGAGTCGATTCACGAGTCACGACTCACGAGTCACAGAAGTCACAACCCACTTCCATACCTGCTGTCCATTCATCCCTTGCCTCAGAAATCGCCTTTCACATTTAGCGACCATGACGCCGATTGCCGTCTTATTGTTGTGGGTAGTCGTATAACCTGGTGCGTGGCTTTAGGAATGGCGGGAGAATCAGCTGTAACCTTTCTCCTTCACGGTGGTATCTCTCTATCCACATGAGTGATCGGCATGGAGCAACCCTGGATCGAACATGTCCCTGGACCTCGTCCGTTTTTCTCTAAGCAACGTTTTTATAGACCACGCCTTAGCTGGCGTTCTCAGTCATCATGCCCTAGCTCGAGTATCGGTTTCTAGTGCTTTATTTTTTGTTAACTAGGGCTACTCGCACCTCTTAGTGGCACGTCTGCTGTCCTTTAACGGCTATTCCTCAACTCACGTATCCTTTTGGAGCCTTCATCCGTCTCGACGCACTGCAATCTTTGATAGAAAACACGGATTTGGACAGCGAAAGCGCAGGTTTGATCCCAGTGTTCGCGCCTTCTCGTAACCCGTGGCCGCAATAATATTTTAATCGCGTCGCAGCTTCTCCTAAGTCGACCAGGAAAGCGCCATGGCTCTTCTGGAGCATCTGAAGGTCGACCCCGGCAGTATTCGCTTCCAGTGTAAGCCCGTGCTCATGCCGTCGTCCCGTTGCTCCCCATTCTCCCCTTTCTCCTCGCTTTTAGCGTAACCCCAACCAATGCTAATGCCTCTATTTGCTGCTCGAGGCAGACTAGTGACTTTTTCCGCCAGCCGTTTCGTCGCACCCGCCGTTTTCAGACTAATTTAAACCTGGAGTAAATTATGAGAAGCGAGCCCTTCGTTTGCGGCTCTAACGCCACTCTTTGCTTTAAGTCACCAACACGCGGCTCGTATGCTTTCTCCCGGGGAAATTACAGTGGGAACATCGTACCTTGTAGCATGGCTCTGACAATGCCGGTGTGCTTCCATTGGTATCGCCATGGATCTTCCATAACCCTTTCGCCTCTCGCGTCACTGGCTTTGTCGACCGCGACTGAACCTAACCTAAAGCTGTATTAATTGCTGATGATAGATTCTCAGGATAGATTGTTTCACATCGCGTTTGAGTCAACGGTGGCAACTAGAACCGTACTTTGCAAAGCTATTCCTTAGCTGTCGAATACTGGTCCATCCAGTACCACTGCATCATGGCAAAGATTGCACTCTGGTGCCCAACTGTCTGCTGACGTGTCCAGAACTCCCCTCAACCGCGTTACATGTTACCATCGTACCGCAGAGCCTCAGGAATCCAGTTCTAAAGCCTAGTTTCTCAGCCGGGTACCGGACCCTACTCACCGCGGCAACACATATGTCTCCTAGCCTATGTCCTCCACCTTCCTGTTTCCTTCCCATTCCCTCCTTTCCCCCCCTTCCGCCCCCCCGGGATGCGCAGTCGAGGTGGGCCAGGAGCTCCGCAGCACCCTTCGCTTCACCAACTTCAGCGACCAAACGCTGGTCATTAGGGTGAGTCAAGGACGAACGCTGGCCATTAGGGTGAGTCAAGAACGAACGCTGGCCATTAGGGTGAGTCAAGAACGAACGCTGGCCATTAGGGTGAGTCGACGATGGTCATTAGGGAGAGTCAATGCTGGTCTACGGGGAAAGTCAACGCTGGTCATTAGGGCAATACCAGAGCAATATCTTTCGGTTGTTACCTATCTAGGAACAGAAGAAAATACAGCAACAAGTTACCCTGCTTTGAGACACCTCTAAACAAGCTTCTCCGCCCCCTGTGCCCCCATTTTTAACTCACCCCTGCTACTGCTCTGAGAGGCACCTCTTTTAACCATTCCATTCCACCCTATGTTTCCCCCTCCGCAGCTGACCCCGGGCACTGCTCGTGCGTACACTATAGTGGATGGGGGCATGCTGCTACTGCCGCCTAACAGCCTCGAAGAGAAGTCAGGTGCGTGGCGAATGGGGAGAGGGAGGGGTGGGGGGGAGGCCGAGAGAAGAGTGGGGAGGGGACGAGGAAGGGGAAGAGAAAAGAACCCCCTCGACCGGGCTCTGTAGAAACCATCCCGTCCCCTCCCCTTTTGAAACGACTCTAGCGTAAGCTCGCTTTCCTCGTTATTCTATCACCTCCTCACCCCTCCCCTCCATCCATCCTCCCCCTCTCCTCCCCTCACCGTACCTTCCTCCCTTCCCAAAACCACCGTACCTTCCACGCCCCGTCTCTGCACCTCCAGTGCTGTGTGCAGCCTTTGACAAGAAGCCCTTCTGGTTTCCCGCGGATTTCTTCACCCTCGAATGCTTCCTCGCTAACTCCATCCAAGAGGCTCGTCCCTACCCTACCCACCCGTTCCTCTCCCTCCGCCTCTTCGCTTACCTGCTTCCTGTGCTCCTGCTTCTCGCTCTCAGCTCTCTTCGATCATTGAATCTCGTTGACTGCTTCTGCTGTTCAAACTCAGCTGTCTGCCGCAACACACCCTTTTTGCACGTGTGTTGAGAGCTGGTGCTGGCAGCAGACCTTTCCTTATACATCCCCCAATAAATTACATCATTCTTATTTCACTCTCGTTCTCCAATTGTCCCCCCCCCTTCCCTCCCCCTCTCTCTCCCCCTCTCGCTGCGTCACAGGTGGAGCTGGGTCGCGATGTGGTACCCATAGGCCGTCGCCAGCTGCAGGTGGCCTTCAACGAACGACCGGGCGGCAACTCCATGCCCGCCCTCTTCAGTAACGTGAGAGAGAGAGAGAGAGAGAGAGAGAGAGAGAGAGAGAGAGAGAGAGAGAGAGAGAGAGAGAGAGAGAGAGAGAGAGAGAGAGAGAGAGAGAGAGAGAGAGAGAGAGAGAGAGAGAGAGAGAGAGAGAGAGAGAGAGAGAGAGAGAGAGAGAGAGAAGAGAGAGAGAGAGAGAGAGAGAGAGAGAGAGAGAGAGAGAGAGAGAGAGAGAGAGAGAGAGAGAGAGAGAGAGAGAGAGAGAGAGAGAGAGAGAGAGAGAGAGAGAGAGAGAGAGAGAGAGAGAGAGAGAGAGAGGAGAGAGAGAGAGAGAGAGAGAGAGAGAGAGAGAGAGAGAGAGAGAGAGAGAGAGAGAGAGAGAGAGAGAGAGAGAGAGAGAGAGAGAGAGAGAGAGAGAGAGAGAGAGAGAGAGAGAGAGAGAGAGAGAGAGAGAGAGAGAGAGAGAGAGAGAGAGAGAGAGAGAGAGAGAGAGAGAGAGCATGGGTTCCCAAGCTATATAAGGCCCTCTCCCTCTCATTCTCCTCTGTTTTTAGTTCAGTTCTCATTTCTCCTTCCTTGCCAGCGGAGAGAGCGAGAGAGAGAGAGCGAGAGAGAGAGAGCATGGGTTCCCAAGCTATATAAGGCCCTCTCCCTCTCATTCTCCTCTGTTTTTAGTTCAGTTCTCATTTCTCCTTCCTTGCCAGCGGCTCGCGTCGGCGGCCTCCGGCCGCCGCCGCTCGCAGCGCGGCCTTCGACCGCGCGTTCGGGGATGGCAAGAACACCAGGAAACGACTACTCCGTTTTCAATACAAGCACCAAGCCCCAAGGGCACAACAAATCCCTACACCGCCCGATCCAATGCCACCAGCATGGAGGGACTCCTACTACTGACGGGACGCTCGCCAACCTCCCAGACGGCCGCTGACGCGGGCCGCCCGCGAACGTACGCGAGACGCCACCCCGTCACTCGAACCCCACGGCCTCTTCCAGCTGCGCCGACAGTAGGCCCACCAGCACCCGCAGCGTGGACGCGCAGCTGCCTGCGAGATCTACGGCTGACGCCAACGCGATGCTCTCCGACATCGCTTTCATTGCGGCGGCCACGGCCGGTCCAAGCCACTTCCCGGGCCGGGCACGGGCAGCGCTTGCCCCATCACCACCACGAGGTCTGCAAGCGCGTCCGAACTCGTCCGCAAGTGTGAGTGCTGCATCTTTCGGGAGCTCTCTGACCCAGCAGCGCGGAGTGCGTCGCCTCCACGACCACCGCCAGCAGCCCAAACGCCCTCCTCGTCTGGCACATCCGACGGAACGTGGCTGCTGGAACCGCGACCACCTGCCCCGTCTGCCGCCTGCCTGGCAGACCGTCCTCCTGCGCCCCCGGTTGGCTCCGCGTACCCACTGGGCGCTGGGTCCGGGACTGGGCAAGGAACCCGGGGGAGATCTCCTCCGACGACTCCATCCCCCCCGTCTCCGCTGCTTCTGCCCCCTCCTCAACTCCATTTGGGGACACCGCCAGTCGACGGGGTGGCACGAAGGGCCCATACACCCCCACACCCGACGCACGGGCGGGAAGCCCAGGAGCCCAGTGATCGGGGACGAAGGACTGCGGAGGTGGTTGCCACTCGGGGAGCGCTCCACTGGAGGCCGCCGGTGTGTCCAGTGTGGGAGGCGCCATGGGAAGACGAGCCCCGCGGTACACAGGCGGCGGAGGTCCCAGGAGCGCCGACGCCGGCTGGAAACACACGGGCGCACTCGCCGGAAACAGCGACGGCGGATGCGGAGGGGCGAGGAGAGGCGGGAACGGATGACACGGACGCGGATTGCAACGCACCGGGCGCGGTCTGTGCAGCCCCTCCCATCGGCGCGGTCGAAGCAAGCGCCTGAACGCCACTTAGAATGCCTTCAAGGGTCCGCGCGCTGGTCGCCAGCTGGCGCTCAAGAGCCGCCGTCCCGTGCGGCAAGGCCGGCGCGACGGCCGCGACGCGGTCCAGCACGGCCGCCGCCCCCAGGAGTCCCCCAGGGCTGTGCAGCAGGCGGACCAAGACGGCCCGGAGATCGGCGGGGAGCCGGCTGCGGGGGGGGAGAGTGACGCGACGGCAGCCGCAAGGACGGCAGCGGCTCGGTCCGCCGCTGAGGCAGAGCGTGGGATGGTGGCGACGGCGACGAATGACGCGACGGCCGACGCGGGGACACCGGACGCGACGGCGGACGCGGGGAGGCGGGACGCGACGGACGCCGTGGGGACGAATAGCACGAACGCAGACAGGGGGAGGGCGGCCGAGACGGCGGGCGCGGTGACGGCGGCCGAGACAGCGGGTGGCGAGGCGACGACCCCGCTGGGCCACCGCTACGCTCTGCGCGCTCGGGCCCCAGGGTCCCTCCCTGCTCGCCGCGCAGAGCAGGCGCCGCCGAACCACTCCCCGCACGGGAACACACGGGTCCGGCGACTGCCGCTGGCTTCGGAGAGCGGGGATCCCCCGCTCCCACAACGGCGCGGAGTAGGCGGCCAAGCTCGCCAGATCTTGGGGGCGCCCGCTATCAGCCGAGCTCGACAGATCGGCGGATCGCCCCTGACGGCCGCGAAACCCCCCTTCGCTTCCCATCGAGCACTCACCGCCGCACCCCACCGACGGCAGGGACGCGCCTCGGGCCGCGACAAACGCCGCGAGGAGACCCGGGACGGGGTGGAGGTCAACGGAGAGAGCGCAGCAGGGCACACGAGCTCATGGCAGGGGGAGGGCCAGTGAACGACTTCCAGAGGGCTGCAGGACGGGCTTTAAGGGCGAGACGGAGGGAACAAGCAACTGACGAGGAGGAGAGGAGGGACCCGACTTATAGAGAGGAATCACAGTACGAGTCAAGCACTGAGGGACCGAAGGGGACGCTCGAAACGGAGCATTTCGGGGACAAGCGTCGCGACGCACACGGCACGCCCCAGCTCCCGCGGCTGAAACAGCCCGAACGCACGGAACGAGCGGGACCTCACAGAACAGACCAGCCAACCCCAGCGACAAATTTCGCCAGCAGAGCTAGCCGCCAACGAACAGCTTTTCGCGGGGGTAGCCAGCTGGGATATCGGGCTCCTCTGCAACAGTCGCCAACCCCCCCTTTCCCGCAAGATCCCCCCCAAACTTCGCCAGCTTTTCGCCCTCGTCCTGCTGACACCCCTCCTCCACCTCGCAGCCCAACCTACCAGCCTGCCAGGCTGGCGCCTGTTACTTTTCGCACCTCGACTGACACTTCGCCTCAACTCGCCAAAGCACCCTGACTGGCCCACCGTGGAAAAAAGGCTCCAGCAGTTCCTGGCAGGCGATTGGCACGAGCTTTACCTGGCAGCAGTGGACGCCATCCACGACCCACCGGCGCCACGTCACACAGGGGACACCCTCGGCAAAATATCTCGAGCCGAGGGGCTGGTCCGCCGAGGCAGCCTGAGGCGCGCCCTGCTGGCCCTCGACTCGACACCGGGTCAGCGAGTCAACCCAGGAAGTCCTCGAGGCGTTGAAAACCAAGCATCCACCGCCGCTGACTGAGTCACTCGCTTGGCCACACATCGACGAGTCGGAGGTCCCCCCCTCCCTCACGCTCGCAGAGTTCACCAGGTTACTGAGTCGCAGCGAAAACGGGGTCGGCGCGGGCCCCTCGGGAATGTGCTTCGAACACATTCGCGATGCAGCCCTCGCCAACAGCGCCGTCGCCAGCAAGCTCCACACCCTCGTAACTCAATTGCTGCGGGGCGACTCCACTCCTGACGTAGCAGCACTCCTCACAGCCAGCCGCCTACTCGCCTTCCCTAAACCCGACGGAGGCACGCGCCCCATCGCCGTGGGCGAGTGCCTCCACCGCCTTGCCGCCAAAGCAGGACTCATCTCGATGGCGGATCGGGCGCGCAATCACTTTCTCCCAGTGCAGTTCGGCGTCGCGGTGAAGGCCGGCGGCGAGGCAATAATCCACGGGGCCCGCGCGTTCGCCACCGAGCGACCATCCTCGCTCCTACTGCAGATCGACCTCACCAACGCTTTTAACAGCGTTGATCGCAGCGCCATCGTCTCGGGCCTCTATAACTCCCCCCTCCGCCCTCTCCTCCCCTTCGTCCAACTCTCGTACGGCGCCCCCTCCCAGCTGTGCCTCGACGCCGGCTTCAACAGCCCGCCCCTGCTCAGCGCTCGAGGCGTCCGGCAAGGGGACCCTATGGGCCCGCTGCTCTTTGCCGCCGCCATGCACCCCGCCCTGCAAGCGACAGCCGCAGCGTACCCCAGCGTCCTGTGCCTAGCGTACGCTGACGACATCACGCTGCTAGGCGAGCCGGCAGTGTGCACAGCGGCGTTCACGCACCTCACTGACGCTCTGACCCCCCTGGGCCTCACGCACAACCCATCTAAGTGCGCGGCCTGGTCCCAATCCCAACCCCCTCCCTCCCTCCTACCCCCCGGCATCCCGTTCCGCGACTCTGGACTGCGGGTCCTGGGCAGCCACATCGGCCCCCACGAGGCTGCGGCTCAGTTCCTGCGCGAGCAGCTGGCTGACATGGCCAGGCAGCTCCCCGCCCTCGCCGCCATGGACCCCCAGTCCGCCTCCCTCCTCCTCCACCGCTGCGTCGCGCGGCGGGTATCTTACCTCACCCGCACAACCCCACTGAACCTGCTCCCACAGGGGGAATGGTCCATTTGGGGGCGGGAGCTCTTCCTTACCCTCCTCCGCTCCTGCAAACTCCAGACACCACGGGGAGAGCGGGAACTTGCACGCACCTGGGAGCAGGCCTCACTCCCACCCTCCCTAGGGGGCCTGGGCTTAGTGGACCCAGCAGTGGACGGTCCACATGCGTTCTTGACCAGCGTGGCCCAGGCACACAGGCTCCTGCTCTCCCTCCCCTCGGACCCCACCGGCCCCTTGGCGACCGCCGCATGCGCTCTCGCACCCCCCTACACCAGCCCCACCCCACTTCACACCTGGCTGGCGGAGTGTGAGGCAGCACTCCCGGCCCCGGCCCTGGAGCTCCTGCGAGCCGAGCGCCTGGAGCCCTCAGACGAGCCCCTCCAGCACCGACTCGCCCTGGAAGTCCACGCGGCACGGTTTGCTGCTCAGCTGGCGGCCACCCGGGAGATGGAACTCAACCCCAAGAGCGGCCACACACAACGGCTCCTCTCCCTCACCGGTTATGGCGCAGGAGACTGGCTCCTCGCTATCCCACTCTTCCCCTCCCTCCGCCTCGCCCCCCCGCACTTCGCCATAGCCCTGGCATTCCGCCTGGGCCTCCCCTTCCCCGCACCCAAGGTGTGCAACTGCACCAAGCGGGTACAGATCCTGGACCCACGACTCCCGAACCACCTGTTCCGCTGTGGGACCGGACACGGCCGCACCGACACCCATAACGCACTCAGGGACGAGTGCATCCGCATGGCACGGGACGCCCAATTCATCGTCACCAAAGAGACGGCGATCTACAACCCGGTCGACGGCAAAACCGCCGACCTTGCCATCCGGGATCGGGACTCGGGGGCGGTGTGGATCTGCGATGTCACCGTCACCGACCCGGTCAGCTCACGAGACCCGCTAGCCCGTAAAGGCCGCGGCTACATGGCCAGAGAGCAGGCCGACAAAAAGATCGACGACTACCGCAGCCGGGCGGAGTACGTCGGCTTTTTCCCGCTGGCGGTAGAGACATACGGCTGCCCCTGCGCCGAGGTGCCCACCTTCCTCAAACTCCTGGCACACACGGCCGCCCGCCGCCTTTTCAACGCCGACCCCAGCTCCTACCAAGCCGCAAAACTGCTCAGCCAGTTCCGGCAACGCTGGTCCATCACACTCCAACGGGGACAAGCGCTCTCGTACCTGGGGAAGGTGAACGAGGCCTCTCCCCTGGAGTGGCCCCCCTTGGGCGCCCCGGACGCCTGCATGTCCCTTGGAGACTGTTTTGCAGTGATAGAGCACCAGGGCGAACGAGAGTAGACGGGGTCCCGATAGGAGACTCACCTGAGCCGAGACACCAGTTTGTACCAATCCGGCATGCCTAGTTTGTACCCAGGATTGCCCATCAACGACGGACCGTTCGAGAGAGAGAGAGAGAGAGAGAGAGAGAGAGAGAGAGAGAGGAGAGAGAGAGAGAGAGAGAGAGAGAGAGAGAGAGAGAGAGAGAGAGAGAGAGAGAGAGAGAGAGAGCAGGTGATCGTGATGGACGAAGAGGAGCACATGGCCTCGCTTCGGCTCAGCATGGTCCAGCACTTACGCATGTCGTGGGAGGAGCTGCATACATGATCGACAGTTTCCTCGTCCAGACTCTTGATCAACCGGGAGCACATGTTTTTTAACAGAGCAGGAACCGTATGATTGGCCAGCGAAGGCTAGAGAAGATCAATGAATACACAAGAAATGCCAAGGAGTGCTGGAGCAGGAGAGACGAGCAACGTAGAGCACGGAAACGCACATGCGGGTGAGGTGTGTGAGGTCGAAGAGCGCTGACGGTATGCCCCCAGTGAGATCCAGCCTTGCCAACTCACTGCACCACAACCGGAGTGAAGGAAGGAAGGACGAGGCACACGGTTGAGGACGAAGCAAGCCATGTGGTTGAGGTGCCTTAAAAAGCAGAGTGGAAAAAGGGAGCGTCATAGCACAGGCGACCAACAAGTCAAAGCAAAACCAATCAACTCTCAACCAGTACTTACTGAATGAAGCAATCATGAAAACAGGAGTGGAGGGGTGAAGGGGGTTTGGGGAGGGCAAGAGACGAGTAGGATACTTACAGTTCAACAAGGTTGGTGAGCTGACTGATGGACGCTGGAAAAGAAAAAGACGAGTAGTCTTCGGTCCTTATGACTCTGGTGCGCCAAGACATGGTTTTTGCAACCAGGGGGAAGAAGAGGAGGACAGTAGGGAGAGGAGGTAGGGGCGTGGATTGGAAGAAGTGCGAGAGGGGACACACATAGATGGCATCCATGTGGCATGATGCTGCAGATGTGCATACATGGCATGGCATGCACTTTGCATGGGAGGAAGGACACACAAGATAGACAGTTCTCCTTGACATACCCCCAATCAAGTGGGAGCCATACGCGCTTTAAACACCCTCGAGAAATGCAGAGGCACGTGGGAGCAAGAGAGAGGAGCAAAGTGGGGTAGGGGAACGCACACGCGGGTGAGGTGTGTAAGAGTGAAGAGCTCTGAAGGGATGCCGTCAGTGAGGTCAATGCTGGACAACTCTCTGCACAGCCGGTGTGGGGAGAGGGAGGGAGCCATCCGTGTGTGCAAGGGATGCAGTTTAGATGCATCAAAGGCAGAGTGGAGGGATCGAGCCTCATGGCACAGGCACGAAGCAGAAGCCAGATTGATACTTTCTCAACCGTTACTTAACTAAAAGGAATCGTGAAAACGGGCGCACAGGGCTGGAGGAGGCTTGGAGAGGACCTGGGAGTACTAGATTTACTTACAGATCAGCAAGGTTGGCTAGCTGAGTGATGGACTGCGTTAAAGAGAAAGACTGGGAGTAGTAAGACTGGTAATATTCACTGTTGCCTCTTATGATTCTGGTGGACCAAGACGTTTTTTGCAAACAGAGGGAAGGGAGAATGGGACGGGAGGGAGAGGGGGATGGGATGGGAGGGATAGGGGGCGGGGAGGGAGAGGGGGCCGGGAGGGAGAGGGGGCCGGGAGGGAGAGGGGGCAGGGGCTTGGCATGGATGAAGTGAGAAGGGGGACACACATGGCATGCATTTGGCAGGCATGATGCCAGACATACATACATGATGCCAGACATACATACATGATGCCAGACATACATACATGATGCCAGACATACATACATGATGCCAGACATACATACATGATGCCAGACATACATACATGATGCCAGACATACATACATGATGCCAGACATATATACATGATGCCAGACATACATACATGATGCCAGACATACATACATGATGCCAGACATACATACATGATGCCAGACATACATACATGATGCCAGACATACGTACATGATGCCAGACATACATACATGATGCCAGACATACATACATGATGCCAGCCATACATACATGATGCCAGACATACATACATGATGCCATGGCATGCATTTGGCATGGGAGGAGAGGAGGACACACGAGATAGACTGCTCTACTTGACATACCCCCAGTCGACTGGGAGCCATACGTTGTTTGAGCAGAGCGGAAGCCATATGCTGGGCAAACGAATGCTGAATGAGTTGATGAATATTGAACACACCCTCAAGAAACGCAGAGATTATCCGGAGCATGAGAGGGAAGCGATGTGGGGTGGGGGAACGCACATGCGGGTGGGGGAACGCACATGCGGGTGGGGGAACGCACATGCGGGTGGGGGAACGCACATGCGGGTGGGGGAACGCACATGCGGGTGGGGGAACGCACATGCGGGTGAGGTGTGTCAGAGTGATGAGCGCTGGCGGAACGCTGTCAGTGAGCTCAACGTTGGACAACTCTCTGGACAGCCGGTGTGCGGGGGGAGGAAGAGGCATGCGTTTGAGGTGCACCAAAACCAGAGTGGAAGGAGGGAGCCTCATGGTAGAGGCAAGAAATAAACGAAAGTCAAATTCATTTACTCTCAAAAGCAATCACGAATACAGGCGAGCAGGGGAGGAAGCGGGCTTGGAGAGGGGTTGGGAATAGTGGGTTTACTTACAGCTCAGCAAGGTTGATTAGCTGACTGATGGGCTCTGAAATAGAAAAAGGCTGGTAACCGTTGTCCCTTATGATTCTAATGTGCCAAGGCATGGTTTTTGCAGCCAGGGGGGAGCGGGGGATGGGAGGGAGAGCGGGATGGGAGGGAGAGGGGCAAGGGGTTTGGCATGGAAGAAGTGGGAGGGCGGACACACGTGGCATGCATTTGGCTTGGGAGGAGAGGATGGACACACATGATAGACAGCTCTGCTCCACAGACCCCCGATGGACTGGGTGGGAGCCATGCGATGTTTGAACAGAGTGGAAGCCATGTGCTGGGCAAACGAATGCTGAATAAACTGATGAACGTTAACACACAAACACACCCTCAAGAAGGGACTCGTTGGAGCAAGAGAGAGGAGCAATGTGGGGTAAGGGAACGCACACACGGGTGAGGTCTGTAAGAGTGAAGAGCTCTGAGGGAACGCCGCCGTCAGTGAGCCCCACGTTTGACAACTCTCTGCACAGCCGAGGTGGAGGGAGGAAGAGGCGTGCGGTTGACGTGCCCCAAAGCAGAGTGGAAGGTGACGAGAAACATCTCAAGGCCAAACCAACACACCCTCAAGCCAAGCAGTAAGACAATCATAAAAACGGGTGTGCGGGGATGCAGGGGGGTAAGGGAGGGCGAGAGAGAGATGTGTATCCCCCTGCATCCCCGCACACCCGTGAGTTTAGTGTATCCGTGATGCAGTGGGTTTACTTACAGCTCCACAAGGTTGGTTAGCTGGCTGATGGATCGTGGAATGGAACAAGGCTGGGCATTGTAGCCGCCCACGACCCTGATGGACGGAGTGCACCACGTGAGCCAACCATTTTTTTGCAACCAAGGGCCAAGGGAGAGGGGGACGGTAGGGAGAGGAGGCGGGGGCTTGGCTTGGAAGAAGTGGGGGGGGGGGGCACACCTGGCATGCTTTTGGCATGGTGCGGCAGACATACTTGGCATGCATTTGGCATACCGCAGCAGCCATGCATAGCGGGCATTTGAAATAGCACAGCAGCCATGCATAGCAGGCATTTGGCATAGCGCAGCAGCCATGCATAGCAGGCATTTGGGCATACGAAGAGGGACACACAAGATAGACAGCTTTGCTTGACAGGCCCCCAATCAACTGGGAGCCACCCACTGGTTGAACAGAGCAGAAGCCAAGTGCTGGACAAACACGAGAACGGCTGTAGCAAGTTGGTAGTGTGATGCGATGTGGGGTAAGGGAACGCACATGCGGGTGAGGCGTGGAAGAGTGAAGAGCACTGAAGGAATGTCGCCGATGAGCCTAACATTTGACAACTCTCTGCACAGCCGGGATGGAGGAAGGAAGAGGCATGTGCGTGGACAACAAGTGCGATTGAGGCGCCTCAAGAGCAGAGAAGGAGGAGGGAACCTCATACTACAGGCAAGGAATAAGGCGAAGCCAAACCAATACACTCTCAACCTTTACTAGATAAGAACAATCATGAAAAGGGAAGTGCAGTGGAGGGCTGGAGAGGTTTCATCGAGGGTGAAAGATTCACTCACAGCTGAGCAAGGTCTGTTAGCTGGCTGAGGGACTCTGGAATACCACCACCAAATAGGCCACAGTTGGTTTTTATTCTTTACGCGCCTCAAAGATTCACTTACAGCTCAACAAGGCCCGTCAGCTGGCTGATGGACTCTGGAATAGCACCAGTTAGGCCATAGTTGGCACTCCGGCTACCAGTGCCTCTTATCACTCTGGTGAACCGAGACGTGTTTTGCAGCACAGGGGAAGAGAAAGGGAGGCAGGAGGGAGAGGGGGAAGGTACTTGGCAAGGAATCTTTCGGACATAGAAAGGAGGCGTCCCTAAACCCTAAACCCTGAACACATGGCATGCATTCATTCTTTCTTGGAGCGCCAAGGTTACATTGCATGCCTTGGTTTTCACATAGAGCAGCACTCATACATACAGTTGTCATGATTCGGGAAAGGCATGGCATGACTTTGGCATGGGAGGAGGGACATACATGATCGACAGCTTTGCCAGATCCCCAACCGACTCGGGTATTTCGCCAGAAACGACATCTTCTAGAACCATCCTGGAGGTAGGAGTAGTAGGAGGAGTGGTAGGAGTATGGAGACACGAGGACTGATAGGAAAGGGTGAGGGCATGGGAACAGGGGTTAAAACGGACCGTCACTTGCAGCAGTGCAGCGAGGGCACATCGCAAAAATTCAGTGTCCGAAAAGCATTTGCGCAGTGTTGTTGCGAACACCTTTCAGGTGGTTTCCAAATTGGTGGGTCCAAACACTTCGCGGTGTAAGTTGGAAAGACCTCGCAGATGGTTTGTCAAACACCACTCAAATGGTTTGTCAAACGCCACGCAGATGGTTTGCCGACACCGCGCTGATGTTATTTGGTCGTACGCGATAACACCTCCACGTCACCATGCGGTCATGCTGGAAGAGAACTTTTGTACTGTGCACGAAGACCATTACAAGTTTGTTCGCGTCACGCTTACATCTATTCATTGTGTTTGAGGCGTGTTGTTGTCCTTTTTTTGGTACATTCTATATCCGTTACTGCCACATTCGCTAGTACTCCATTGCCACAGATATTAGGCTCATTAATTGGTATAGATGGCCAGTAGAAGAAACACATCAGTGTCACAAGAAAACACATCAGTGACACAAAATCTCAGGGTTTAGACCTCTACCCGCATCCAAGCTGTGATCGCCCTACCAACCGCATCCGGACAAAAGGACCACTACCCTGGAAGTAAATCGGAAACGACCCGTACGATGGCATCAACCCCCTCCTTCCTCGTTGAGAGAGCACATACTGCTGCTGCAAGCCCCCACCTACTCCCACCGCTGCCGCTGCAGCTATGATAAACCTAGCTAACCACCAAGGTATGAGTCTGGCCCTGCTGCTGCTTGTGGTTCGTTCATCCCACAACCCCCCCTCCCCCCCCCCCCCCCCCACACCACAGGCTGCTGCTGAGACCCCTCCCTCGCTGCTGCCACCTGTGCCTCATTCTCCATATCCCCTCTCCCCCCTCCCCCCCAAGGCTGCTGCTGAGACCCCTGCCTTGCTGCTGCCACCTGTGCCTCATTCCCCAAATCCCCTCTCCCCCCACCCGAATCTGCTGCTGAGACCCCTCGCTTGCTGCTGCCACCTGTGCCTCATTCCCCGAATCCCTCCCCCCACCCTAGGCTGCGGCTGAGACCCCTGCCTTGCTGCTGCCACCTGTGCCTCATTCCCCGAATCCCCTCTCCCCCCACCACAGGCTGCTGCTGAGACCCCTCCCTTGCTGCTGCCACCTGTGCCTCATCCCCCAGTCCCCTATCCCCCCCTCCCCAAGCTGATGCTCATATCCATTCCTCGCGCCCGCTGTTGCCTCAACCCTTTAACTCCCCCCCCCCCACCACAGCCTGATGCCGAACCCACTCATGCGCTGCTGCCGGTGCCTCATATCACAAATGCTCCCAACCACAACTTCCAGTTCTTGCCGCTGCTGTGAGCGGCTTTATCAATACCCACTATAGTGTGATACCCAAATGTCAAGGCCACTCACATCCCTCAAAAGGAACCCGCCCTCGAGCGCCCCCACCCCAACCTGCTGGTCCTGAAAGCCCCGCACACCACCCGCCCAGCCCACCTGTTTCACATCATTTCGCTGCCAGCACCCCACCCCTCAAACGACGCTGCCACATCATGCATCTGCAAACACCCCATGGTTATGAACCCAGCACACGCCAGTACTGGCGCTTGCAATAAGCCCCTCCCATTGTGGGATGGCTGCCCCTTCAGAATGATGCTGACAGACCCTTCCCTCCAGAGCCCACGCCAATACTTGGCTCCACTTCCGTCCCAGTTGTATCCGTCCCCTGCCCTGAACGGTGTGGTGATGCCACCCCTGCACATACCTGCCTCACCCCTGCAAAAGGACCCTTAATCCTTAGCCTCTCCCTCTCCACCTTTGGGCGCCTTCCCCTTGCCCTCCCTCCCTGGTTCCTGCCACTCGTCCTTGAAGCCACTCTCATGGACGTAAAGTCCATACTCTCCCCATTTCCACCCCCGCATGTCCTTGCTGTACTCCTTGGGGTAGTTGCTGAAGTGGTCAATGACCACCTGTCGCACCCTCTTGTGAAGGTCCGTTATCCAGGCCTTGTTCTTGGGGTGTGAGTTAGAGAGGCCCATCGTGGTGTGCCTGCGGCGGGTCAGCCCATAGTCGACCTGGGGAAGAGGGTGGCCGAGGGGGTTTGTAAAAGGGTCAGGGAGGTGGGGGACGGGAATGGGGTTGCATGAGCCGAGCACAATCGGGAGGATACTAGAGCCCAAGCCACGGCGTCCTTTAAGGCGCGCTCCCCGCCACTTACCACCATGATAATCCAGGCAATGTGATACGCCTTCAGACAGAGCTTCCCCGCCACAGCCCACTGCTGAAACGCATCGAACGCCGCCTGAAAGAAGATCTTGTTGGCAAAAGGCTGCCCGGAGTGCACCCCTGGGGGTGGCTTCGCCGAGCCCCAGGTGCTCACCAACTGCCCAAACCTCCTTCCTGTTGGGGGTAACGGCAGCACAGATGGAGGTGCATGATGCTCAAATGGTGTGAGGATATGGGGAGTGAACACGAGGTATTAACTTCAATGACATGCGCCCTACTAAACAACTGTGACCGCGCAGCTACATGAGTACTTACGAGGCTTGAAGTCATGCCAGAGGGCCATCTTGTCATCAAGGTCCACATGGATCTTGGAGCCCCTCGCCCACTTGACCTTCACCCCTAGCTCCGTCAACACCCGCCTCTTGATCAGGAACCCCCGCTCGTTCTTCCACTGCGTCCATACACGCTTGAACTTATCGTTGTAGTTGTTGTCGGTCATTGCCTCCTGAACAGCCACGAAAGACACGTCGTAGCCCTCCATCACCAAAACCGTGTGAAGGTCCACCATGCGGAGGTAGAAGGTCGTGTAGAAGTCAATGCCCGCATCAGGCGCATCGATGCACATCCGGTCGCGCGAGGTTTCGTAATGGATCTGTGGACGGATGGGCGTCGGGGGGGGGGGGGGAATGGGGGGGAGAGAGGGCGGGGACAGACAACCAGAGGCATGGGGAGACGGAGGGGAAATGGCAGCAAAGCAGATGCCAAAAAGCAGGTGAGATGTGGAGAGAACTTGTGTGCCACACCAGGAATGAGAGAAGCTATGGGTATGGGTGGGAGGGAGGGGAACAAACATGCAAAGGATGGAGGGAGAAGTACTCCTTGTTGCCAGAGGCAGAGAACCTGTGGGAAGGGGCAGGAGGGAGAGAGTAGGCGGGCAAGGGCAGCGACATGAGGGAGAGATCTCGAGGTCAATGAAAGGATGGAGAGAACGTGTGGATAGGGGCACGAGGAACAGGGTAGGCTGGCAGGGGCATCCAGGGTAACGACATGAGCGAGCAAACCTGCGGACAGAGGGCAGGAGGGAGAGAACATGTGGAGAAGGGCAAGAGGGAGAGAACCTGTCTGTAAGGGCAGGAAGGAGAGGGTGGGCGGGCAAGGGCACACAGGGCAAGGTCATGAGGTGGACAACCACCGGCCAATGGCATGTGAGTGATCTGTGGGCAAGGGCAGGATGGACAGGGTAGGCAGGCAAAGGCAATGAGGGCATCGACATCAGGGGGAGAACCTGTGGGCAGAATGGGGGTGAGACAGAGAACCTGTGGGCAACAGCAGGGGGGAGAGGGTCGGTGGCCAAGAGCATACATGGCATTCCCATGAGGGAGATATCTCACGGTAAGGGCAGGAGGGAGAGAACCTGTGGGCGGGGGCAGGGGGAGAGGGTAAGGGGGGAAAGGACATACAGGGCAAGCTCACGAGGAGGAGAACTTGGGGCCATGCGCTGGATGGAGAGAACCTGTGGACAAGGGCAGGAGGGAGAGGGTCGCACGGGCCTGAGGATGACGAGATCCAACGCAAAGGAAATTGTCACCAGATTCTGTCAGGCCAGCCGAGCGGTTGTAAGTGGGGCACGTACAAGCAATGGACACCAAGTCGACATGCAAGTCTTGCCTTGCAAGGAAGAGCGATTCATTGATGACTCACCCCAATCTTCTTCAGCGAGGGCATGCCCTTCTTCCGTTGCACCACTGCCATCCCCGTGCTCTCGCCCACCAGATCCGTGCCGGTATCGGGGCCGCTGGATGCGGAAGCGAGTCGCGGAAGGCCTCGATCCCGCTCTCCCTTAAACTCCTGGATCTTCCCTATGGCCTCCCTCAACGCCCGCCACAGCAGTTGTGGTGTCACGTAGGTCGGCATCTCTTCTGCATCCGCAATGTCTTCCCAGGAGAAGCGCCCCCCCTTGGAGTCCTCACCCTCAGGCCGCCGACGCTTCCCGTCATGCCCGCCAGCGCCTTCATACTCGGCCGCAGCGCGTTTGCGCTGAGAACCTGTGGTGGCATGCTGATGTGTCTGATGGTTCCCCTCAGGCCCATACTCCCCCGTGGCGCATGCCCACATCCCACCAGCAGCACGGCCATCATCACTTTGCTGCTTCCGGCGTTCCAATCCAGCATGACCCGCCGCGCGCCCACGTGTGTCCGCCACACTGATACGCAACTCGCTGCCACTCTGAGCATTGTTCCCGCCACGCCACGGGCGACGCTCGTTCGCAGCTTCGCGAACCCTGGGTGGGTTCTTCTCCGACGCCTCCTCATCGTTGTCCTCCCCTCCGTAACCTGAGTCCGCCTTCTTGGATCCCCTCGGGTACTTGTCCAGTGCATCCTTTCCGCTCTTGTTAGGCTTCCACTGGGCAACCACCTCCTCCTCATCACTGGATGAGGCCGCCTTTGCGTACACGTTGCTCCGGTCGCCGCCGCGTTGACGCTTCTTGTGGCAGGGCTCGAGCTCCCCCGCGGACTCACTCTCTGAGTCGCTTTGCTCATTCCCGTAGGCGTCGTCATCATCCTTCGACTTCCATCCCTTTTGCTTGCCCCTGGATGCCCGATCCTTGGAGCTGTTGGTGCGGCGTCGGTCCTCTAACCCCCCTCGCTGCCGCTTCTTCTCCCACCCGTGGTTGCCACGTCCGCTGGTCTTACCGCGCCTGCGACGTCGAGAGCCGCCGCGCCTCCCTTGATGACGTTTACCATGGCTGTCATCGCAGGATTTTCTCTCCAAGTCTGCGAACTCGCTCTCACACTCCTCGTCATCATAGTTCTCCTCGCTGCCGGAACTGCTGCCGGACTCCGTGCTCTCCTCATCGGAATCGTCGTCAGATACCTCCTCCTTGTGCTCTTTCTTGGGGCGGAGGCCTCCGCGATTCTTAGGGGTTGGCGTCCTCGGCTTCAATACAGCACCGCGCTGATGAGCCGCCTTCTTGCCCTCGCCGCCACCGTCTGGCGCATGATCCGCGCCATCCGCGGAGCCCCAAGGTTGCACTGCAGGCATGTCATTGCCTTTTCCTGCTTCCGTGGTCCGAGGGGGGGACACGCCACCAGCCATAGGTACCGAAGTATCCACATGCATCTCCACTGTGCCTCCGTCCACTCCCTTTCTGGCGGGAACCATTGCCCACGGGCCGTCCGCCCTTCAGCAGGCGTGTCACGCCCGTCATATGCCACCTCACACCCGCCCGACTCCTTATTGTTTTCCACCTCTGTAGCCGTCTTCATCTCGCCCGCCTCATCCTTCCCGCAAGCACTCTTCTCGGGAAGTGACCCACACCCATCTTTCTGCCCCGCCATCTCCATCTTCCCTTCCGCGGTGCCGAGCTTCCCGCGCAAACTCGTGTCCTTCGCCGCCTCCTTCCGATCTACCTCTCCCTCTGCCACAGATTGCTTCGGTCCCTTTTTCTTCTCCTTGCCGTTAGCCTTCTTGTTCGTCGAGACCGCGCGCCGCTTCGCACCTGCCAACAAATGGAACGCTCGACATGGCGGTTAGGCCATGAGTAAGTACTCCCCATGTGCAACCACATACAACCAAGCGTGATCAGGGGTGAAGAAAGCTCACCCCTCTCAACAGCCTCGGGGTCGAGCTCATGAATGCTCTTCTTCTTGGGTGGCTTTCGTTTTTTTTGGCGACCGCAATTTCTCTGGAACGTCATCGTATGGTGCGCCATCCTCCCCATCGTCGCTCTCGTCGTCACTGCTATAATCGCTACCATCTCCCTTCTTGCAGCCCCTGACAGAACATGGATGCCGTTTCCGGTACTCAAGGAGGGCCTCCTTCGTCTCGCTAGGCGTCACCTTGCGACCCTGGTGCTCCGCAGGACCATCCTCATCTCCCTCAATAACATAGGGGCCGTTCAGCTTGACGCTATTCCTGCGCTCTCTTTCTCCGCGCCTGAGGGTTTCGTTGGCCATTTTGGAGCAGGTGCAAGCCCTACAGCTAGACTGGGTGAAATGCTAATGGAAGGGATAGCACGAAATGGGCTACAAAAGAGTGGAGTGGATGTGGTACACAATCAGGAGTGGGTGGAGCAGCCAACGAGGGGGTGGAGATGATGGATCGGCCTGTGAGGCAACAGGACGAACCAACGGGGGAGGTTTGGTTGGGAGAGGAACTTCAATACAGTCAACCATCCGATAACGCCGTGATATGCGGGGAGGAGCAGTTTGCACGGCCAAGATTCATCGACCAGTCGACTTCTGCCTGGCTGTGTCAATCAACCTATCCCTCCTCGGGATTGTTACAAGGCTCACACCAAACCTCGAACCTGCTGCGTGCGCATCTGCCCAGCCATACGATGCAGAGAGCCTGCCTAAAGGCTTTTTTTAGGGCAGGCTACAATTTACGATGCTCGTGTTCACGTATAACCCAGCACGCTGTGCTTTCGTTCCAGCTGCAACATGCCCATCCCCCTATTGTTACTGAACTCCGTCGATGTTTATCGAGCAGAGGCGACCATTTGTTCAACATCCTAAACTTTGGGTGACGGGCCACTCTCACAAAAGTGGACTGCCAGCCTGGCATCGCAAAATAACAGGGGTGGTAGGTTCGGCCAGACCAGGCGAGACTTAGCCTACAAGGACAGATTGCACGTACACTCTCACCTGTTGTTGGCTTTGTACTGATAGAATAATACAAAGTTGAATTAATGGCCTCTTTCTGTTGAACCATTTTTACACCCGTGTTCGCTGCATTTATTAAATTGGGGTTTGATTTATGACATTTCCATTCATTTTAACATATTCCAGTGGTAAACATAATTGCAAGTTTCGCACATACCGTATTCTCCCGGATACAGTACCTGCCGGAATTAAGCTCCCATGGGTGGCTTGAACGGGTATGGGTGTTTAATTAGACTGGATCCAGTTACCACCCTACTTTTGGGGTTGAAATCAATTGAACACCCTCCCCCGAAACGGGCCACTACATTCCAGTGAATCTTCACTAAACAATCAGGAATTAGAGGTTAGCTAAACAACCTAAGCCTGCTTGGATGTCCTAGAGGTATATAAGGGGACCACAATACAAGCTACCACTACTCTAGCTCATGCTGCTACTGCCTCTGCCACGTGCTCTAGTCGTCCTCGTCATCATCTTCATCGTCGCCAGCATGCCACTCCTCAACATCACTCCCATCTGCCAGATCAGCCCACCAGTGGCTGTTATCATCCTCTTCAGCAATGCCTTCAGCCGGCCACTCCACACTGTCTTCAGCTCGTTGTGCTTTTGCTTCTATCTCTGCCTCTGCTGTAGAGAGGTCGGCATCATCTGCTACTGCCGCTCTTGCTGCCGCTTCATCCATGTCGCCATCGGCTTCTGCTGCCGCCGTGGCATCATGCTCCTCGTCGTCGGCTAAGTCCTCGTCGACGTCGATCGTGCGGTCATACAGAGGGTTGACATAATCGCTCTCACCCCCTTGAACATGGACGTCGTCCAAGAGTTCCACGCCCGGCTTCTCGCGGAGGTGACGGAGAGCCAAGTTGTCCCCGGAGCCATCCAACGCGTTCGAGATCCCACAGGTGTTGAACGAATTCCGTATGAGCTGAGTCTGTGGCGGTGTTGTCGCCCTCGCTAGACGTGCGACTTGGGCTCCGAGAGGGCGACGATACTGTCGGTCGGGATGGATGGTGGAAGAATGCCTGCTGACCGTAAGGGCCTCTCTGAGATAGCACACGCAACATGCCTGTGCCATACGCCATGGCGGGAGCCTCTAACAGAAACCGAGTGGGGTGCATGAGACAGCCCTGTCAGGGGCTGTCTTGTAGGCATTCTGCTGCTGAATGGCGAAATGAGGCAAAAAGGTCAGGTAGACCCACTTCAAGAATGGGATGGAGGGGAAGGAAGGGACGTGCGTGACTCCTCGTCCCTATCGATCACGAACAGCCCCTTCACGAGCATCCAGCGTACGATTGTGTGCAATGGACGGTCGTGGGTGGGCCCTGAATGGAATCTCCCCTTGGATGTCGTCAAGCAACGCTGTGATGGCACAGCGCTGCATGGAAGCAGCTAGGATGAGGCTTGCGGCACGCCTTCATTGGCTGATTTGCCAGCATTTCCGTGACTCAGCTGGTTTAGTCAACGACGTGGCTTGTATATGGACCACATCGTCAGTTACGCGATGAGGTCACGGATTGTCGCTATCTGACTCAATACAAAGTGGTGTAATAAGCAGAAACATTTTGCAATTGGAAAACCCATATGGACGTTCCATAGAACCATAGTGTTATATTTTTCTTGCCTTTAATTCCACCCACCCCAAAGTTTTCATGAATTTTTATTAGCTCCCTAGGGTTCTATATCCGGGAGAGTACGGTACTTGAGTCCCACACCCTCATTAATTCGAACAGTAAGGTTTTTTAAGTACAGTAACCCAGACGACTCACACATGTTGCCGACACCGCAAAGGGGTTACAAATAGGCATTTGCAGCTACATGAGGAGCCATGCAACCAGTGGACTCCTCCAAAAGCATGGACCCGAATCAGATGGAGAAGTTCTTCTCCTTCATGTCAACCTACGAGCAGCCCTCGGCACCGGCTCAATCTGCACACAGCAACAACAACAGTGGGGTAGCCCCCATGAGTCTCGAAGGCACGTCATATGCAATAGGCATACCACCTAGACATGATCAAGCATACCATCTACTTCCGATGGACGTAAGTTGTTAAACCATAAATGTTATGAGTGTTTAGCAGCTTGGTACAGTACCGTGTGGACACTGCACGAGATGAACGCTTTCTGCAACGGGCAACATGGAGTCTACGCCTCGGTGTGGGAAAACATGACAAGGGTTTTTAGGAATATGATGTTGACCTAGATTCGTTGGAGCACGCGCATTCACCTCACAAGAAGATGAGGTTGACCTAGAGAGGCAGAATGTCCCTGACGCGTCAGCAGCTGCATGACCACATCCCTACTGCTCCGTCGACATGCAGATGGACGAAGACAACCCTCACGAAGTCCGGTCGTCGGCGAAGCGACGAAGTATAGCAGTGCCCGATTTAGCTCCTCGAGATGTTCTTGGTCCGGCTGCTTCAGGTGTGTCGCCAGTTGGCTAGCGCTGTACGACAGATCAAGATCAGCCATGGCTTTACACTTCCACGTACTTCTGGGGACTAGCGACCATGCTAGCGGACGGAACGAGCAAGAGCAACACCCACGGCATCAACATCTTCGATTACAAACATGTACTAGTACCGGTACACAAGGGGTAAGTACTTGTCTGACGAGTTGGTTCGCGGTATGCCTCAGCACACGGATTTTGTGCCTGGGAAATGCTTCTTCGTGTAATTTCTATTCTAAACTTCCATTTCTGCTGCGTAACAAGGCTGGCTTGGTGGGCATGGCCAGTGACCATTGGAGCTTGGTCATCTTGCAGCTCGAGCGCACGCCCGTCGAAACCATCCCTGTCGCTTGCCAGATGTGGCATGCAGACTCAAAGGATATGCACACCAACATAGATGCTCCTCTTCGAGAGTAAGCAAAGCCACATACGCAGCTCGGCTAGTTGTCAGTTTCGATCTTCAAGTGCTGTCGCTTCTCCCACCCTGCCCAGATACCTCCGTCGACAGGTGGCTGCGCATTTTCCACACCTTCGACGACGAGATGTCAAAGCTTGGGGCCTCAGAGATTCCGCTCCGTGTCATCAAGGTGAGTGCATGATGAGAGCTCGTTATCATGGGTGCCCATTTTCAAGCCACAGTTGCCATCTGAGTCTTGCCCGTTGCGTATAGGCCCACATTCACTCAAGAGGCTTCCCACTTGTGGTTTTCTCTGTACAGGTGCCAAAGCAGGAGGGTACAGACGACTGTGGTGTTTTACACTATGCGCTTCATGCATTACGTCGTGGAGACGGGCTTCGTAGACCTTTGGCATATCAATCTGATGGGAACCCCCAGGAACTGGCGCAGGCAATACCGCAAGGACCTTACTAGGTGGTCTAACTATTTTTCAAAGGTGGCTGAAAGTGCGGCTCTGTTGTCAGATGTAAACTGCCGCAACTTAATTTCGTCGCAATGACACTGTCACAAAGTAAGGTCGCACTGTTGCGAAGAGGATTTATTAATGACTGCTGCGTTTTTAATGTATAATCTGCATTGGCCAGCCAGTTATTTTATAGGTCCATTACATATCATGAACAGTTGTACTGTAGTAACAACGCATTACGACAGATCACCCCGCATGTGAGGCATGAAATCCGCGGGGCGTACCCCTCGATGGATCTACACAGCTTTCGCCGATCACGTGGCTTACCGAGGTCAAACCCGAATTGTGCTCCCAGATCTGGGTTCACGTCCGCCTGCTACTCCTCGCATGTTCTAGCGATGTTAGGACATCGCCTGCCATGTCGGCTGAAAAGTGCCGTTTCTGCCAGCGTTACTTCGTGTGTTACCAGACAACTGCGCAGCCATCAGGTTACAAGTAAAAGATGCAGGCGACTACAAAACCGCGTCGCACGAGGGAAGTCTCTCTTTGGCCTACGAGTTAAGCGTGACAAAAACGGCATCTATAAGGTACACGACTATGGGTCCGCGCGCTGCCCACACAGCCCACGGCAGGGATGCAGGACGCCTACATCCTGTCAGAACCAGGTCCAGAATGTTAATATGACTCCGGCTGCGGAGGATGCTCATAGTGACTCGGTAGTGTTGGATCCGGAAGAACAGCCTGAGTTGCTCGACACTAGGGCCGAGGTTTGCATCTTGTCACGGAATCATGGATTCAGCAACGGGGCCATCACGGCAACAATCCGGCTGCTTAGGGATCCAGACTTAGACCCTTCGCAGCTAGAGGGGTGGAACTCACACCGGGACCTGGAGCGGTTCGAGGCTTCATTCGAGGTGGGGGAGGAGAACGAGTGGGTTGTCTCCGAGATCCCGGTTGATCACGAGGTCGAGTTCTTGACGTTTCGGCACCGAAATGTGCTCTCGGTGAGGACCCCTGGTGCACGAATAATTCATGCTGTCCTATGCACGTTGCCCTCGTACCGAGCTTTCTTGCACGCCTTTTTGCGACCTTCCCATAAACTCCACAGGTACTTAAGGCGATGTACACACGTCAGTCCGCGATCCAGGGCTTTCAGACAAAACCTGCCCAGTGGAAGGTGGGCAACGTGCGGCGTTACAGCACGGCAATGAACACTGATTTCATGCTGCAGGCCCAGGTACGTGTCACCCACATCCTGGCATACGTTCGAGATCACCCGTCAGTAGCCCATAGGTGATCTACTAGCCCAAATCCCTCATGCATTGAATGCATGCTCTACAGGAACGCATCAAGGACCGTGGAGAGGCGTTGGGAATAATTCTTTTCAGCGATCAAACCAATCTCTCCAACAATGGCCGACAGACAGCCCACCCCGTGATGATGGCATTCGCAAACACGCCGGAGTGGGCAAGGTGGGCGGAGGGGGGCACGGAGATGATAGGCAATCTGCCTAACATTCCTGGTGACCTGTTCCCCGAACAGAAGTGTGCCGCCTTCCAAGATGCGCTGGACATTGTGGCAAACCCGCTCATGGAGACATCCCAGCTTGACGGGTGAGATGTCGTGTAGCAATGCAACGACTATGTTGTACCCCCCAGCATCCCCAGTGCGGCTCTCATCCTTGCATGCTACTTTTGCGGTTTCCAGGGGGGGGATACAGGTGGTGGATCATGCGGGGGGGAGCACACGGTCTACCCGGTGCTCTATGCCTATGTGACTGATCACCCGGAGGGGTGCAAGGTTTCTTGCACGATGCAGTGCAAGTCCTTCAGGCCCTGCTCCATCTGCCTTGTGGATCGGGACAACCTGAACAAGGTCCAGCCGGACACTATCAACCGCACGGTGAAGGGACAGAAGCTCATCTACAAGAAGATGCAGCGAGCAGTACGAGCCAAGAAGAAGAAGGAGCTGGCCGCTCTTAAGGCCAAGTGGTCCACGCACCAAGTGCCTGTAGGTCGCCCATGCACTGCGTTTCCTAAGCTGCTGTAAGCTCCGTACCCGCATGCCATAACATTCCTGTCTTTGCATTCATGCCCTTGCATTCCTGCCCTTTGACCGAGTCCCATGCATCCCAACCCTTGCATTTCTGTGTAAGCAATCTTGTCTTTGCATTCCTGCATTTGCATTTGTATCTTTGCCTTCCTGTCTTTGCCTTCCTGCCTTTGCATTCCTGCCTTTGCATTCCTGTCTTTGCCTTCCTGCATTTGCATTCCTGCCTTTGCATTCCTGTCTTTGCATTCCCGCCTTTGCATTCATGCCCCTGCATTCCTGTATTTGCATTCCTGTCGTTGCATTCATGCCCATGCATTCCTGCCTTTGCATTCATATCGTGTCTGCTGTGCAGTGTGTGCTTTGGAAGTGGGAGTTCTCAACCACTTCGTGGGGCAACATCTACCTTGCTCTTCCGCCAGACATCATGCACATGATTGAACAGGGCTTCTGGCTCCATGCGATGCGGTGCTTGGCTGCCAAGCTGACGAGGAAGGAGCGGAAGATCTTGCTTGAGTACGTAAGTGCCCGGTTGCTCTCTCTTGCCCCAAACACGCTTGGCCATGGAGGCTCTCTTCCACCCAGACCACTCATCCATGCCCACCCGCTTTCTCACACTCATGGCAGGCGTTTCAACGCTCTGAAGGCTGTGACGCCGTCATTCCTGCTCAGGCTCCCAGGGGCGTGGATGTACTTCACTACGACGGCGGGTTTCGCAGCATCAGAGCACCGTGCTATGATGCAGGTGCTCCCGCTGATTCTGTATCTTCCGGGCCGCGACGACATCTACAAGGCGGTCCTGGCGATAACGAGTTGGTACAAGCAGTTCATACGTGCGGAGTACCACACCGACTCCAGCCTCAAGAAGATGGACGAGTCCGCCACAGAGTGAGTCGGCTCACGCACTGGGACATTTGGTTCCACTGTATATCGTCCCCACCCCGTGCACTAGTCATCTGATCCTTCCCTATTACAATGGTCCCCTGCTTTTACATCCCCTGGTCCCTCCTTCCATCCCCGCTCCATCCTTCCATCCCCTGGTCCCTCCTTCCATCCACCGCTCCCTCCTTCCATCCCCTGGTCATTTATTCAGGCGGGGTCTGCCCATCCCGTTCTGCTCCCTTCCTACTCTTCTACTCTGCCCATCCCGTTCTGCTCCCTTCCTACTCTTCTACTCTGCCCATCCCGTTCTGCTCCCTCCTTAATCTCGTGGTCCTTCATTCAGGTGGGATCTGCCTTCTCCGTTCTGCTCCATTCCTTCACCCCCATGGTCCCCCCTGAAACCCTTTCTCTACTCCTAATTCCCTTGGTACATTGCCCATCCCCCAGACCCGCCGTCCACCACAGGTAACGTATGTAACCAGGGTCTGCCCTACTCGTTCCGGTCCCTCCCTTACATCCTCTGGTCCCGTCGTTCCCCACTGTTCCTTCTTTCGAATAAGGTATACCCTTAACACTCTAATCCCTACCTTCGCTCCCTTGATCCCTCTATCCTCCCCTGGTCTACAGGTCAATAAGGGTCTGTTCATCCGGTGCGTCCGTTCACTCCCTAATTCCCTACTTCCTCCCTGGTCTTCCACACAACCAGGGTCTGCCCTTCCCGTGCTAGCTCACCATATAACATCCCCTGGTTGGACGGCCAGCCAGGATGATTCCCTCATGAAATTCACTTCAACCCTGGGTGGGAATTTCTCCACTACCTCGTCTCTACCTCTGTCCAGAACCTGGTTCCCTTCCCCCACCCTAAACCCTTTAGAGTTTCTCTTCCTCGCACCCCGTGTCAGTCACCTCTTTTGAAGCGTTTGTGCAACCTTTTCCCCTCTGCACGTCTCACACTATCCATCCGTGCACGCTCCCTAGTAGGATGGTGGCTTTACTAGAGGTGGCATTTGACAACCAGAAGTCGAAGTGGCACATCGTGAAGATACATGGCGTCAGCCACGTCACCTCCTCTATCACGGCACGCGGCGTCCCCCAGGAGTACTCATCGAACTGCTACGAGCACGGACACAAAACAACAGTGAAGAGGCCATCTCGCGGGTCAAACTGGAAGAATGTGGGGGAGCGCATCGTCAAGAAGCACATCCAACACGCTGTGGTGCGTCAGCTAACCCGCGAGGTCGGGGGCGACGCGTCGTACGAGACGGCCATGAAGCAGGTATGGAGCGGTTTGATGGGTGGCCAAAGGGGTGGAGGGATTCGAACTCCATGCGTTTCCAGGTACCCTAGCTGCCCTATTCCCATATTTCTCCAAGTGTATAGACGGACCTACCCCTTAGCCAACCCCGTAACAACCTCGTGCCTAACACGCCACTGCCGCTTCCATCCTCCAAATGCCATACACGGCACAGGCATCCCTGAGGAACCAGCGTGTCCTCACCAAGACCCACAAGAAGATGGAAGCGGGGGACACACGGGATCCTGTCTTCCGCAATTACATGAGGACCGCGGGGGTGCTGGCGATGCACGAACTGGAGGAGCGCCTTCGCCTCGCCAAGATTAAGACGCGGACAATCTTTGTACGTTAACTAGACCCTGAGGCATGGGTTTGGGGATTGGGATGGAACGTGAGGGCGGGGCAGGGAGTGGCAGGGTGACTGGGCACCTTATGGCAGGGAGGAGATGGCCGTGAGTGGGAGGGAGTGGTATGGCTTGGAAGGTCAAGGGACGGAATGGACAGTGATGGGAGGGAATGTATGGGCATGGCATGGAATGGGAGGGTATGGACAGGGACGGGAGGGAATGGATTGGGAAGGCATGGAATGGGAGGGTATGGACAGCGATGGGAGGGAATGGATGGGGATGGCATGGAATGGGAGGGTATGAACAGCGATGGGAGGGAATGGACGGGGATCGCATGGCCTGGGAGGGTATCCCAGGGATGGGAGGGAATGGATGGGGATGGCATGGAATGGGAGACTGCATTGACTACTTGGCTACCTCAGCTCTTAGGGTCCCATTTAATAAATGGGCATGGCATGGAATGGGAGGGTATGGACAGAGATGGGAGGGAATGGGAGGCCATGGACGGGGATGGGAGGAAATAGGAGGGAATGCACGGGGATGGGGGGGAATTGGAGGGAACGGGGTAGGAAGGAATCACTGAGAATGGGAGTGGGAGTGGGAGGGAAAGGGCCGCGAACAGCAAGCTCTCGCAGGATTTGGAGAGAGAGTCAGGGAATAGCAAGGAATGAGTCAAGTGGACGGGGAGGGGGCCTTGGGAGCGGTACCAGTGGGATTGGTGGGGTTTGGCCAGTGAATGGCATGGAATGGCAGCAATTTGGTGGGACCGGGCTCTCTTTTTTCCACACCCTAAACCCTACCGTGGCCCCTCTGTCCACGTCTCCCCTCTATCCCTCCTGAGCTCAATCCGTCTAATCATACAATATGACTATCATGTGCCATGGTACCATGCCTCCTTGCCAAGCGCTGCCCTCCCATCTACGATAATTCAAGGCACACTCGTGCCCCCTCTCTACACCCACCCGCCTTCCCTGAACTCCCCCCATTGCCCCCTACCCTAAACCCAGGTCCACACAGCCATGGCCATCCCCCCCCATGACAGCATGGAGTGGACCTCAAAGGGCCAGTTCGTGAAGGCGAGCCCTCACGAGCGCCTCTTCTCTGACGTCTCGATCAGGCCTGGCGGCGGCGTGGGGGAGCCGTGGTATGGTCGTGTCCTGGTGCTTTTCCATTACCAGGATGGGGAGGTGGAGAAGCGCGGGGCGTTCATCCAGTACTACACCGAGGCGCAGAAGCCTTGCCCCATCACCAGGTGCAAGCGCCTGACGCCAACCTTGGGCATCGACAACTATGCCGTTGTGGACGTGGACAGCATCCTGAGCCTTGCACATGTGGTTCCGTGCTGCACGGACCCGAAGTACCGGCTCGTTAACCGGTTTCTTTTCTGAACCACCGGTTGCGCTCTTATTTATGCATGACTTTGTTTAAATTGACCTTGTCTTAGAGGTTGACAATTGAGTGACTCGTACTGAGCATGATACTTTTAGTTTGCAGCGACAACCATTCACAGTGCTCGCAGCAGGTGATGACCCCACTAATAATATAGCAACAAACCCTATCATTTTTATTTCCCACACATGATATATTCCATACATAAACAATTACGTTCGAACATAACAAAAAAACACAGGAGTGTAC
Organism: Closterium sp. NIES-67; assembly: GCA_027943415.1. Taxonomy (NCBI): domain Eukaryota; kingdom Viridiplantae; phylum Streptophyta; class Zygnematophyceae; order Desmidiales; family Closteriaceae; genus Closterium; species Closterium sp. NIES-67. The sequence goes on from BQMB01002348.1 coordinate 140,921, forward strand.
TACGATTGGACAGACGCTTATCGCTTTGAAATCATAGGGTTTAGAAATCGTAGCTTTTGCAAAACATACATTTTACATTTACACCCTGCCAAATGCTACGCGAACGTTCTGCGTATTTGAATGTTCTGCAGATAGTCGGCATCCTCGCTCCACCTCGAATGGTTTTTAGATTGC